>JACEFZ010027752.1:347500-870028 GCA_014155875.1 Cepaea nemoralis
GTGCTCCCACAAGGCCACAACCACGTCTGCCTTGTCATGCATCAAGTTTTGCAGAGCCAGCCAATCTGTCCACCTGTTCATTCCCCAGCACACTAGCGTGTCCCTGAGAAAAGATCCAGACGATGCTTGCCACCCTTGAATTCCGAAGCGAAGCAAGCCACTCTGCACGAAGCTTGCCTGTCCTCACCCTACTCAGCATGCTTTCTGAGACAGTTACAATCCCGATGTGTGTTGTGTGTGTGTGTGTGTGTGTGTGTGTGTGTGTGTGTGTGTGTGTGTGTGTGTGTCGTATTCTCCATCCAGCGGAAAGCTGCACTGACCGCCTCCACATCAATTCTTAAGCTAGATGTTGTGGTATCATATGCCAAGCTCTCCTGCACCAAACGTCGACCATTAGTCTTTGCCAAGAACCCCCAGGAACTTCTCCTACCTCTCAACACCGAACTATCTGTGTAGATAATCACATCACCCAGGCGAGCATTATCTTGAATTAGTTGCTGGATTTCCACTTCCGTGGCCCCTGCTGGCCACTCCCTGCACTCCCGGTTCAGATGTGATTATAACTCTGCACAAGTCTGACTGCTCCGCTGGCACTCTGACCCACTCCTTCTCCTCGCATAATGTTCTCCAAGATGCACACCTGTCTGATCGTATCCTCCGCCAGAGCCATCCATGATTTCCCTCTTAACAGTGAGTGACCCTTAACTGCGTCCAGCGCCTCATGCAACGGGTGATCTGTGTCAGCATCTACTCTGAGGTATGTCTTCGTCTGCATCACCTTGAGTCTACCAGCAACAGTCGACAGACCAAGGATGTAACGCTTACACACCACTGGGGTGTCTCTGGTGCATCCCAGAATGATCCTCATAGTCTCGTTCTGTATGCGCTCCTATCTCACCAGCTGACTCTTCGAGACAGTGAGCAGTCCTAGTCCATAATCAGTCACTGAGAGGATCAAGTGCTGATATAGTGTGAAAAGCATTCTCTGCTCTATGCCCATTGCAGCAATGGTTTTAAGTGCATTGAGTCCTTTTTTGAAATCTTGTCACAACCGTCTCCACATGGTCCTTGAAGGACAGGCTCCTGTCAATTGTGATTCCCAGATACTTCAATTTGCTCTCTCTGTTGACGCTTCTACCATCTATCGTGAGGCTTAGGACATCAGCTCTCACAATCTTGTTGTTCTGAGAGCACCACAAACCAACTGCCTTTTCCGGGTGGATGACAGCGATCATTTCAGTGCACCAGTCAAACACTTTTCTACTGTCGCCTGTAGCTCCTGAGATGTTTGCTCCCTATTTCTCCCCTGCCTATATGCAAGAATATCATCTGCAAATGTTAGTACCCTGGTGCATCTAGGTTTGTAATCTTGCTCGTATACACGTTAAAGAGCACCGGTGAGATTGGGGATCCCTGTGGCACTCCCGGGTTTAAAATATGTGGTTCTGAGGTCCATGCACCTAGACTGAGAGCAACCCGACGAGAATGCAGGACGGCCGCTATCCAGTTCACCAACCAGGAATTGATCCCTTTCTCTATCAGTGCGGTCATCAAAATATCATATCGAACTCTATTGTATGCATCCTCGAGATAAAGCGCTGCCGCCATCGTTTCTTGTCTACTCTGGAACCCATCATAAACGTCAAAGGCGAAAGTGGCTGCATTTGACCAGGTATCTTATCCTGGCCTGTAGCTCCCCAGGCCTCTTGGAAGAAGCTTCCCCCTTTCCATAAACTCTTGCAGCTTGACAGCAACTATCTTCTCTAAAACCTTCCCAAATGTATTTTGATGGGTTATGCTCCTAATGCCGCTAAGCTTTGAATGATCATTGAAGGGTTTTGGGAGAGGGATGAGATAGCTGTGTACCCAATCCTGCGGTACCGGTGCTGTCCAAATGCTCTGGTTAAAGCAGTCAGTCATCTCCTTCAGGTCTACATCGCTCAAAGCCTTCATGTGGCCATACCTGACCCCATCAGGACCTGGTGCCGTGTCTTCTGCCTTTTTCAAAATATGTTTAACATCTTCAACCCGTATGATGCTTTCATAATGCATATTCTTTATGGTGCCAGATAACTCCTTTCTAATTGCATCCCTGATATCCGCATCATCGTGATTGGTCTGCTCTAAAAATCTCTGGAGAAACGCCTCCTCTTTCTCTTTGTCTGTTGTCAGGCGCACGCCTTCATCTCTATAAATTGTTCCCACTGTCATAGGCCGATCTTTTCTTTGTATTTGTCTGTGCAGTTTCCAGAATTTTCGCAGTGTTTTATCACCTCCAATCTCCTTCATGAAACATTCCCATTTTGCTTTTTTAGCCTCTGCAGCACAGCGCTTGAAAACCTCCATCTTGTCTTTCTTGACATTTACTGCTGAGTCCACTTCCTCTCGTGAGCTTCGGGATGTCTGTCTCACTTTCCATAGCTGCTTCACTGCAGCTCTCTTTGCTTTCCAAACGTGGTCTATTTCTGCGGTCCATCATGGGGGCTACAAACTAGAGTTTTAACAGCCCTATTGCATGCCCCCTGTCTGAGGCGTTCAAGAAGGCTGTCGGTCCACTCATACAGGGAGGTATTGCCTGCTCTCCCAACCCTAACTTTCCTGGATTTAGAGATCAGGACTGAGCATGGCATGTGATCACTCCCATGGTCATTTGAAACAGTCCACTTTACATCAAGGACTGATGACTGGGAGAATGAATGAATGAATGAATGAGCATCTTTATTATCAAAGGGTTAAGAATTGGGCACGCAGGCCCGTCTGACATTCTGCCCTTCTTCACAATTTCCTCTCATACACTCTTTCATTCAACATACTTATGAAGCAAATTTTTGACAACAAAAGAACAATAGCATTATAACGCATGAAAAATAATCAATAACAAATGACTCACTGAGGCTATGTTTAACATGGGCATTATAAATACCCAAGGAAGGTGTAACGTGCCATACATATGGGAATCTTTTTTGGCTAGTTGTCGTTTGAGATAATTTACCATTATTATTGTATCTTTGTTTTATTTTTGTGTATAGGGGCATGTAGTCAGTACTGAGGTAGTGTTCAAACAGATTGCGAATGTATGTATAATGATTTGTGGTGTCTTTGATTTCTTGTAGAAGATTGTTCCACAAGTGAGCGGCAGAGTATGCTAAGCTTGTTTTATATAAGTTTATCCTAGGTTTAGGGACATGAAGTATATTTAGTCGCTAGCTATGTCTTCCGTTATATTTAAACAATGGCCAAAGGTAGCTTGGAGCATTTTGAAATAGGATTTTGTGAATTAGTTTGGCCTTATTAAAAAGTAGTCGTTTGTGGAGTGGCAGTAACCGAAGACGTTTATGTAGGTTAGAATCGTCGGTGAGCTTTTCACCATTAATTAAACGCACTGCCCTTTTCTGGAGTGAATATAGGCGTTTTGTTATTGATTTGGAACATCCATCCCAGATTGTGGAGCAATAATCAATATGTGTTTGTATGTGGGAAGTATAGAATATCTTTCTTGTGTTTTCGTCAAGGAAATTTTTAATTTTGGCAAGTTGATATACTTATTTGGCTATTTGTTTAACGAGAGCATGAACATGTGAGTTAAAGGTTAGATTTTGATCTATGATAAGACCTAGTGCCTTGTGCTCGGTTACACTTTCTATAGGCATGCTACCAATGTGCAGCTGTAGAGTTCTCTGCGAGTTTAGCGTGTGAAGTCTTTGCCTGGTTCCTATTAACATATATTTTGTTTTTGAAATGTTGATTTGCATGCGGTTTGTATGACTCCATTAACTACCCTATTTATTTCCTGTTGCAATGATATTTCTACCACAATACGATCAATAGCGTTTGTATATACTGTGCAGTCATCTGCAAATAGATCGCAGGACGACGACAGATATAAAGGAAGATCGTTTATATAAATGGCAAATAACAGAGGGCCAAGTATAGACTCTGAAGTACTCCAATATTAATGGTAATGGCTTGAGATAAAGATTGATTGTGTGATACTATTTGTTTTCTGTCTAATAAAAATGATTTTATTAATGTCTATATTTTAAAGCTTACTTTCATTGTTTCTAGTTTTTTAATTAGAATATTATGATCTATCATATCGAACGCTTTTCTAAAGTCTATAAACACCGCTCCACATAGAGTATTGTTGTTAATATTTTGATGCCAATTTTCTATCATGTTTGTTAGGGCCGTATGACAAGAATATTTTGGCCGAAATCCTGACTGACTGTCAACTATTAGTTTGTGGCGAACTAAGTGTTCTAGTGTTGTTTTGTGGATGTGCTTTTCTAGTGGTTTGGATAGTGAGGATAATATGGAAATTGGCCTGTAATTACTCATGAGACGATCGTCTAGAGAACCAGCTTTTAAGTGAGGATACACTTTAGCGATTTTAAAGGCTGATGGGAAGTGACCTTTGGTGAGACATTGATTATATATAAAAGTTAGTGACTCGCAGATCGCCGGTGCAGCATGGCGAAGGATACGATTGCTGATTCCATCAAGTCCTGATGAGTTATTATTTTTTTAGGTTACTGAGATGAGTAAATACTTCCGTGGTCGTCATTAACGGTATGTTGGAAGCAATGTCTCCATAGCATTTGTTTTCACAGAATGATGATAATAAAGATATGTCATGAGGCGCATCTGGTATTGCAGCCTTCAGTTGGTTTATGTCGGACTGAAAGAACCTACTGAATTGATCACATGTAACCTGATTTGATGGTAATGATTGTGATGATTTGTGTTTGTTTGTCAAGGTATTAATTGCTTTCCATATATCTTTAGTGTTGGTTTTATCTATTATTAAGTTCTTAAAATAGCTTTTCTTTTCCTTTCGAATAACATATTGAACTTTGTTTCTCAGACTACTGTACATAGTTAGGTCTCTATTTTTATGTGCCCTGTCCCGGTCTCTCATAAGTTCAACTACCTCCTGTGTGATCCACGGGGGCTTAGTGTGATGTTTAACACGAACTTCCTTAAATGGAACATGCTTATCAAATATACTTAGAAAGGTCTTCAGCCAGTGGTCTAGAGCATCGTCTGGGTCAGGAAGCTGGTAAACATAGTCCAGAGATGAGTTGAGCAAGTCTTGTAAAAAGACGTCTCGATTGAAATTTTTGTAATTTCTATATTTTATACTTATATGTTTGTGTTTTGGAGTTTTGGTACCTCTTTTCGACCACGTGCAACATACTGGGTAGTGATCGCTCATTGCATTAATAGGTACAGTACATTCTGTGATGTTGTCAGCACACGTAGTATAAATATGATCTATAAGTGTTGCAGATGATTTTGTTATTCTAGTGGCTTGTTTGACTAACTGTTGGAAGTTATATGACTCTATTATGTTTTCCCATGTTTTGTTTGATTTGTTAGTGTCTATGTTGAAGTCACCTAGCAGTATTATTTCTTTCGCATTACTAAAGACTACATCCATCATAGTGGTGAATTTTTCATACCAGATATTTCTGCACTGGGATTTCGATACAGATAGCCAACTACTAGGGGTATGCGATTTTGAAGTTTAATCTCAAACTATTCACACCCAATCTCGCAGGTTTCAAAATCTAGCCTGCGGTGGGCGTTAAGCGAGTTAGAAATATAAACTGCAATACCGGAATCTTTTTTCTGATTGGGACCTCTTCTAATGGTTTTAAAACCTCTGATAGCGATGTCATCATCTGAGATGTTACTACTTAATCGACTTTCACTAACGCCGAACATGTGAACATTTTGATTAAGTATAAGTGATAGTTCTGGCAGCTTCCCTAATAGATGGCAGATGTTTAAATTCTCAATTCTGAGCCCATTATTACTGAGCCAGTGATCGTACTTATTTGACATTTCAACAATGCGTAATCATAAGTTTAAAAACAAAAAAATAATGAAAAAAGCACACACACACAAAGTGAATACAACTTACGTCCCTTATTACAGTGCACACTGTAAACTACAGAGAGACAGTAATATCTCTGTCAAT
Source organism: Cepaea nemoralis (assembly GCA_014155875.1). Taxonomy (NCBI): domain Eukaryota; kingdom Metazoa; phylum Mollusca; class Gastropoda; order Stylommatophora; family Helicidae; genus Cepaea; species Cepaea nemoralis. The sequence goes on from JACEFZ010027752.1 coordinate 353,484, forward strand.
ATATAAAAATACGTACACAGATCCGTAAGGCAGAGCAGTGAAGATCCCCTTACTCACAGTAAAAACACAATTAAAAGTATTATAAAAGATATACCGCTAAAATATTAAAAGGTATACGGCTAAGTACTATCAATTAATATAAAGTCACAACAAGCCAATGTTTGTAGTTGCATATAACCTAATAAGTTACTAGATCAAGTAGTACCCAAATATGCAGATAATCGTTCCAGGAGAGGCTCTTTCTTGTACAGAGATCTGGTGTAGCTTTGTGCTAAGTTGCTAGTAAATACCATGTTGTGTTGGTTGTTGGTATAGCGACATTATAAGTGCTTGACGAAGTGTAGCTGGGCTATAACGTGTGAGTTGCAACCATTCTGGGTTACAATAGAATGGGTACTGTTGAGTCTCATGGGTAAGTAATGACTACCAACTACAGCCTCTGGTTGGTGGCTAACAGGAGGTTGTGGTGGTACGTCGTTGTTGCTGAGAGTTGGTTCCTTTCTGGGGATAATAGGAAACATATCTTCATAATTATTACCCTCCTGTGTGAAAGACGACGTATTGTACGGATTTGGTGTGGTGGAAGTGTCCAGTCTGGTTTGGATTTCAGGTGCAGTGTTTATGAGTGGTCTGCTCACTTCTGGCCTATTAGTACTTGATGTGACGGGAGTATGTCGTCTGGCTTGAGTTTCAGGTGGAGTAGCTAAAAATGTCCGGCGCGATTCTGTATTGGATGTATGGTGTGTCCGTTCTGGATATGTGATATTTTTGGCGAGCAAGCTGGTGCCCAATGTAGACAAATGTATTTGATTCTTATAAGGACTCTTTTTAGGTGCACCAGCCTGTGAAGTTAATGATGGCGTGTTGTTGATGAAATGTATCTTGTTTTGAGAACAGAACTTCTGCAAAATGTTGTTATTTATGTCAGCTAGACGGCGCTGGGGTCCATAACTCGGTGATATGGTGGAGGAGAAGAAAATGGACGAGTTAGGAAAAATGTGGCGCAATCCGTTCAAGAGTGCCAGCAGTTGAGACCCTGTGATTTGTTGGTTGTTTACGGTGTCGGTGATACCAATATGTACGCTTGCCTTTTAACGCTATGATTTACAGCCAACCTGCTAATCTTGTCTGTTAGCCGGTCAACACCAGCCCCAGGCAATGGTATTATGGAAACAATGTCTTTGTCTGAAGTGGCCATCCGGTCGCTGTATAAACATTTCATTAAAGAATCGCCTAGTATAATGTGTGTACGGTCAGGTCGTGCTATCTGTACATGTTGGTTGTCAGCACGTCTCGCACGTTGTTTCATCCATTGCCGATTATCAACAGTCTTTATGTCCCCATGTGGTTCTCCCGATGTATCTTGTAGGCATGTGTTGCCCGTTGGCGGCATGTTAAAGCATTGTACGTTTTCTGGTGACTTTTCTTGAAGCACTTCGAACCTATTGCTTATTTTGACGTCAATGGGGTAGACTGCTTGTTGTTGTTTATCTTCCTCTGCGCATTGAGGTGTTTGTTGTTTATCTTCTTCTGCGCGTTGAGGTGTTTTCATAGTGGTTATCTGTTCTGGGTGGGGCTGAGCTTCCCCAAGATTTCCCAAGGATGAAGCGGTTGCTTGGGAATTACATGCTTCTTCTGTTGGGTCGGTAGAGGACACATTCTGTAGGGTTTGAACTGTTTTTCTCAGCAGCAAATTTTCCTCACGCAAGAGCGCGACTTCTGTCTTGAGAACATTGTAATCACTGCTTATCTTGCTGTTTGCTTCGATGTTAGTTGAAACAGTGACAATGAGAGCCTGTAGTGATTGTTCTAGTTCCTCAATGCGCTGTTTACAGTCGCACGAATGTCCATTGATAGTTAACATGCTATTGTTATGTGATGAAGGTACTTCTTCAACAATGTCCACGTTGGGTTCTATGTTGTTTTGGATGCGCTCCATTGGGTATTCAATGGCCAAGAGCACTGGTGGGTTGGCAGGCCTCGTGTTGATGTTGTCATGTACACTCGTCGTATGAGTTAATTGACGGACATTGTTAGCTGGTGTGTTGTCTACAGCTGTAGTTGCGGGCTGTGTAGATTCGGTGAATGTCTGTATCGAGTTTTCAAGTTCAACAAAATCTACTTTTAGCCAAAAATTAATGTTTTAAATACTGCCTTGTGTCATGAGTTTATTCTTACTGTGGTACAAGTGTATCGTAATCACTGGCGTCGTAATCAGGTCCTCAACGTGGGCCCCGCGCTTTTCTTGCCTGTGTTAAATTAGTTCAAGCCTGTAGTATTTGAGTAGGCAAGTTCGAAATGCCTCATAATGCAGTGTGTTGTTGAAGGAAATAGTAACACACTGTCCTGAGTTGGTGTGTTTGACGACTAGGCCGGTGGGATTCATACACTTGGATAGCCTGTTTTTCACGGCCCTCTCTTTGTTTAGTGTGTAAGGTTTACTGGCAGCCGATCGTAATCCGGAACGAGTCCTTTCACCATTCACATCCAGTACAGAGCTCTCTCCTTCCCCTGACATTATTGCATAATCTTACGAATAACTAAACTTGAAGAATGCAGCAATATCATTGTTATCTAGCCACGCCGCGGGCAATTTGAGGTCCCGTGGTTGTTTCTTACACGCCTCGTGCACTTGATTGGTTCAAATTTAATAGTGTTCAACTATCACTCGAAATGAATATTATATATAACACACATTTTTTGCGATAATCAACACTTGTATTAATCTAAAAACTATTTAACCACATCCACAAAATCACATCGAGCACATTGGTATAAAAATCCATGATAGGTGAATTCAGCTTGCAGTAATAATAATCCGAGAAGTAAGAGATACGAAAACACGTCTTCACTCTCCGAGTGCCAAGTCAATAGCTGTGTCTGCATCGCCAGGCCTCATTGCCATTCTAGTCGGCCTACCATCATTTATGCAGACCACATTGGAGTCCACCATGGCATCCGCAAGGGCAATTCCCTGTCGGATTTCTCCACTACTGTCCCAATCTCTGTTCCTCGCATTGAAGTCTCCACATATGAGTAGCCTATCACCTGGTAATTCCTCAAATTCCTTAAGCCAGTCCCAGTGTTCCTTTCTGATAAAACAGTCTACTGTGGCATATACATTTATGATGTTCCAACTTAAGCCACCAATCTCCATTTGTATACCCTGCACCTCTCTTGCACGGTGATTCCACTGGCTCAAGTCAAGTACCACATGCTTCACTCCTTCCTTGACGAGCAGACCTTGCCCATGTCTCATCTGCCCAATAGGGTTTATATAACTGGCGTACCCAGGGCAATGGTATTAGTCTGTATTTAGCTCCTGGAGCATGTGGACATCAAAATCATATATCAGCCTCTCCAATGCAGGACCTCTCTGCCTGGCACTAAAACAGTTCCAGTATTCGACTCTTACATGGTTGAAACCTAGTCTCTCCACTTTTCGTCTTGTTCTCCTGGCGCCTGCCCTCCTATTTCTATGCACTCTTCTCACACCATTTCATCGTCTTCTCCTCCTCACTCTCTCTTCGCTAGCATCTGACAGATGTGTGAAGCGTGTGTCATGCCTTTGTATATATTTACCTTTAATGTTAGTGTCCTGTCTAATTGCTTCTAAGGGTGGTTCTAGCGCGAATACATATAGGATTGGTGATAGTGGACACCCTTGTCTGACAGATCTTGTGACCCTGAAACTGACAGTGAGTGGGTGCTTCCCCAGTACCTTACTTTCAGTAATTTTTTACAATATTTATATCCACTGTCTATAGTACTGTCCTATGTTACAGTGTGCAGATGTTTTGTGTAAGTATGAGTGTGAAATTCGGTCAAATTCCTTCTCCTGGTCTAAGGACAAGAGGGAGGATTGACAGTCTTTCTGGAGGGAGTATGTAATGAAATCTCTAATGAAGTGTGTATGTTGGTGTATGTTCCTGTGTTGAATACTGCACTGTTTGTCTAGGTGTATGAGTTATGGCATGAACGTTTTTATTTTGTTTGCAAGTATTTTGCTAGAATTTTGTAGTCTCTGTTAATAATGAGATGGGTCTATAGTTTTTCAGCTGTGTTTTGTCTGTGTTGTCTTTATGTATACGTGTTAAGTATGACACGTTGCAAGTATTTGTGAGTTCTTGTTTGTAAAAAGCTTCTTGGTAGACGTTTAGAAGGAAATTACCTAGAATAGGAAAGAAGTGTTGGTAGAATTCTACAATGAGTCCATCTGGTCTCACTCTCCCCTTTCTCATATACACCGTACACTTGTATGTATACTATTGCATGAATGTTTGTTGATGTTTGTAAATATATGTATGTGCGCCCACACAGATTGACTGATTGATTGATTTAGGAACCGACATCATAGCATTCGGGGCATTCCTATAAGTGCTCCGTCCCCCTCCTCAGCAGCCAGCGAAGAGTTCCAACACCAATAGTACCAGTAGCAATCTGATTATATGTCCGTCTCGCCTTTCCTCTGAGCGTCGAGTGTCGGCCAGATCCCCTCGTCACTCCTCTCTGTCTCATTCTTGCCAGACCATGGTGATCCATTTGCTCCTACGAGGTGTACACATGCTCCCACAAGGCCGCAACCACGTCTGCCTTGTCATGCATCAATACTCCACCAAGTTTTGCAGAGCCAGCGACCACCAAGTTTTGCAGAGCCAGCCAATCTGTCCGCCTGTTCATTTCCCAGCACACCGGCATGCCCCAGAGAAAAGATCCAGGCGATGCTTGCCACCCGTGACCTCCGGAGCGAAGCAAGCCACTCTGCCCGAAGCTTGCCTGTCTTCACCTTCCTCAGCACGCTTTCTGAGTCAGTTACAGTCACGATGTGTGTGTGTGTGTGTGTATCGTATTCTCCTTCCAGCGGAAAGCTGTACTGAACGCCTCCATTCTTAAGCTAGATGTTGTGGTATCATATACCAGGCTCTCCTGCACCAAACGTCGACCATTAGCTTTTGCTAAAGAACGCCTAGGCACTTCTCCTACCTCTCAACACCGACCTATCTGTGTAGATAAGCACATCACCCGAGCGAGCATTATCCTGAAGTAGTTGCTGGATTTCCACTTCCGTGACCCCTGCTGGCCACTCCCTGCACTCCACAGATCAGTCCACCCAGACTTCAGGACTCGCTTCGCACACACATAAAGGAGAACATAAAATGAGCTTTGTTAGTATTACCATCATACTTGCGTGCACACTTCATTGCTCTTTGATGTTCGTCCACTAAGGCCGACCCACTCAATGACGCCCACTCATGTATTGTACGTTCATCCACTGGGACTCCACCGCTCTCAGTCTCGGATAACTATCACATCTCAATTGCTTCCAGCCTCCCAGCCCACCCCGCTGCCCCTCATTTGTCACGTACTACTTCCACTCATTTACCTAGGACTTTCACTGAACTGTGACCACCCACTACCCTGGCATCATCCCTTACCTCGGTCCCCATAACCCACAGACTCCCATAGCTATGTATAAAAGAGGATAAAGAAAACATTTATGGTAGCAGTACAGCCTTGGACTCCGAGATAAGTAGCACCATTTTTTTCAAATTTGCATTTTCTCTTCATTGCTTTCATTTTTTTTTTCTTCATTTTTTATTCTTCTGATCCCGTCATTATGTCTTAATGTAGTCACAGGAGGATCTTCTCCTGTACTATATGTTGTGTTTCGTTCATGTATTTGTTAGCTGATGAAGGCTAGTCGCCGCAACGTCCTGTATGTGTCGTAATTCTGTTCTGTGAAAAGTTAAAAGCTGCATTACTTTGTGTTATCTTATAGTTTTCATTCACATTGAGAGAGAGAGAGAGAGAGAGAGAGAGAGAGAGAGAGAGAGAGAGAGAGAGAGAGAGAGAGAGAGAGAGAGAGAGAGAGAGAGAGAGAGAGAGAGAGAGAGAGAGAGAGAGAGAGAGAGAGAGAGAGCCAATTATTAAGGGGTTTTTGGCTTTATACAGGCCTGACAAAAAAACAATGTTTTATATAGAAAGGCTCACGGTTCCCAGCGGGGAAAGAGACGCCCCACTAGGTCCCGCGTATCGGTTGCGTTAGGTTATCATCCCGGCTACTGGAACTATTAGTGTTGGAACTCTTCGCTGGCTGCTGAGGATGGAGACGGAGCGCTTATGGGAATGTCCCGAATGCTGTGATGTCTGTTCCTAAATCAATCAATCAATCAATCATCCCGGCCCCTGCCAAGATCAAGTGCAGAAACTACACTTTCTCTTAGCCAAACGGCCGTTGTGTTTTTTTGTTTTTTTTTTTTTTTTTTTTGGGGGGGGGGGGGGGGTTAGCGGATCCCCCGCCAACCCCCGTTTTAGGCGTGGGGGTTTGACGGATTTTGCCGAGAAGGGGTATTCCTCTTCACAACGCATAGATTGTTCACCGTTTACAAAAAATAATATTTTCTTTCTCTGTGCCCAAGGTAAGCTGACGTGTTAGAAAAATTGATTATAAAATTGTCACATGTCTAACATAAAACCTTTTATTTTTGCAAAATTGTTAAAGATAGTTTGAAATTTTAGTCAGTTATTTATATTGCATTTAATTGTTGTTAATTTCTATAAAAATTTTATAAAAGTTTAAGATAAATACAAACAATTATTTAAATCATATAATGCATTCATATTACATTTAGTAATGTCCCCTTGAAGTCACCATTATGTTGTTATGTTCCTTTTCATTATTTCAATTAGATGTCTTCCGCTTAATGTGTTTTTATTTTGTACAATTTACACAATTCTTTTATTTACGTAGGGTAAAGAGAGAGGGACAGCACTTCACGGTGAGTGGCAGCCATATCCCAAAGGATAGCCAGGATTCTATTTGGTTCCCATCTCTTTACCTATCTCACGTATTTCTCCACGAATACCGCTTGTGTACGGCGGTGGCCACACCAAGGGAAAGTCTTTGCTGACTGCAGTACATGAGTGAAGTAGGGGTAAGTAATATTCTACTAAGGGAATGTCCATCCCTAGTACACAAAGACTGGGGCGGTGAAGAAGGCGGATTAATCTAAATAGATCAACGGCTTCGAAAGCTAAACAGCAGAGTATTTGGCACTCAAGTGAACATGGCTGGTCATCGTGGAAGAGATTGAGACCTCACCACGTAATAATTAAATATCCCAAAGACAGCAATGGTAATTCAACAACAAGAAAACAGCGATACGGGTAATTCATGGCCCCTGGAGATTTGCCTGTTGTAAATATTCACAGGGAAGAGACAACTCCTATAGTGAATAAGGAAGTGCATAATGTCGAATGCATCCCCCGGGAAGGTTAACCCTGTCAACAAATGCCTGCAGAAGTCGGATGTTTCGGCCTAACGGCGCAAGAACGCAGAGACCGGACTGTCTCGGTCGGTCTGATCGGTCTCTGTTGCTAAGGGCTTGCAAACGCGGTTTGTGAGCCCGTATACCCGGGTTCGAAACACGGCGATGCTGGTTTTTTTCGAAAAAAAGGTATAGGGGCCGGTCGTTCAGAAAGCAATGGCAAACTACTGAACGTAACACTTGCCTAGTACATCAACAGCAGATGAAAATGCTGGTGTTGACTGCAACGTCCCGTAAGGGATACGCAACAACATTCTGACAATACCTACCTGAAAAGTAGAAGGAGAAGTCTAAAGATTGGTACGTGGAACATACGCACCCTGTACCAAGCAGGGAAATTTGATATCCATATTGCTATTGCCGAAGCAAAAACATGAATTTAGATATTTTAGGCGTATCTGAAACAAGATGAACAGATACAAGTTATATAACAAGAGAATATTACATATTTATTAACTCGGGAGGAGATCATCACGAGAGAGTAGTATGAATTTTAGTAAAAAGAAATTTAGAGAAAAATATTAGTGGATTCTGGACTCACAAAGATTGGATGATACTTCTCAAAATTAAGGCAAGGCCGTTCGACATAGTACTTTATGCTCCAACAACTGATTATAGTGATGAACAGCTAAAAGAATATTATGAAGACCTACAACAAACACTGACAGTTGTAAAATCATCAGAGGTCCTAATTGTCATGGGAGACATGAACGCAACAGTTGGAAAAAATAAATATAAGGAGATAGAAGGGCAAAATAGTATGGGAAACAGAAACAACAGAGGAGACCGGTTGATACAGTTCTGTGAAGAAAACAATCTTATTGTTTGTAACACATTTTCCCAACACAATCCTAGGAAACTGAATACGTGGACAAGCCCTAGAGATAGAACAAGAAACCAAATTGACTACATTATGACTAGAAATAGATTTAAAAACAATGTTTAAAATGTCAAAACATACCCCGGTGCTTCTATAAACTCTGACCACAATCCTGTAGTCTTAAAATTACACATAAAACTTAAAAACCCAGGAAAGATAACATCGAAGACACCTCAAATAGATATATCGGCATTGAAACAACCAGAAATAAGTCAACTATATCTGGTTGAAGTAAAAACAAAATATGTTGGGCTAATCGTTGAAAATATGGAACAATATAGGCGTGAAAATCCTGAGGATAAAATTAATACAAAATGGGATTGTGTAAAAACCAGTATACAGATTGCAAATACCATCCGCCAGTGAAGATAAATAATTAAAAAAACCAATTATGGATAACCGATACAATCTTGAGCAAAATCACTCAAAGAAAGAAAGCAAAGACCACTCCAAAGTATATATTAATAGATAGAGAAATACGTCAGATGTGCAGAGTTGCCAATGGAGAGTGGTTGCAGAAAAAATGCAAAGAAATAGAGGATCTGGAAATAAAACACAACTCGAAAGAATTACATGAACATATAAAAAGATTTACAAAGAAGAAAAATAATATAACAGGAAACGGTTGTTTTAGAGGAATCAATGGGGAAATTATAATTGATAACGCAGACATAATAAACAGATGGACAGAATACACAGAAGATTTATTCTGGGACAACAGGGTCAATAAACCAACATTGTATAATATTCAAGATCGACCAAACATATTAAAGGCTGAAGTAGAGAAGGCTATTAAAAAGATGAAAGAAGGAAAGGCTGCAGATCTTGACAAGATAACACTGTGTTGTTTGTCCATCAAGAATGATGATGACCATTCATTTCATTCAGTGGGGTTGAAAGTATGGAGCCGTGAGTTCTAAGATGGCTGATAAGGCCTATTTTGGCTCGAAATGTTCTTTGACAATGTGGACAAAGAATGCTTGACGTTTCTGAAGGAGGATTTCCTGCAGTGGCTTTTCTGTTCTGTCTTTTCTTCACAACTCTTGCAGTCCTGGTTGCCTCACAAGTGACTGCACCCTTGCGTAATGATGAACGCCACGAATTTCGGTCTCTGGCTGCAGTCTCCCAGGTGTCATGATGAATTCCAAAAGCATTCAGTGAGATTTTCAGAGTGTCTTTAAAGCGTTTCCTCTGGCCGTCTTGGGAGCGTTTACCACAACGCAACTCGCTGTAAAAATTCGTTTAGGGAGCTTGTGATCTGGCATGCGAGTCAAGTGACCAGCCCAGCGAATCTGATTCTTCATAAGTAGAGTGTGGATACTGGGCATGGATGCTCTTTCTAGGACTTCAGTGTCTGGGATCTTGTCTTGCTATTTAATCTTCAGTAACTTCCTAAAGCAGACTGTGTGAAAATGGTTTAATTTCCTAGCGTGTCGCTGATAAACAGTCCAGGTTTCACAAGCATATAGCAATGTGGATAATACAACTGCTTTGTAGAATTTCAGCTTTTTTCGCAGGCTTATTCCATTTCTGTCCCATACATTCTTATACAGTCTGCCTAAGGCCGCGCTGGCCTTAGAGATTCTTGCATTCATTTCATAATCAATTGTGGCAGCTTGTGACACAGTGCTGCCAAGATAGGTGAATTTGTCCACAACACATAGACTATGACCATTCACTTTGATATTCGGCACAATGTGATTATTCCCTGGAACTGGCTGGTACATAACTACAGTCTTCTCCAAGTTGATATTGAGCCCAAAGTTGGCACAGGCATGTGAGAAAGCTGAAACATTATGTTGCATGTCCGCCTCTGAGTTGGCGTATAGAGAGCAATCATCAGCAAACAGGAGCTCTCTGACGGTGTCGCTGTTAATTTTGGTTTTAGCTTTCAGCCTTCTGAGATTGAATAACTTTCCATCTATACGGTAGTTGATGTCTATTCCAATGTCGTCGTTCTCGAAGGCATTCATCAACATGGCTGAAAACATGAGGTTGAACAGTGTTGGTGCCAGGACACATCCTTGCTTCACTCCATTGGTGACAGGAAAGGGTTCAGACAGTTCACCATTTTCCTGTACTCTTGCCTGCATGCCATCATGAAATAGCCGCACTATTTGGACAAACTTTCGTGGACAGCCATATTTTGCCATAATCTTCCACAGTCCTTCTCTGCTGACTGTATCAAAAGCCTTGGTAAGGTCAATGAAAGTGGAGAACATTTCGCAGTTCTGTTCCTGACATTTCTCTTGCAGCTGCTTTGCAGCGAAAATCATGTCAACGGGTTCCACGTTCTTTTCTGAAGCCACATTGACTCTCAGGAAGAAGACCTTGATCAAGATGGGCTGTGATGCGATTGAGAAGAATTCTGGAGAGTATCTTCCCTGAAATTGAAAGCAAGGAGATGCCTCGGTGGTTGTCACAGGATTGGATTTGTAAAGGTGGACTATTGACGCGTCCTTGAAATCTTGTGGCGTGGTCTCGTTCACCCATATGTTTGTAAAGACTTGGTGAAGCTGCTCTGTTAGGATCGGCCCACCTGCCTTGTATATCTCTGCTGGGATGGAGTCAGGACCAGGTGCCTTGCCGCTGGAGAGTTGCTGGATGGCTTTGTTTACTTCCAAAATGGTTGGCATGTCATCAAGTGTCTCATTGGTGGGAACTTGAGGAAGGCAGTTGATGGTTTCATCATCGAAGAAGGAAGTTGCATTTAAGATGTTCCTGAAATGCTCTGCCCAGCGTTGAAGGATTTCTTTCTTATCGGTGACCAATGTTCCCCCATCTGCACTGAGGAGTGGAACTATGCCTAGTGATGTAGGACCACTGACCGTTTTCAGTGAGTCGTAGAAGTTTTTCATATCATGTCTGTCAGCAAAGCCCTGAATTTCATCAGCTTTGCTGCTCAGCCAGGAGTCCCGCATGTGCCGAAGTTTCTGCTGCACTACTCTCTGAATGTTCTTGAAGGCATCTTTTTTTTTAATGTTGACTTCGGGTCATTCAAATGTGCCTTGAGGTGAAGATGTTTCTCGGCCAGCAATTGGTTGATGTCTTCGGAATTTTCATCAAACCAGTCTTTATGCTTTCGGGGGGCTGGACCCAGGATTTCCATAGCAGTGTTGTAAATTATGTCCTTTAGGGTCTCCATTCTGTTTCTGTATCCTGTTTAGCTGCAGCATTGGGCTTGAGGCGGTCTTCCAGCATATTTTCAAACGACTGCTGCATTTTCTTGCTGTTTAGGCGGGTGACATTTAGCTTTTTTTTTTTTTTTTTTTTGCATTTTCACCCATTGAGGACGCCGTGGTGGCCTGATGTGATTGTTTATTTTCGAGACAATGAGACGGTGGTCTGTCCAACATTCGGCACCACACATGAATTTTGTCACTCGAACGTCTTGTCTGTCACTCCTCCTGACGATGACATAGTCAATAAGGTGCCAGTGTTTCGATCGAGGGTGCATCCACGATGTCCTGTTTCTCATGGGGAGACAGAAAATTCTGTTCGTAATCAGGAGATCATGTTCGGCACATGTCTTAAGGAGGAGGAGTCCATTGCTGTTACAATTTCCGACTCCATGCTTTCCAATAATGCCACTCCAAGAGGTGGTGTCCGTGCCTACTCTGGCATTGAAATCCCCAAGGAATATAAGTTTGTCTCCTTTGGGAACAGATGTTAGTACATTGTGCAGGTCCTCATAGAACTTGTTCTTGACATCATCTTCGTTGGTCATAGTTGGTTCGTAGACACTCACAATGGTCCTTCAATTCAGCATGGGCAACTTAATGGTCATGAGCCTGTCATTTATAGCCTTTGGAAATCCAGCTAATTTGCTGACCAGGGCCGACTTGATGGCAAATTCCACACCGGATTGGCGTCTTTCCTCACTTTTCTTACCACTCCAGAAAAATGTGTAGCCGGCACCTATTTCACAGATTTGGCCTTCTTCTGCAAGTCGTATCTCGCTCAAGGCTGCAATGTCGATGTTGTACCTGCCAAGCTCTCTCCAAATCAGTGCTGTTCGTCTCTCTGGACCCGTCGCGCCTTCTCTGTCAAGTAGGGTGCGTACATTCCAAGTTCCAATTGTTAAGGGAATATGGTTTACTCTTTTAGCTTTGCTTGTTTTATCTTTGTTTGTATGTCGACCGCAGTTAGGGTACCCACCAACCGCGGCTAGCTTGTTAGGTAGTGATGGAGCAGACAATGTTTAGGGCACCTTTTCTAGCCCTTTCCTCATGCTACGGAGGTGAGGAGTGTGTTCCTATAGAGGGCTGCTCAGTCGCTCAGGGGGCTGCCGAATCCCACTGCTGCTCCGGTCAGTAGAAGACGACCACATGGCCTGAGCCGCCTGTGTGCAGGTCTGCAACTACGGCTGCCAGCGTACCCACGCCTGCCGCTTCGCCGCTCGCCTATCGCCACAGGGCTGGAAGGTGATATATGACGTTGGATGAAGAATAACTTGCGCGATGACTTGGATTAAAGTGAGGAAGAGTTGCACAATTCGTCGACCTCACTCTCTCGCCTGAGTCCATCTGAGTCCAATGGCAAGACAAGTCGAGACCAGCAGCTGCAAGATGAGTTATCGGGAGTTCACCTCTTCATAGTTCAGGTCAGAGAAGCTCAGCGGTTCTAGAGTTGTGTGGACTATCACCTATAGTTTATATAGTCAATAAGAATACTGAGATCACAAAGGTATACAGAGAGATAGAAAGATACCGAGAGATAGAAAGATACTGAGAGATAGAGAGAGAGAGAGAGAGAGAGAGAGCGAGAGAGAGAGAGAGAGAGAGAGAGAGAGAGAGAGAGAGAGAGAGAGAGAGAGAGAGAGAGAGAGAGAGGGGCGAGAGAGAGATTTGTAGTTAGACATAATCACACACACACACCCATACATAGACGCACGCACACAGACATGGACGCCGGTAGGTGTACTTTCACGAGAACCTTTTCTCCTTGTGACTGGGCCGTGAGTTCAAATTATCTCCAGCAAATTGTCTGGTATCGGTGACTGAAAACTGATAAACCTGAATACTACCTCTCAGCACATTTTCATTGTAGCCGTTTACATAGATCTACGACCACTAATAGAAAGATAGCGAAACATATATTTGTACTTCATAACGCTTTTGATCAAGTTCATAATGCTTGTCGTATGCTGGGAAAGAATAATAATAGTGTAACTAGTAGGTATTAGAAAATAAAGAGGACAAATATGAACATGTAAAGGGATGTTCATTGTCACTGATTCATTATAACAAAATAGTATTCAGAGAGATCACACCGGATTACTAAGCGGGGGTTGTAATATACGACATGACACAGTGGCGGATAATGGTACAGATCTACAAAATTTGTAGTACTAGGGAGGGCGAAGCTGACTATCAATAAGGCGGTAATAATGATGATATCAATGAAACACCAAGGTGTGGGATAGAAGGGAAAATCAAGTGGTTATTTTTAAATACATTAAGGGTAGAAGGTCATACTTCAAGAGCTGAATATTGAAGAAGATTGGTTTTTAAAGACGATACATCAAATAAAGAAAAAAAATTGAAATATTGTGGTCACTTGAAAGGTCATGAAAGTTTGGGGAGAGGGGGAGGACGTCCACCAAAGAGAAGATGGGTGCAGGCTGTGGTGGCTGATCTCAAGCTGAGGGTATCAGATGCGTGACATCTTGCTTGTGAGTTTTCCGGAAGGTTGTTATGGGAGCGAGGTTCTGCAAAGGACATGCTATTGAATGAATGAAAATTATATCATCAAATGGACGCTGTACATCAAATATTAAGAATAAGGAACTGTATTTTGGAAGATGAAATCTTATGCACTATCATTCAATGTAACACACACACACACACACACGCGCGCGCGCGCGCGCTCGTGTGCTCGCGCGCGCTCGCGGTTTTTTAAATACACAATCAAATACATAAGAGTTAACTATCACCCCTTACCCACCCAACTATACGACCGAGGAGGAGTGGAAATCAGCCGAGGTCAAGGTCAATCCTCACCAATCCTCCAAATTCTAACCGAAACGGCCATTGTATATGGACAAATAAAAGTTATGAAAACGAAATTTTCTGGTTTGTTGGTTGTTTAGTGGTATGAATGGTTTGTTTTCGTCTTTCTTGTTGACGGCTGCAAGAGGTTGTTTCTTCATGATGCTTGTGGGTGTGGAAATATAGGCATACACACAAGAGTTAAATATCATCCCTACATACCACCCCTTACCCACCCAACTACATGACCGAGGAGGAGTGGAAATCAGCCGAGGTCAAGGTCAATCCTCATCAATCCTCCAAATTCTAACCGAAGCGGCCATTGTATATGGACAAATAAAAGTTATGAAAACGAAATTTTCTGGTTTGTTGGTTGTTTAGTGGTATGAATGGTTTGTTTTCGTCTTTCTTGTTGACGGCTGCAAGAGGTTGTTTCTTCATGATGCTTGTGGGTGTGGAAATATAGGCATACACACAAGAGTTAAATATCATCCCTACATACCACCCCTTACCCACCCAACTACATGACCGAGGAGGAGTGGAAATCAGCCGAGGTCAAGGTCAATCCTCATCAATCCTCCAAATGAGAACCAAAACCTGCAAACACTACTACTCACCTTGTCTTTCTTGTCATTTTTCGCTGTGTCCATTTCCTCTCGTGAGCTTCGAGGTGTCTGTCTCACTTTCCTTAGCTGCTTCACTGCAGCACTCTTTGCTTTCCAAGCATTGTCTACTTCTGGAGTCCACCATGGGGGATGCAAAAAAGCAGTTTTAACAGTCCTGTTGCATGCCCCCTATCTGAGGCGTCCAAGAAGGCTGTCGGTCCACTCATACCGGAAGGTCTTGTGCGTACTCCCAGCCTTAACTTTCCTGGATTTAGAGATCAGGACTGAGCAGGGCATGTGATCACTCCCTTGGTCATTCAAAACAGTCCACTTTACATCAAGGACTGATGACTGGGAGACAAGTGCCAAGTCAATAGCAGTGTCTGCATCGCCAGGCCTCATTGCCATTCTAGTCGGCCTACCATCATTTATGCAGACCACATCGGAGTTCACCATGGCATCCGCAAGGGCAATTCCCTGTCGGTTTTCTCCACTACTGTCCCAATCTCTGTTCCTCGCATTGAAGTCTCCACATATGAGTAGCCTATCACCTGGTAATTCCTCCAATTCCTTAAGCCAGTCCCAGTGTTCCTTTCTGACAAAACAGTCCACTTTGTCATATACATTTATGATGTTCCAACTTAGGCCACCAATCTCCATTTGTATGCCCTGGACCTCTCTTGCACTGTGATTCCACTTGCTCAAGTCAAGTACCACATGATTTACTCCTTCCTTCACCAGCAGACCTTGCCCATGTCTCTTCTGCCCAGTGGGGTACTCAGGGCAATAGTATTTGTCTGTATTTAACTTCTGGAGCATGAGGTCATCAAAGTCATATAATAGCCTCTCCAATACAGGACCTCTCTGCCTGGCACTACGACAGTTCAAGTATCCTACTCTTACATAGTTGACACCTAGTCTCTCCACTTTTCGTCTTGTTCTCCTGGCGCCTGCCTTCCTCCTTTTTCTATGCCTTCTTCTCACACTATTTCCTCGCCTTCTCCTCCTCACCCTCTCTTCGCTAGCCTCTGAAGGATGTGTCAAGCGCAGAGCACGGGCTCCGTAGCTCCGGGGCCGATTCCCGTGTTTAATTAAATCCATAAGCGAAAAGTTTAAAGCTGCATTACTTTGTGTTATTTTATATTGTTTTCATTCACATTGAGAGAGAGAGAGAGAGAGAGAGAGAGAGAGAGAGAGAGAGAGAGAGAGAGAGAGAGAGAGAGAGAGAGAGAGAGAGAGAGAGAGAGAGAGAGAGAGAGAGAGAGAGAGAGAGAGAGAGAGAGAGAGAGAGAGAGAGAGAGAGGACAATCCAAAATGTCAATTATTAAGGAGTTTTTGGCCTTATACAGGCCTGACAAAAAAAATGTTATTAATATATAGAAGGGCTCACGGTTCCAGCAGGGAAAGAGACGCCCCACTAGGTCCCGCGTGTTGGTTGTGTTGGGTGATCATCCCGGCCCCTGACAAGATCAAGTGCAGAAACTACACTTTCTCTTTGACAAATGGCCCAGAACTTTCTTCTTTTTTTTTTGGGGGGGGGGGGGGGGGGGGTGGCGGATACCCCACCACCCCCCTTTTTGGGGGGTTTTTCGGTTTTTGCCGAAAGAAGTTATTTTTCTTCACAACGTGTAGACCGTTTGTCTTTTACAAATAAATTGATAAGTTCTCTGTGC
Source organism: Cepaea nemoralis (assembly GCA_014155875.1). Taxonomy (NCBI): domain Eukaryota; kingdom Metazoa; phylum Mollusca; class Gastropoda; order Stylommatophora; family Helicidae; genus Cepaea; species Cepaea nemoralis. The sequence goes on from JACEFZ010027752.1 coordinate 369,960, forward strand.
CCAATATAAACTGAAGTGTTAGAAAAATTGATTATAAAATTGTCACTTGTCTAACATAGAACCTTTTCTTTTACAAAATAGTTAAAGATAGTTTGAAATTGTTAGCCAATTATTTATGCTATATATAATTGTTGTTAATGTCAACAACAATTTTATAAAAGTTTAAGATAAATACAAACAATTATTTAAATCACATAATGCATTCATGTTACATTTAGTAATGTCCCCTTGAAATCACCATTATGAAAAAGCAGAAAGAGAAGTCTAAGGATTGGTACGTGGAACATACGCACCCTGTACAAATCAAGGAAATTTGATAACCTTATTTCCGAAGCAAATAACATGAATTTAGATATTTTAGGCGTATCTGAAACAAGATCTTCTTCTTCTTCTTCCTCTTCTTCTTTCGATCGCCTAAAATATGCTTATAACTACAATGTTGTCTCTTGTATGAATCCAACAGTCTTTTTTAGTTTACTCAGCGGTCCATAGAGTTTATCTTCCACTGTTGTCTCTCTAGGCCAGAAGGTTCGCCTGGATATGTTGTAGTTTGGGCAATCCTGGAGTATGAAACAAGATGAACGGATACAAGTTATATAACAAGAGAAGATGACATATTTATTAACGCGGGAGGAGATCATCACGAGAAAGGCGTATGAATTTTAGTAAAACGAAATTTAGAGAAAAATATTAGTGGATTCTGGACTCACAAAGATAGGATGATACTTCTCAAAATTAAGGCAAGGCCGTTCGACATAGTACTTTATGCTCCAACAACTGATTATAGTGATGAACAGCTAAAAGAATACTATGAAGACCTACAACAAACACTGAAAGTTGTAAAATCATCAGAGGTCCTAATTGTCACAGGAGACATGAACGCAACAGTTGGAAAAAAACAATAAATATAAGGAGATAGAAGGGCAAAATAGTATGGGAAACAGAAACGACAGAGGAGACCGGCTGATACAATTCTGTGAAGAAAACAATCTTAATTGTTTGTAACACATTTTCCCAACACAACCCTAGGAAACTGTATACGTGGACAAGCCCTGGAGATAGAACAAGAAACCAAATTGACTACATTATGATTAGAAATAGATTTAAAAACAATGTTTAAAATGTCAAAACATACCCCGGTGCTTCTATAAACTCTGACCACAATCCTGTATTCTTAAAATTACACATAAAACTTAAAAATCCAGAAAAGATAACACCGAAGACACCTCAAATAGATATATCGGCATTGAAACAACCAGAAATAAGTCAACTATACCTGGTTGAAGTTTAAAAAAAAATATGTTGGGCTAATCTTTGAAAATATGGAACAATATGGACGTGAAAATCCTGAGGATAAAATTAATACAAAATGGGAATGTGTAAAAACCAGTATACAGATTGCAAATACCAACCGCCAGTGAAGATAAATAGGACAAAAACAATTATGGATAACCGATACAATCTTGAGAAAAATCACTCAAAGAAAGAAAGCAAAGAACACTCCAAAGTAGGCTACATATTAATAGATAGAGAAATACGTCATATGTGCAGAGTTGCCAACGGAGAGTGGTTGCAGAAAAAATGCAAAGAAATAGAGGATCTGGAAACAAAACACACCTCGAAAGAATTACATGAACATATAAAAAGATTTACAAAGAAGAAAAATAATATAACAGGAAACGGTTGTTTTTTTTTTTAATGGGGAAATTATAATTGATAACGCAGACATAATAAAAAAAAAAAAAACATCATGAAATAGCCGCACTATTTGGACAAACTTTCGTGGACAGCCATATTTTGCCATAATCTTCCACAGTCCTTCTCTGCTGACTGTATCAAAAGCCTTGGTAAGGTCAATGGAAGTGGAGAACATTTCACAGTTCTGCTCCTAACATTTCTCTTGCAGCTGCCTTGCAGCGAAAATCATATCAACAGTTCCGCGTTTTTTTTCTGAAGCCACATTGACTCTCAGGAAGAAGACCTTGATCGAGATGGACCGTGAGGCAATTGAAGCAAGGAGATGCCTCGGTGGTTGTCACAGGATTGGCGGTTTCCTTTTCGTTTGTAAAGGTGGACTATTGACGCGTCCTTGAAATCTTGTAGCATGGTCTCGTTCACCCATATGTTTGTAATGACTTGGTGAAGCTGAAGATAACAATAGAGATGGCATTGATACTATCACAGAATTATGTAACGATATATAACATACTGGGTACATCCCCAAGGACTTGATGACATCCATTTTCATCACAGCACCGAAAAAGCTAAGAGCTGTTGATTGTGAGGACTACAGAACTATTAGCTTAATGAGCCACATAACTAAAATACTACTCAAGGCCATACAAGAAAGAATTCAACATAACATAGATGAGGAAGTAGCTGAAGAACAATTTGGGTTCCTCAAAAACAGCGGCATCAGAGAAGCAATTATCTGTTTGAGGATGTTAATTGAAAAATATATAGAAGTTCAAAAAGTATATATGTTTGTTTTATAGACTACAAGAAAGCTTTTGATAGAGTACAACACGAACGACTAATTACATGCCTTCAAGATATAGGAGTAGACGGAAAGGACATTAGACTTATTAGTAACTTGTATTGGGAACAAGTGGCGTCTATTAGATACGGAAATAACTATTCGTCGCCTATAGAGATAAAAAGAGGAGTACGGCAGGGATGCAAATGTCCCCAAGCCATTCAGCCTATACACAGAACGAATTTTTAAACAAGGTGAACTGCCTGCACTTAACATCAGTGGAAGAACCATAAACAATCTTAGATATGCTGACGATGCCGTGTTACTAGCAGAAAGTGAGCAAGAGTTACGAGACCTAGTGGAACAGGTAAACTGGCACAGTGCAGAATGTGGCTTAGATATTTACATTAAAAAAACTATCATAATTAGCAATGGAAAGGAAAGGTCATCAATGAACATCACGTGAACGGGGAGATACTAGTACAAGTAACAAGTTTCTCCTATCCATCCATCATGTGCCATGCCGGTAAGCGTGGGCTGTCATATTTTGCCATCTCACTCGATCACCAGAGTCGTGGATCAGCTCCATTTGTGGAGCGGTGTTTGTAGACTTTAAAAAAGCTTTTGATATGGTAGATCACGATATTTTAATTAGAAAACTAAAACAAATGAAGACAAGCACCAACATGGTGAACATAATTACGTCATTTCTATCCGACAGACAACAAGTCGTGTCCTTCAACAACTGTCTATCAAGACCCACACAACTTAATATTGGTGTGCCTCAGGGCTCAATACTAGGTCCGCTGCTTTTTGCAGTTTATATTAATGATCTTCCTTTATATATCAATACAACTTGTGATCTATTTGCAGACGACTGTACTATATATACTAGTCAAGAAAACCGTAGTGAATTAGAGAATTCTTTACAAAAGGAACTTGATAATCTTACTAGATGGAGCAATGAAAACCGCATGCAAATTAACATCGACAAAACCAAATCCATGCTAATAACGACCAGACAAAAACTACAGACACTAGCCATAACTGGACCACCACTCGAACTCCGCATGGGCTCGTTACCTATAATTAATGTGACTGAACATAAAACACTAGGTCTTTTAATTGACAGCCATTTGAACTGGAGCTCTCATGTTCACGCTCTTACCAAGAAAATAGCACAAAAAGTTTACCAACTTGCTAAAATTCAGCACTTCCTGGACGAAAAATATTCTATACATGCTATATCCAATCACATCTCGATTACTGTTCCACAGTTTGGGATGGTTGCCCTAAATCTAATTTAAAACGACTATGTTCTCTTCCTTTGCTTCCATCTGGTCTGTACATCATTGCTTGTTGTGGCATACTGTTAGTTGGTAACGTTACTTGCATGGCCAAACCATTTGACTTGCTGCCTTCTAATGAAATCTATCACAGCTATAACCCTTACTTTAGTCCTGATTTCTTCATTTCTGATCTTATCTCTTCTTGATACGTTGAGTATTCTTCTCAGGAATCTCATTTCTGTTGTGATTTTTCTTTTCTCTTCTTCTCAGGAATCTCATTTCTGTTGAGATTTTTCTTTTCTCTTTTTCTATCATTGTCCGGGTTTGGCATTGGTAACATTGGTGTGTTTCTATTGTTTTAGTGCAGTCTGATTGGCTGTGATTGTTGGGCATGTATAGTAAATATGTTCTTCTGTTTCTTGAATATTGTGTCTGCATAGTTAGCATGGTGCTATTTGCTTGGATCTCTTTGCTGCTCTATGCTACCAAATCTGTCAAGAAATATGTCCAGAACAAGAACAATTTCAAGTACAATGTGTTGCAGTAGATACTTTACACAGAACTAACAGGAAACCACGGCCTGTGGGTTTGTATAGACAGAAAAAGTCGACAGAGTATACTTCATTGCACCAGGTTTTTATCACATATGACTCAGTCTCTTTCTGCACAGCGGAAAGCGTCGCACCAAGCACGAACTCCATAGCCTCAGACGACCCCCAAGATTCTCCGAAATAATGCACTCGTGAACCGAAGGACGCGGCCTGGAATCAAACCCACAACCTTCGGAGCCCGAGTCAGGCAGCTTGACCACTTCGCCACCGAAAAAAAAAACACAAGTGAACGCGGGGTGCAAGGCAAGAAACGTCCTCCAGAAGAGCGGGCAACCAGAGTGGCAGGCCCATTGCTACCTTGTCGCGTATGCGGAGATCAAGCGGCAGCGTTCAATATGTGTCAATATATGCGAAGCTTGTAGGGTTTTCTTTTTTCGTCGCAGTCTAGTGCATGATGGCCGGTATGAATATATTGGGACAGGTAACTGCCTCATTGATGCCAGCAGAAGACATAGCTGTCCAGTGACTCTTTCAATATTTTCAATTCTAATGTGTCCTGTGTTTTCTTTAGATAGGTGTAACGGCTGGTCTTGGTAGCGTTTTTTGACACAATAACAGACAAACATTTCAGATATCGACATTTTGGGCAGCGGAGTTGTGTACCTCTGGCGGGACCTTGGCATCCGTTAGGTGATATGGAAATATATTAAACTGATTTTCAGGTAGGGGAAAAGAACGCAGCAAAGAAAACGACTAGCCTTTAAGTCATATGCATTGTGTCTGCTACAACTCTACAACAGGATATGCCGTGTAATTATCCAAACATTGCCACGTCGTTGTGTCAGTACTACAGAGCTCAACGTGTAAAGTAAACTAGATTACTGATGTTTACTGCTATGTTTGGTGCTCAGCAATCTACTTGTGATAGTTCTGTTTCCAACCAACAGCAACACACCAAGAATGTAACAATGGATGGCATAAGCAAAGGTGTGTGTTACAATGGCAATGTTATAATGTCTGACATCTGTGACTCTGAGAACTGAAGCTGCCCTTCTGGTGGCCCATACGAGTCGGATTGCTTTGGTCCTTGGTCTCGGTTTGTGAATGTGGCGATCACAGTCGGGGATGAAATCAGTCCTTATGCCACTTGTCATAATGATTTAAAGGATACCCCTGTTACACTGAGACTGTCACATCCACACAGGACAATATGGTTTAAGCTGCGTTTGAAAAACTTAAGTACGTTTGTGCGCTTCATAGCAGCACGGGATAACGCAGGAAACATCTGTAGAAACACGGCTGAATTCCCTGTGGATACCAACACAGTAGCACCATACACGAACAATTTCACAATTGAAGGAGCTATGTCAGCTAAAGTGGGTTCCATGTTTGCCTTACATAAGCTTATAGCACAGCTATCAGATCACTACTCAACGTGGTGTCGTTCCTCAATGGCTGGGGATGGAGACCCCCGCAGTGATGAAAGCTACCCGTAGTGCTGATGATACAGTTCTGGGTATCTGTACCGATGCAAAGATTTGAAAGACATGCGTGGATGTCTATTATATTCCGATGTTGCTGTGAAGGGTCTGCTAGTCAGGCACGTAGCTTTAACTCGTGGATGGTATGATCGCGTACTCCACTTTTGTGAGGTTCAGTCTTCCGGCCATGGAAGAGCTGATACAGTTGCTTATAGAACTGAAGACAATAAAGGTGCAGAAGGTGATGCGTAGGCTAGTTAACTCACAGTCACAAGGAACTTCCAGGAGACTGTTTCTGACTTTGTCTCAGAAGACTAACTTCTGCTGCTCAGGAGATCACCGACACGGCTCGGTGGTGAGAACTGAAAGGAATGTGGTATTTGTGGAGATGGGCTTTTGCCAACAGGGGAATGACTACTCAGCATGTTCAATTCTGATGGGGAACAGTTTGTGGCGGTCCTACGATCGGATGCCAACCTGGTCAAATGGAGTAAGTCCAACCACCAGGCATTCCCCCTCTGTAAAAAGAAGTAGACGTGGTACACATACTGTTTGCGTGCAGGGTAGCCCAAGGATAAATCCGATTTACACGGCTCCACAATAACATACATAATGAGCCGGCAGGCATCGTTTACGTAACGGGACACCAGTGAACAATGGGGCCATTGCCAGGGTCGTGCAGATACGTTCTAAAAACTATTCTTGAATATTACATTATTAAATAGAACCAGTTCTAACACATGGCTGCGAATCATGGACAATTAGTAAACAAACGACAAAATCCATGGGGGATTTGGAGATGTCGTTTTATAGAAAAAGCTGAAAATTGGCATTCTGGACATTTTGAGGGAGGCTAAGTCACAAAAACACCTTATCACAAACATTCATTAGAAAGAAGCAGTGATTATGTTTTTGGCCACAAAATGAGAACACTGAAACATGACAGAGAGATAGAGGAAGACAGCGAGAACACATTATTGAAAATCTTGTGTCATGTCACGGAAGGGAGTGAACACAGTTACACATTAATTGATTCATGCCGTCAGAGATCGCAAGATGTGGAGAAGCATGATCGTCCACTCCTGTCGGCAAGGCACTTGATGTTAAAGATTAAAAAGTGTGAGTGGTTATTATTTATACAATTATTTTCAGTAGATACCAATATGACTTGTTTCCACGATTACATTGTGAATAACAATTTGTCGTCTGCTAAAGAATATCTGCATTATTTTATATCCCGTTTTAAAGTTAGGCTGTCATCAGTCAGTAGACAAATGACCAGACAACACTAAAAGATCTTTGTTTTCAGTACAATGGTAAATCGCTATTCTTCTTTTTCTATTCATCCATTTACCTCTGTGAAATGTTTGAGGAGGAATGATGTAAGTATTGTAAGAAAGAAGGACCAGCGAGCTTCGTTTGTAAGTTGGCTTCATTTCTCTATGGTTGCTCTTGACTTGATAAATAATTAAATATGATACATTACCATTGATACCATTATCTATCTTTTACGTGATTTTCCTCTTGCTCTGTATCTGTCATGTTTCTTCATTGTGACTGATGACTCTTTGTGGTAGCTGAGTGGTTCTCAACCTTTTTTAGCCCGTGCCTCCCTTCAACATATTTTCAGAACGTCATCACCCCCCCCCCCCCTTTCGTATTTCCTACCTAAAAATTTGGCCTGTGCCCCCCTTCAACATATTTACAGAACATCATTCCCCCTTTCGTATTTCCTACCTAAAAATCCCGCCCCTGCCCCTACACAGTATAGTAATAATGGAAGCTAAATTTAATAGCATATACTTAACTAGACGTCCACATAAAACATGATTTGTGGGTCTACTTACTTTATAAATTGAATTTTAGAAGGGTGAGACATACAGAACCATACAGTATGAAGGGAAAAACATTATCAGGTAATCGTTATTGTATTAACATGATCTTGAAATAATCTTAATTCCCCCCCCCCCCCCCCCCCCCTCCCGGAAACCCTAAAATTCCCCCCTAGGAAGGGGGGGGGGGGATTTCCCCACTTGTTGAGAACCACTGTGGTAGCTGGTACCAGGACATTCTAGTGAGGTGGCCAAAGCATTTAGTATTTAGTTTGTTGTTCCTTTAACAGATTCTGTGCCAACCAAAAAATAGGCAATTGCTTCTGAACTTGTAATTTATGTCCCCAAGTCAAGGATGAGAAGTCAATTATATTCCAGCTAACCGGTCTATGTAGCCATTGGCATTAGCACACTGAAAGTTTAAGAGCAAGCTCTCCTATCCATTCGGTAATGCTAACCTCCTAACATGTTGTGACAACTGGAAAGATTTATAGAAAGCAAGATAAAGGAAGACAATAAGAGGATGCTTAATAGCTTTTTTTTTTATTGTGGAGTGGAAAAAGTGTCGGTAATTGAAGTGATACATACTGTTGGATACTGCAAGATGTGGAGATGATCTATGTCAGTATGCTAGCACTTTAAGTTGATACTTGCATACACACTTGCCAATCAAACACAAAAAATATAAATGAGGATATAAATAAAGATACATAGTAAATAAATGGCAGACTGGAGAAAACTAGAAATTCAACAAACAAACAGGTCTCGAATGGTGTGTTGTAGTTTTATTGGTAAAACCATATACAGGGATTACACTATTATTAAAATCAGTAGTCAAAACAATTGCAGAGGTTATAGAAACAGGTGACAGTCAACCAGATGTCAACCATCTGATGTCAACTAGACAACCTATACTAATGTGCAGGTGATCCTTTTAGGCAGGCCCAGTGAATATTTTATTGTAAACTAATGTACACTGGAGATATACTTCTTTACTTAAGTAAATCTAAATTTGTTGCAATCCTGAAGAAATCAGGAGCCTTGAAATGTGATCAACATCTCTGTGGAATGTGATCAACATCAAACAGTTAGCGTAAGAGCCCCATCACAAAGATTTTGCTATGAATCATTATGCAACGAGTTAGGAAGAAAATACAACTCAAAAAAAAAGGGAAGAACAATGTTGATTTGTAGAAAACAAGGGTACAACAAATGATGTGTATTTGCTGAGAATAGTAATAAAGCTTTCATTAAAAGTAAACAAAGACCTGCATATTAGCTTCATTGACTATGCATAAGATTTCAATAAAGTATATTGAATACAATCAGTAAGCTGTCAAAAAAAATTGATAATGAAGTAGGTCAATATCAGCCTATCAAGAGATGTGTGTGACAGAGATGTGTAATGTTTCCAGATCTTGTTTTCTTATCAAGTGAAAATATTATGAGAAATTTAGAGGACATGAGAGGAATTGCCATCCAGGGGAGGACATAACATCAATAATATAAAATATACAGACAATCAGTATTGACTGCAGACAATGTGCAGGACCTGCAATATTTAGTAGATATGGTTATTGTACACATTGAACCACTAGGGTTAGAATTAAATTGTAAGTAAACGTAGATTATATATCCACGTGATGAACTTAACCTGGGCGAGAATCAGGTAGCTGTTCTCGCCACGTTGGTAACTTACGGGGTATGTGAGCTGGTCGCTCAGAAAGCAGTGGCAAACAACTGAGCGTAATTTTGCCAAGAAATCAACAATCAGCTGACAGATGCTGATGTTGACAGTGATGACACAAACATAGATTATGGTCGTCTCTAAGAACTACAATGTAACTTCGAAGTAAATGGGAACATTCTTAAACAAGTGAGTCGGTATAAGTATCTCAGAATAGTCATAACATCTTAAGGGAGATGCCTTGTAGAGATTAGAACAAAAATTGCTATGGCAAAGGCAGGCTTTTGAAAGAACGGTAGACATACTGCCAGTAATAAAAAACTGTCAACTGCAATGAGAAAAAAGATAGTTGAAGTGCTATATAAAATCTATACTGTTGTGTAGATGTGAAATACAGACAATAAGCAAGCAAATATATAATGACAGTAAAATGTGATTTCTGTAGAAAATTTAAAGAATACCATGGATGGGCAGAAAAACCAATAAGCAGATCCTGCAAGAAAATTACTGGTCACATTATAGGGAGAAATAAACCCGGTAAACTTAGTGACAACTGGCAAGATTGATGGGATATGAGCAAGGGGAAGGTAAAGAAATAAATACCCGGATGGCTTGGTTACATGGCATAATAAGGACAAGAAGACAGGCCTGATCCAAGACTCTGGTGAGCGTGTGTGATGGTAAAACATGACCACCCACGCTTATCGGCATGGCACATGGTGATGATGAATTTACACTATCAGTAACTAACTTACCTGACACTAGAGAGAGAAGAGTTGGGAGACTGAGGTGAATAGATATATAAGTGGATGATAATGAGAATGACAAAATATTGATACATTGAAAATTACAGTTCATAAAATAAATAACAGGACAGCAATATAACATAAATAACAGAATATTTCAATATTTTACAGGTAATGCCAATGGCATCTTCATAAAACATATGTAATAGGGCATCTTAATAAAGCATTTAATATGGCATCTTAACAAAACATATGTAATAGGGCATCTTAATAAAGCATTTAATATGGCATCTTAACAAAGCATATTTAATATGGCGTCTTAACAAAACATATTTAATATGGCATCTTAACAAACCATATTTAATATGGTATCTTAACATAACATATTGAAAATGACATCTTAATAAAACATTTAATATGGCATCTTAATAAAACATTTAATATGGCATCTTATTAAAACATATTTAATATTACATGTTAATAAAACATATTTTATATGGCTCTTAATAAAACATATTTAATATGGCATCTTAATCAAACATATTTCACTATGAGACTAAATGTAAATTTCTCTGAAGAATTGTCGTCTTCTAACTCTTAAGATTTCAAGAGCATGAGAAGATGGAGCCAGTTATCTTTTTCACATCACCTCCAAATTTCGGAGAACTGTGTGGAGTTACAGTTCTGGTGAAACCATCTGTCCAGCCCCAGCTTGCATCTTTACAACTACACATCACTAAATGCAGGTAAGCTAAAATTATATAGGTGGGACAATTGCACATGATGGCAGAACCTCTGCAATCTTCTTCTTGTGTTTTATGTTAAAGATGTACAGGAAGTCTCCGTGGTGAAGTCGTTACGCCGCCTACGTCGTGCTCCAAAGTTTGTGGGTTCTATCCTGGACTTCATTATTTGGTTCATGAGTGCAGTTTTCTTGGAGATTCCTTGGGGTTGTTGCTGGAGCTACAGAGTTCGTGCTCTGTGTTAATGCTTTTGGCAAGTCGCCTTAGGGAAAGAGACTGAACCATATGGAATAAAAGCCGGTGCAGTGAAGTTGATCCGCTTGCTTTTTTAGACTCTTTTAAACTCAGATATACAATCCAGGTTCAGAGATCATCTGGACCATTAGTCTAAGGGCTGTAAGATCACCACACAGATTTTTCATGAACCAAGACTATTGAGGGCCGTATTTGTGATCTGAAATGTAAGTAAATGAAGCTTTTCTGAAGCATATGCTTGACCATTGCATTGTATTGTGTTGTACTGTATTGGCTGTATTGCTAGGAGGTGCTGTATTGAAAAAAGAACTGCTGAACTGTTAGTGTTGATGCTCTATTGAGAGGAGAACTATTGGACTATTACTGTTGATGCTGTAATGAGAGGAGAACTATTGGACTATTAGTGTTGATGCTGTATTGAGAGGAGAACTATTGGACTATTAGTGTTGATGCTGTATTGAGACAAAAACTATTGGACTATTAGTGCTGATGCTGTATTGAGAGGAGAACTGTTGGACTGTTAGTGTTGATGCTGTATTGAGAGGAGAACGATTGGACTATTAGGGTTGATGCTGTAGTGAGAGGAGAACTATTGGACTATTAGTGTTGATGATGTATTGAGAGGAGAACTATTGGACTATTAGTGTTGATGCTGTATTGAGAGGAGAACTATTGGACTATTAGTGTTAATGCTGTATTGAGAGGAGAACTATTGACTATTAGTGCTGATGCTGTATTGAGAGGAGAACTATTGGACTATTAGTGTTGATGCTGTATTGAGACAGAAACTATTGGACTATTAGTGTTAATGCTGTATAGAAGGAGAACTATTGGACTATTAGTGTTAATGCTGTATTGAGGGAGAACTATTGGACTGTTAGTGTTGATGCTGTATTGAGAGGAGAACTATTGGACTATTAGTGTTGATGCTGTATTGAGAGGAGAACTATTGGACTATTAGTGTTGATGCTGTATTGAGAGGAGAACTATTGGACTATTAGTGTTGATGCTGTATTGAGAGGAGAACTATTGGACTATTAGTGTTGATGCTGTATTGAGAGGAGAACTATTGGACTATTAGTGTTGATGCTGTATTGAGAGGAGAACTATTGGACTATTAGTGTTGATGCTGTATTGAGAGGAGAACTATTGGACTGTTAGTGTTGATGCTGTATTGAGAGGACAACTATTGGACTAGTTAGTGTTGATGCTGTATTGAGAGGAGAACTATTGGACTGTTAGTGTTGATGCTGTATTGAGAGGAGAACTATTGGACTGTTAGTGTTGATGCTGTATTGAGAGGAGAACTATTGGACTGTTAGTGTTGATGCTGTATTGAGAGGAGAACTGTTGGACTATTAGTGTTGATTGCTGTATTGAGAGAAGAACTATTGGACTATTAGTGTTGATGCTGTATTGAGAGGAGAACTAGTTGGACTATTAGTGTTGATGCTGTATTGAGAGGAGAACTGTTGGACTTTTAGTGTCGATGCTGTATTGAGAGGAGAACTGTTGGACTGTTAGTGTCGTTGCTGTAGTGAGAGGAGAACTGTTGGACTGTTAGTGTCGTTGCTGTAGTGAGAGGAGAACTGTTGGACTATTAGTGTCGTTGCTGTAGTGAGAGGAGAACTGTTGGACTATTAGTGTCGATGCTGTATTGAGAGGAGAACTGTTGGACTATTAGTGTCAATGCTGTAATGAGAGGAGAACTGTTGGACTATTAGTGTCGATGCTGTATTGAGAGGAGAACTGTTGGACTATTAGTGTCGATGCTGTATAGAGAGGAGAACTATTGGACTATTAGTGTTGATGTTGTATAGAGAGGAGAACTGTTGGACTATTAGTGTCGATGCTGTATTGAGAGGAGAACTGTTGGACTATTACTGTCGATGCTGTATTGAGAGGAGAACTGTTGGACTATTAGTGTCGTTGCTGTAGTGAGAGGAGAACTGTTGGACTATTAGTGTCGTTGCTGTAGTGAGAGGAGAACTGTTGGACTATTAGTGTTGTTGCTGTAGTGAGAGGAGAACTGTTGGACTATTAGTGTTGTTGCTGTAGTGAGAGGAGAACTGTTGGACTATTAGTGTTGTTGCTATAGTGAGAGGAGAACTGTTGGACTATTAGTGTTGTTGCTGTAGTGAGAGGAGAACTGTTGGACTATTAGTGTCGTTGCTGTATTGAGAGGAGAACTGTTGGACTGTTAGTGTCGTTGCTGTAGTGAGAGGAGAACTGTTGGACTGTTAGTGTCGTTGCTGTAGTGAGAGGAGAACTGTTGGACTATTAGTGCTGTTGCTGTAGTGAGAGGAGAACTGTTGGACTATTAGTGTTAATGCTGTAGTGAGAGGAAAACTATTGGACTGTTAGTGTTGATGCTGTATTGAGAGGAGAACGGTTGGACTATTAGTGTTGAAGTTGTATTGAAAGGAGAACTATTGGACTATTAGTGTTAATGCTGTAGTGAGAGGAAAACTATTGGACTGTTAGTGTTGATGCTGTATTGAGAGGAGAACTGTTAGACTATTAGTGTTGATGCTGTAGTGAGAGGAAAACTATTGGACTTTTAGTGTTGATGCTGTATTGAGAGGAGAACTGTTGGACTATTAGTGTTGATGCTGTATTGAGAGGAGAACTATTGGACTATTAGTGTTGATACTGTAGTGAGAGGACAACTATTGGACTGTTAGTGTTGATGCTGTATTGAGAGAACTGATGGACTATTAGTGTTGAAGTTATATTGAGAGGAGAGCTGTTGGACCATATTGTTGATGCTGCATTGCTAGGAGAACTACTGGACTATTAGTATTGCTAGGAGAACTATTGGACTATTAGTCTTATGCTGTTTTCAGAAGAGAACTTTTAGACTATCAGTGGGGAGCTTTGGCTGAGAGGTTACTGTCTCTGTCTCAGACTCATGAGGTCAAAGGTTTGTCCCCAGCATGGGGTTGCGACATTTTCCAAGAACCATTTGTATAGTAATGATATTACTCATCCTCCTCATCTCTTGGGTAGTGGGATCAGATACCTCATCTACTCAGGTAAGGTTAAAAAAAAAAAACATGGTCCTGTGTTCAATTTGTTCATGTTAAAAATCCCCTGGCAATTGCTAATCATAAAGAGTAGGTACTAAGGCTGCTACAATGGCAAAATTATTAGGAAAGCCATCCCTACCAGAGTGGATATAACCCGTTACCATCGATGGAATCTGTCTAGAGGAAACAAACCATACACAAATGCATGCCAAAGTCAGATACACTGACCTTTGAAGTGCACTACTAGGTGTGAAGCTTTGTCCTCACAAGACAAACAAGGAAGAAGAATTTAACGGTAAGATTGTTGACATGATTATTCCAGAAAAGTTATATTTACACAAACATCTCTCATTAACAGTGAGACTATTGAGTTGTTACATGATTATTCCAGGAAAGTTATATTTACAGAAAAATCATTCAATTAACAGTTAGAACGTTGATTTGTTTATTATTTCAGGGAAATTATATTCACAGAACCTGATGTGATAGCAAGCCCGTCATATGATCTGGATGCTTGTTTTAACATTGTAATGCAGGTATGTCTGTGTGTGTGTGTTTTTTTTTTTGGGTGCTCGCTCGATTTGAACTCAAGCGTAGTCCATACAGACTACTTCTGCTGGACTGAATTTTGTGTGTGGATTAGCTTTCCCTATTAACAGTGTCCCTCGCCATCAGGCGAACCCACTCCGACTTCAGCGGTACTTGTAATTTACGTCCTTAAGTCAAGGACGATAGGTCAACATTTTAGTCCAACTGTCCAGTGTAGGGGTTGAACTTCTTACCTTGGCATCAGCAAACCGGATGTTTAAGAACACGCATTCTTATCCATTCGGCCATGCTGACATACATGTCTGTTTTAGCATGGTCTTTAACATTTCTGCAAGTGAACTCTCAAGGCTGTGTAAGCAATAAAACAGTTTAATTAAAGCCCAAGGTCTAGAATTTTAAATATCCAGAAGATTAGAATGCATCTAATGGAAACAGCAAATAAATGTTGATATCCTGGAGAAGATGAGCCTGCTATATACCACCAAAAGAAAAGAATGATCAAATCAATCAGAAAGCCACCAACACCAGCTCAATATGATTATTATTTTATGGACAGACAAGAACAAATTATTATTTTGCACCTCAGAACAGGACACAATAAATTACGCAACCACATGTATACAAAATTTAAGATTGGCAAATCAGCCATGTGCACATGTGGTATGGCACCGCAGACAGACAGATGAATAATACTGGGAGTACAGGGAGGGTGCTGTAGGAGTTAGGACAGCTTGGCTTGGTTTGCTTGTGGACAGAAAAAAAAAAGAAGAGGGCAGAAGAACAAGATTTAGCCCATGCAGATGGCCTCATGGATAGATTTAACTCTGAGAGAGAGCCGGGTGAGCCATATTTACAAATTTCTGCTCTAGACCAGGCACCCATCTCATCTCATCATGTTCCTCTTGTACCTTGCGGTGTCAAGGTGAAGTATAAACATTGTGAGAGTGCCCGATTATGGGCTTCATGTATCGATATTCCCATGGACTCTGCTATTCCCTCCATCCAACGTTTACTGGTCGGCCTCTTCCTTTATTTCCATCTGGTCTGTATATCATTGTTTGTTGTGGTATGCTGTTGACTGGTAACCTACTTGCATGGCCAAACCATTTGACTTGCTGCTTTCTAATAAAATCAAGTGCTGCTATAACCTCCACTTTAGTCCCGATTTCTTCATTTCTGATCTTATCTCTTCTTGATACCTTGAGTATTCTTCTCAGGAATCTCATTTCTGTTGTCCAGGTTTGGCATTGGTAACATAGAGTTGGTAGGAAGATTGTGTTGTAAAGTGCTTTCTTAGTAGTTATTGATACATGTTTGTTTTTTAGTATTGGTGCCATTTGTCCAATGAGTTGGTTTGCCTTATTGCATCTATTTTCGATCTCGTTTTCTGATCTGCCATTTGATGATATTATACTTCCTAGGTACTTGAAACTCTTTACTTGTTTCAAGGGATGTTCGTTTAGGTGAATTGTTGACCAGGCATATTAAGAATTTAAAAAAATATTTGATACTTAGCCTTCTGGTGAAATTATTAGCATTCTGCGCAACAACCTTATCTCAAACATCATCTAGTTTCATTTTAATATTGTTTTTCTATGTCCCTGATTCATATGCACACATAAATAACATATCTTAATAGCTTACAAAGATTCTCTAACCAAATAATGCTAACATATGTATATGATGTGTTTTTAGCAGAGCCTTTTCAAGAGTGGACGAGTGCAAGCAAGACTTCAAAAGCTGGGATGCCAGGTATTTGCTGTTCTATATGAGTTTAAAAGCTGGGATGCCTGGTATTTGTTGTTCTATATGAGTTAAAAATAAATTTTCCCAGCCTCTCTCTTTGAACTCAAGTACAGTCTACACTGGTCTGATTTTTATGAGTGGATTAGCTTTCCCTATTACAAGTGTCCTGCACCATCAGGGCAACCCACTCCAACTTCTAAGGTGCATGTATTTTACATCCCAAAATAAAGGACAAAAAGTCAATATTTTACTCCAACTGACCGCTGTAGGGGTTGAATCCACTACTTCGGCATCAGCACACCAGAAGTTTAAGAGCAACTGCTATTATCCATTCAGCATTGCTGACCTCTGTTCTATATGATTTATTCTTAAATTTTTTATAAAAAAGTAATATCTTGTTCAAACTTGTTAGTTCTAATGCGGATATACAGTATTAATTGTATTACATGTAATGTATTTTTCATTTGTTTATTGAGTTTTTGAGCAGTTATTATATCCATACTTAGCTATACATCTGCCTCATAGGAATGTGTTATTTTTTGTTTTTATAATAAAAAGTGACAATGAAAGAGGCTAGAACACAAAGACATCTTATTGCAAACAACAGAAACAAGACAGTTGTTATTTTTTGGGCCACATTATGATGAAAGAAAAAATGGAATGTCTTGTGATAGCTGGAAAGATTTGTGGAATGTGAGATAGAAGAAGACAAGTAAAGATTCTTCACAGCATTGTGTCGTGCGAAGATAGGTTTTCAGCACAGGAACTGATATATGCCTATAAATATGCAAAATGTAGAGATGTATCAGTTAAGTGAATGGCAGGACACTTAATGATGATGAATGTTAACTATTGTTGCTGGAAGTTGTAAAATAAAATTAAGAATTTTATGAAATATTTAAAAATATCAAGTGTAATTTATCAAGTTTTATGAAACTATGATGTGTTTCAAGATAACAAGCTACATATATTAATGTTCTACTTCTTCTTCTGCCGCTCTCAACCAAACCACACCAAGCCATCCAACCTGTTGCTATTCCCTGCAGCTCCCTTCATGTTCTCCTAGTATTATTCATCTCTGTCTGTAATTCTTTCCTGCATGTGTTTTTATATCTCCCACTATTTTATTTGCCTTTTAGGTTCCAGACAAGATGTTAAGTCAACGATGCAACATTCAGTTGACTTTTTTCATCATGTCTGGTGATCATAAGTAGAAATGTGTTGTCTGAGTAATGATGTTTGCTGCAGATGGTTTGGTTGCTGGTTATTTCAGTTGTAATGCTTTGAAAGTCTCAAGTTTACTGTCGCATCATTTATCCACTGTCATCATTTCTGAACCATGCAACATGCAATATGCAACTATTATTACTTATATTCATATGTTATATACCTCTGCAGTATGTACATGACATGATGCATCAAAATATGCCAGGCAATAAATGATGCAACCTATTGTTTGTTGCTTCTATGTTTAAATAATCACAATTTATTTTAATTTTTAGCTTAGTTCTTAGTTGTTTACATGTGCAGATCTATTTTATATTGCCAAATGTTGCTTGCTTATTAATATACCTCAGTGATATATAAATGAGCACTTAATTTTTGTAACAACAGTTACAACCAAGCAGATGATGTTAAACTTATGTTTAGTATTTTATTCTTCAGCTGAGCAAGCCTTACAGAGTCCTGCCATCCTTGTACCAAGCAGATGATGTTAAACTTATGTTTAGTATTTTATTCTTCAGCTGAGCAAGCCTTACAGAGTCCTGCCATCCTTGTACCAAGCAGATGATGTTAAACTTATGTTTAGTATTTTATTCTTCAGCTGAGCAAGCCTTACAGAGTCCTGCCATCCTTGTACCAAGCAGATGATGTTAAACTTATGTTTAGTATTTTATTCTTCAGCTGAGCAAGCCTTACAGAGTCCTGCCATCCTTGTACCAAGCAGATGATGTTAACCTTATGTTTAGTATTTTATTCTTCAGCTGAGCAAGCCTTACAGAGTCCTGCCATCCTTGTACCAAGCAGATGATGTTAAACTTATGTTTAGTATTTTATTCTTCAGCTGAGCAAGCCTTACAGAGTCCTGCCATCCTTGTACCAAGCATGTCTACACTACACCATTGTAGCTGGGCTTGCACCTGTATGGAACAGAGCAGGGGAATGGTTACTTCAAGGTACATTCACATTCATCATGTATCATTTTATTTTAAACTCCATCTGGGGTCAGGGGGCTCATCACTATATTTGATTCTTGTTTAGAAGAGCATTACAAATTGTTACATGGCATGTAGAGATGAGTTAGTTAACCCATTAACAAAAATGACTTCCGGTCACCAACATGGCAGTTAGGCGTTGAACCGTTAAAGCTTGTAGCGTGTTTATGCTTGCAGCTACGGTTTGCAATCGCATTTTCCTCATATTGGACTGGTAGTACATGGTTCCATCGCCCTGCTACTGAGTGAGTGCGTGGGCAACACTGTGAGCTGTGAAATTCGTGGGGAATGCTTTTACATCTGTCCTGTACAGTGACCTGCATGTTCAGAACAATGGCTACCGATTGTTGCTGAATATCTGAATAGACTGATTTGCCTTTTCGGTTCATGAGTGCATTTTTCAGGAGACTCCTGGGAGTTGGTGCTGAAGCTGCGGAGTTCGTGTTTTATGCGACACTTTCGTTGGGTCGCCCTGCGGTAAAAAACCGAGCCATGTGAGAAACCCCGGGTCAATGAGGTCTTTCTGGTGACTGCCGAGTCCATCGACGATGAACTGTGGTTTTCTTGGATTAATTTTGTGTTGGCATTCAGGCAGTGGCATTATGCACAGTGTAACCGTGCGGGCTGTTGGATTGCCCAGACTTCTGCCTATTCCACATTGGACAGTGGGGAGCATTATGTGTGATATTCACTGGCACAGGAACGGAGCATAATGGGGATGACCTGTTGCCGTGAAGTTGGAACCTTGACTAACTGACTAACTAACTAACCCATTGACCAAAACCCATCTTTACCTCCTGGTCGGACATCCTGTAAAAGAGACAACAGTTTGTTTTTTTGTTTTTTTGGGGGTTTTGTTTTGCAATCACTTCCTTTGAACTCAAATGTAGTCCATACATGTGGATTAGTTTTCCCTATTACCAGTATCCCTTGCCATCATGCAAACCCACTCTGACTTCAGAGGTACTTGTAATTTATGTCCCCAAGTCAAGGAAGAGAAGTTAACATTTTAGTCTAACTGACCTGTGTAGGGGTTGGATCTGCTACCTTGGCATCATCACATCGGAAGTTTAAGAATGACAGCTCTTATCCATTTGGCCATACTGAAGGCCAGGAGTTGGACTTTTGCTGCCAGAGGTGATGAATGCATAAGCCATGGGGTTATTTTGCAAGGATGAGCTCTCACCTTCAACTTTGCGCTCCAGGCTATAACAGCAATTTTAAACCTCTTGATAATGAAAAAAGGTGCAAAATGGGAAGAAAGTATGCAGATATACATATGCTCAGTCAAGACCCCAAACATAGCATAAATGATCTGACAGAAAAAAAAACCACAAAAATATTGTTTTCAGACTTCAAACATGGCCAGTCAACATCAGTCAAATAAAGTCTAAAGTGAATTCCCCTGTGAAGGGACGCAGAAGTGTTTCCAAGGTACCAGGGCCAGGTTTTATACTGGCCGGGCCAAGACCTACTAACATGTCCTAGTTGTGCGTCCTGGGCAATAAGTCCCTTCAGGGTCCTGGCTAACGTAGTAGGATCGCTGATTCTTCCGAAGTCAGGAGAGTATCTGCTTGCACGGCAAGGAACCACCAGTCTGCACACCAATAAGTCAGACATGGGACAACGGATACTCACACAAACTTCAGTCCGGTATGACATCACATTGATGTTGGACAACAGGATGTTTTCATCCGACATACTTCATGCTGGAGTTCACAGCCAGCGAACGCACGCAAGGATGTATTAGCTATACAGAGGCAATACAGTGCCATACATGGAACACTTTTAAGAATTGAGGAAGTTATCCTGAGTTGTTTCATACATAGAACAGTTAAGAACTGAGGAAGCAAGACAGAGGCGTGCTATACATACACCAGTTAAGAAATGAGGAAGCAACACAGAGGCGTGCCATACATAGAACAGTTAAGAATTGAGGAAGCTACACAGAGACATGCCATACATGCAACAGTTAAGAATTGAAGAAGCGACACAGAGGCGTACCATACTTGGAACGGTTAAGAATTGAGGAAGCAACACAGAGGCATGCCATACATACACCAGTTTAGAATTGAGGAAGCTACACAAAGACATGCCATACATGCAACAGTTAAGAATTGAAGAAGCGACACAGAGGCGTACCATACTTGGACCAGTTAAGAATTGAAGAAGCGACACAGAGGCATGCCATACATGGTACAGTTAGGATTGAGGAATCTATGTTATCTCCATCTGATAGACAGTCCTCTGCCCTCATTATAAGAGATATTTTCAGCTCAGCTGGGCTAATCAGCCTCCTCCATACCCACTCTAGAAGTGACAGATGACAAGAAGGTCTATTTCAGCAACAATACACAAGCAACATAAGCTAGTTAAATAAAAAATGTAAAGGATCCCATTTCAGGCCACAATGTATAGTGGGTTTGTAGTGCTAGCCCCATGAAGCTTAGACAGATCAGCACTGGATGGCTGATGTGGTCACTATTGCATTGAATATCTCTACTTCTCAGGAAAATTCCTGGTACTCATTTTAGGATGGGTCAGTCTTCCAGGTCAGTGGACACAAATAACCATATGATGGGGATTTGAACACATGACCTTTGGGCCAGCAGGCAAGTGTGCTAGCCACTGCGCTAATGCACATCCAGTCTAGTTAAGGATGAAATTATTATGTTTAAGTAATATTATAATTGTAGGATATTAATAATTGTAGGATATTAACTGTATCATCTGAGCAGGTCGTGACTTCTTGATGCATACTGGCTACACACATGCAGTTAGTGAGTGTTTTTCTTTTGTTCTGTATTAATCATGCACTATGTATATGTGAATGTGGATGTATCTGTGAACAAATTAAAGATCACAATTGTTTTAAAAGGATCAGTAATAAAAGGCATGGTTCTGGAACGGAGGCAAGGATCAAACAACATAGAGATGGACACAGAATCTTAAAGGCACCTTGGATACAAAAAAGGCACACACAAAAACCTATGAAAGACGGAGTTTTTCCAGCAGGTCAAGATGAGAGATATACTGCAAAGGATCTGTACTTGAATGAATCTATGTGACTACATATTTCTGTCTGCCTGTTGGTCAAATGGTCTGCTGTATGTGTGTCTGAGCACACACATAGGGGCACACATGCATTCACACCCACTAGGGTTGTAACTGCCAGCAATGTAAGTGCTTTTTGCGAAATACTCAAAGATACATAGAAATACATCAAGTACAGGTTTTTGCAAATTATTTAGCCAGTACACAGATATGCATGCACAGTGCGTACGCACGTGCACACACACGCACGCATGCAGACAGAGAGAGCGAAATTGAGAGAGAAAGAAAGAGTATTTTCTGACAGCAGTAAATCTCACAGTAGTTTAAAAAGAACAGTAATGGAAGATAGTTTCTAGCAGAGAACTGTAGAGGCCAACCAGGACAGTGGTGAAAGAACACAAGATAGTAGAAGAGAAACCTTGAATGTGTCAATGGATGGGTTTGAGAACTGAATCACGACTAGCAGTGTTTCAGCAGTGCTGTGCTAGGAGCAATGCTCTGCAAAGAATTTTCTGCATGATGATGATTATATTTTGGGGGCGCTAGCTCGTTTTGAACTCAAGCATAGTCCGTTCACTTGCTACTTCTAGAGCACTGAACTGATTTTTGCGTGTGGATTAGCTTTACCTTTTACCAGTTTCCCTCACCATCAGGTGAACCCACTCCGACTTCAGAGGTAGCTGTAATTTATGTCTCCAAGTCAAGGGTGAGAAGTGAATATTTTAGTCCAGCTGAACGGTGTAGGGCTTGAACCAGCTGCCTCAGCATCAGCACACTGGATGTTTAAGAACGAGTTGGCTTATCCATGAGGCCATGCTGACCTGCGATGATGATTTATGATATACAGGTCACATTCCCTCTGGGCATTGGGTTGTAGTCTATTAACAATGAAATACCTCATGTGTGCTGGCGGTGAGGTAGTGGGTGCAACCCCTACATCGGTCAGTTGGAATAAAACGTTGACTTCTCGTCCCTGACTTGGGGACATAAATTACAAGTACCTCAGAAGTTGGAGTGGGTTTGCCTAATGGCAAGGGACACTGTATTAGGGAAAGCTAACCCATGTACAAAAATCAGTCCAGCATGGACTACGCTTCAAGTTAACTGTGAGTAAGAATTTAAAAAAAAACAATCTAAAATCTGTGGAGGCAACATGACCAACCTAGGTCTCCTCCCTGCCAGTCTGTATGTAAGGAAGGTCAAGGACCTTTTACATGCCTCGGGTGAATCGTGCATACAGTGTTAACCCCATAGTTGTATAGACCAATCGGCTGTCATGGGGTGTTGTGGTCAGTTTGATGCCGACCGCCTTTACTTTCCAAGACATTTCTTGATACAGACTTTAGGCTGGGTCCACCAGGGAGTCCAGGTTAATTTTAGAAATCCACATCAGTGTGAATTTGAACCAATCTGTTTGAGGTGTGCTGAGTTATGACCTGCATGTATCTGAATATGTCTTTGTAACATTGTCTTAAAAAGTCTTAAAAGTCGAGAGGATCAACTTCATTGCACCGGGTTTTATCCCATATGGTTCGGTCTGTTTCCACAGGGTGGCCTGCCGAAAGTGCAGCACAAAGCACAAAATCCATAGTTTTAGTGACCATCCCCAGGAGTCTCCAAGAAAATTGCACCTGTGAACCGAAATACGTGGCCTGGAATCGAACCCACAACCTTCAGAGCATGAGGCACATGGCTAGACCACTTCGCCATGGAGACTCCCTCTTGTAAAGATGTGCATACCCTGATGGTTTCTGAACTTGGAGAGAGGAAGGAGAGCTCTGCAACACAGATCCTGTGGAGAGATACTGTGGTACCGGGTTGGGAGGTTGTCTCTACACCAGTGTCACACCAGTAGATGCAAGCTCTGTTTAGGGCCCAGACAACCTGAATGCCTTGGTGTTGGACTTAAGAGTTAAAACACAGTCTTTGATATGATTTACACACAACAATACAATACATGTAACAAGTGATCCTCACAGGAATAGTTCGTCGTTTATTTCTTTATTTCATTAGATAATTATATTGACAGTTTTCATGTTCATGTTTTTCATTCACAAAGGAAATACATGTTCCTGCTAGCTGGTAATGAAAGCAAGTGGGAATTTGAATCTTGAACTGCCTGGCTGGCAGGTGAGATCACTAAGGCAACAAGACAGATATGCTGCTACTTGGTCTCTACTGTAGTATACTTTTTCAGAAATGGAAGATGTGACAGTCCAGCGTCTACTTTGCTTACCTGCCAACTCGGTAGTTGTGCATTCGAAACCTCATCAAGTCAGGTTGTTTAAATTGACTGGGCTACCAGCTCTATTTATTGGGCTACCTTTACTTTCCAGAACATTTACGGGTACCATTTTTAGGCTGGTTCAACCTGGATAAAACTGACATGATATTTACCACATACCCACATGGTGCCAATTGCTCTGTTAACATTTGGGGCTAGCACCAAGTACCCCAGGCAACTCAAGATGTGTAAAATTGTTGTTGACTGGTCTTGTTACTGTTTTCAGAACTGAGATTGTGTGTCAACAAGGATGAGATGTTTGTGTCTGTGAATGGAACTGTGGCCAGGTTCCCACCCCTCCAGGTGTGTACAGTGATTTTCACACACAGTGTTAATTAAAGTTTAGTTATTTTTATGTTTTGACTGTGGTCAAAAGTAGGAGTTCCTCGCTCAATTATTTCTTGATGGTGAAGATTTTCTTTGGAAGCCACTTATTTGACTTGTGAACAAAATGACCAGTCCATCTGAACTGAGATGTACACATCATAAACTAGAATTACCTTGGCAAATGTAGTCTTTTGTAAGATGGAATATTCTGACCAATAAAACAGGTGTCAGTGCAATGAGAAAATTAATGTTGAAGTGGTGTATAGAACCTTACTGTTATATGGATGTGAAACACGGACAACAAGCAGACAAGCTGAGAAACATCTGATGGCTGTGGAAATGTGGTTTCTGAGGAAAATCCAGAGAATACCATGGACAGACAGAACACCAATGAACATGTTCTACAAGAAACAAATGAAAATAGTGAACTGATTAGAGAAATTATACATACGGTCATAATTTCTGGGGCATAGCGATCAGCAGCAATAAAATAAATAAAATAATAAACATTTTAATAAACAAACTGGAAAACTCAGTGAAAACTGGCAAGATTGAGGGGAAAAGAACAAAGGGAAGAGAGAAAATAAATATCTAGTTGGTTACATGGCATAATCAAGACTGGTGCACAATTCTGGTGATTGTGTGAGATGATGAAACATGGTAGCCCACACTTATTGGCATGGCACATGATAATGATGAAATAAGAAAACCAGCACACTATACACCAACTCACCAAGACATTCCCACCCCCACCCCCCCCCCCAATTCCTTTTACTGTTGTCTTTCTTAAAATGTTGTAATATTGATTTTCTTATCCTTGCTCTTCTGATATTTTATCAATGGACATAGATGATTGATCTAACCACACAGGTTGAAGATCTCAATCTGAGCCGGGAAGAAATGTTACAGATAGTCAAATGTACAGAAGATGGAGTCAGTGAGGTCATGTTAGCTGACAGCTGGTGTCATGTCTTGCCCAGGTAAAGTATTTGAAGTACAACTGGAACCATTATTGCATGATTACTAATGCACTAGTTTATCAACACAAGAGTCTACAGTTTAATAATTTCTATACCAGACACATACGATAATTTTCATGTCATTCCATACATCATGTACTTTTTATAACTATCCCAGGCAGTGTGTAATATTTTAAGTTTTTGTCATTGTTGAAGAAAATTTGCTTTTTTTATTTAAGCTCAAATGTTCCAGAAAATTTTTTAGAATGTCGCAGAGCAGGAAGAAGAAACATATTGATATTTTACCAGACCTGAACATCCAAGAAAACTGCCTCATAAACAGTATCCTGTCTCAGAAACTGAAATACTTTGGCCATATTAAACATGACAGTGGCTGGGAGAGAACAATGATGGGAGGCGTGGAGTCCTGGCAGAAGAAACAGGGTTTGACCAGCATGAAGATGGACACAGGACAGTGCAGACACCTTGGGCATGGGAGTGCAAGAGGAAGGAGAAATGGTGAGAGATTGAGAGACTTTTTAGCATACCATGATAGAGTGGGAATGACGTCCTGAAAAGTACCTGTTACTTAATTATCAAAGGCAGTTGCTGCTTTAATGTTATACATGAGTGGGTCACATGATGATGATGGGTACCTGGCCATCTTGACAGATGATAATTTGTCAAACTGAGTTATACCTCTCCATAGCACAAAGACTGAGCTGCATTTATAGACCACTAGCTGACCCTGCCCGGCTTCGCCCAGACCCTGGTGGGGAGCATCTCATTTAATTCATATAAGTAGTCATATAAGTTCTCGTTCCCGTTACCGACTGTCTGTCTGTCTGTCTGTCTGTCTGTCTGTCTGTCTGTCTGTCTGTCTGTCTGTCTGTCTGTCTGTCTGTCTGTCTGTCTGTCTGTCTGTCTGTCTGTCTGTCTGTCTGTCTGTCTGTCTGTCTGTCTGTCTGTCTGTCTGTCTGTCTGTCTGTCTGTCTGTCTGTCTGTCTGTCTGTCTGTCTGTCTGTCTGTCTGTCTGTCTGTCTGTCTGTCTGTCTGTCTGTCTGTCTGTCTGTCTGTCTGTCTGTCTGTCTGTCTGTCTGTCTGTCTGTCTGTCTGTCTGTCTGTCTGTCTGTCTGTCTGTCTGTCTGTCTGTCTGTCTGTCTGTCTGTCTGTCTGTCTGTCTGTCTGTCTGTCTGTCTGTCTGTCTGTCTGTCTGTCTGTCTGTCTGTCTGTCTGTCTGTCTGTCTGTCTGTCTGTCTGTCTGTCTGTCTGTCTGTCTGTCTGTCTGTCTGTCTGTCTGTCTGTCTGTCTGTCTGTCTGTCTGTCTGTCTGTCTGTCTGTCTGTCTGTCTGTCTGTCTGTCTGTCTGTCTGTCTGTCTGTCTGTCTGTCTGTCTGTCTGTCTGTCTGTCTGTCTGTCTGTCTGTCTGTCTGTCTGTCTGTCTGTCTGACCCGGCCCGGCATTGCCCAGCTCCTGGTGTGGAGCATCTCATTTAATTCATATAAGTAGTCATATAAGTTCCCGTTCCCGACTGTCTATCTGTCTGTCTGTCTATCTGTCTGCCTTACCCTGCCCGGCTTCGCCCAGTCCCTGGTGGGGAGCATCTCACTTAATTCATATAAGTAGTCATATAAGTTCCCGTTCCCGTTACCGACTATCTGTCTGTCTGTCTGTCTGTCTGTCTGTCTGTCTGTCTGACCCGGCCCGGCATTGCCCAGCTCCTGGTGTGAAGCATCTCATTTAATTTATATAAGTAGTCATATAAGTTCCTGTTCCCGACTGTCTATCTGTCTGTCTGTCTGTCTGTCTATCTGTCTGCCTGACCCTGTCCGGCTTCGCCCAGTCCCTGGTGGGGAGCATCTCATTTAATTCATATAAGTAGTCATATAAGTGAGAGCAACTGGAGGACACTCAGAACCCTTCACCATAAGATCTGGAGTACGACAAGGTTGTGTCCTGTCCCCTCTCTTGTTCATAACATATATAGACAACATATGTAAAGAAACCAGCCAAGCAGAGACAGCAAGAATACCGCATGACGAGAACACAGAAGAAGAACCATCTGCAAATCTAACCATTAGAGAACTCCTGTTTGCGGACGACCAAGCACTAATAGCAAAATCAGAAGCTGAATTACAAGACCACATGAATAGTCTAAACGAAATGTGTAGGGAACATAACATGAAAATTAGCACAAGCAAAACAGAGGTAATGACTATAACTAAAGAAGAACAAACAGCAACAATTCACCTAAACGAATATCCCTTGAAACAAGTAAAGAGCTTCAAGTACCTAGGAAGTATAATATCATCAAATGGCAGATCAGAAGACGAGATCGAAAATAGGTGCAATAAGGCAAATCAACTCATTGGACAAATGGCACCAATACTAAAGAACAAACATGTATCAATAACTACTAAGAAAGCACTTTACAACACAATCTTCCTACCAACTCTGTGCTACCAATGCCAAACCTGGACAATGACAGAAAAAGAGAAAAGAAAAATCACAACAACAGAAATGAGGTTCCTGAGAAGAATACTCAACGTATCAAGAAGAGATAAGATCAGAAATGAAGAAATCAGGACTAAAGTGGGGGTTAAAGCTGCTCTAGATTTTATTAGAAAGCAGCAAGTCAAATGGTTTGGCCATGCATGTAGGCTACCAGTCAACAGCATGCCACAACAAGCAATGATGTACAGACCAGATGGAAACAGAGGAAGAGGCCGAACACGTAAACGTTGGATGGAGGGAATAACAGAATCCATGGGAATGTTGATATACGAAGCCCATAACCGGGCACTCTCACGAAGTTTATACTTCACCTCGACACCGCAAGGTACAAGAGGAACATGATGAGATGAGATGATGAGTCATATAAGTTCTCATTAAATTCATACAACAAAAAAAGTAATTTAAAAGAATGTCCTTCCACACACCATCCATTATTTTTAATGAAAACTCTTTCTAATCACCTGCATGACTACAGTAACTTCTTAAGCAAAAAAAGATGAGTTACAATGTTATGCATTGTGCATTATTTTTATGAAAACTTTGAAAATACCTTACAGATTGTATCATTATTTATTATAACTCATATGCCGGTACATAACTATGGACACAGAGTTTATAAATCTTTGAAAACGATGCCACAATATGACTATAAGTTATACAGAAAAGTTATGCCCCTTGAAATAACTTTTACAGAGTTAAGTCCCTTCGCTATATATAAATTATAATGATAAATGAAAAATGAAATAATACTGAGTAAGCAGGCGATTTCACACTTAAAAAATATCACAGTTGGCAGCTCTGGAATGAAAGGACGACGTGTAGAAAATTTCATCTCAATCGGATGGACCATTCGCGAACAAATAAAGGACATACATACATACATAGATACATACATATATACATACACTCTGTTTTATATATAAGATGTGTTCTGCCTAATTTACTCCAGAGGAAAGGTAAAACCAATATAATATATCTGGAGCAAGACTAGCTGAATGGGTCAGAAGGAGTTAACATGCTAATTGTTAGGGACAGTTGAGGGTTTAAAATAGCTTTCTGAGTCAGTTGGGTAGTTGATAACATGAAGAGTATGGATTAACTATGGGATAAATGCGTCAAACTCTGACGTTTATTACCTTGAACTAACAAAAGTATGCAATATATATAAGTAAAAACAGGTTATCGGTTTCTTCTGCTTCTTTCGTTCTCTTGAAATTTATTGTCTGTATCTGCAATGTTGTCTCTTGAATAAACTTCACCATCTTTTTAGTTCATTCACTGGTCCATAGAGATTATCCTCCACTGTTGTTTCTCTAGGCCAGAAGGTTTGCCTAGTTATGTCATATTTTGGGCAGTCTTGGAGTATGTGATCTGATGTCTGAGGCGCTAACCCACATGTGCACATGGCTGATATACCAATGTTTAAACGTTTCAAAGATGGGTTTAAGGGCAAGAAGACTGACATCACTGCAGTTTTACCCCTTATGGCTTGGTCTCTGTCCGCACACAGTACCAAAAGCATTACACAGAGCACAAACTCTGTAGCTCCAGCAATGATCCTCAGGAGTCTCAGAAAATTGCACTTGTGAACCAAATGATTGAGTCAGGAAATAAATCCATGACCTTCGTAATGTGAGACTTGTGGCTTACCCATTTCACCACAGAGGCCCCCAAGTAATACAAGTTTAGTGCATGACTTAGTATTCAAAGAGTTATGCCTTGAGAAATTTACAAATGTGTTGTGTTTATTTTCAGCATGAAGAGAGGCAGGATTGTTTATGTGTCTCTAAACATTTCAAGGAGCAGTCCATTCACCTCTTACAGAGATCTGCAGCGACACTGGAAAAATATGGTGACTGCTGTGTACTGTATCTGTGTCATTGGTTGAATATTAGCCCTTTTGTTACCTTGTGTAGACTGACCTGTAAGAGAAGACTTTTGTAATGGTGATCATCATCATCATGTGCCATGCTTTTAGGCATGCCGGATCATGGTTTGCTATTTCACAATCTGAAATACTGGATAAGGCCTGATTTATTTCATCATGGCGCGTGGAAAAGTCTATCCATCCCTTGTAATTTTCCCCATCTCATGCTCCCTCGTGCTAAAGGTTTCTGCACTGTCCTGTGTCCATCTTCATGCTTGCCGAATTCAGCCTCCTCTACCAGGAACCACGCCTTCCATCACTGGTCTCTGCAAGCCACTGTGGCGTTCAATATAGCCATAGTATTTCTGTTTCTGAGACAGGATGCTGTTTCTGAGACAGGATGCTGTTTCTGAGACAGGATGCTGTTTACGGGTCTGTTTTCTTCCATGTTCATAACATCAACAATACTCTGTGTGAGATAAGCAGATGATCATCATCCAGTGCCTTGCCGGCTGGCGTGGGTGATCATGCCTCTCCACAAATTACGATCTCCAACGTCAGCTCATTTCCATGCTATGACATAAGACTGTCAAGAATCTTCTCATGCTGTCTTCCTCTTTCTCTCTTCCGGTGGAATAATCTTCTCATGCTGTCTTCCTCAATTTCTCTTTCGGTTGTCATAATATGTTTCAGTTGTTGTCTTCTCATAACGTGGCCAAAAAACAATGAATGCCTCTTTCTGATGTTTATAATAAGTGGTCTTTGCGACTTGACTTCCCTTAAAACATCCTGATTGCTCTTTTTGCTGTCAAGTTAATTTTCGTCATTCTTCTATAAAACCACATCACCAAGGCTTCCAGGGATTTGTTGGCCTTTTCACTAATTGTCCAGAATTCGAAGCAGATGATACAGTATTGATTGCAGACAATGAAAAAGATCTTCACAATTTAGTGGATCATCATCATCATCATCATCATCATCATCATCATCATCATCATCATCATCATCATCATCATCATCCACTTCTGCCTTCAAGCGCGTGGTGAGGAATAATTTGTGCTCCAGCGCTCCGTGGGCGGCACTGGAAGGTGTCATTCCATGTGATTGTACATTGTCTTTGATGTCATCAATCCATTTTCTTCTTGAACGTCCTCTTGGTCTCCTCGGTAGATGATCTTTGATGTAAGGCCAGTGATGGTAATTGCTGGTGTTGCATTCTAATGACATGGCCAAACCACTTGATCTTCTGTCTTTCAATAAATGTGGCACAAGGTGTTGATTCCACTGTCTGTCTGATAACAGCATTTCTTACTTGGTCACGGATTGTTAAGTTGGCAGCTCTCCTCAGGCATCTCAACTCGCAGGTGTTGATTTTGCGAAAGTGTGATTTGGATAAAGTCCAAGTTTGAGATTGGTAGCATAGGGTTGGTGTGAAAATTCTGTTTATTATCTGTCATTTTGCGGACATGGGTATATTTGGATGTTTCAGTAAGGGTGATAGTTGATATATAAGTGCACTAGCTTTTTGACATCTGATTTCGATTTCTTTGTCCAATCTGCCATCTTCTGTGATCATACTTCCAAGATATTTGAATTCTTTAACTTGTTTCAGAGTTGTGCTATTTATCTGTATACTTAGTGGGCCCGGCGATCTGCTAACTTGCATTACTTCAGTTTTGGCTGTGTTTATACTCATATTGTATCTGCTGTAGGTTGAATTCAGATTAGTAATATGATTTTGTAGTCTGCCCTCATCGCTGCAAAACAGGCACTGATCATTTGCAAATAGAAGTTGTTCTTCTTCTTTCGTTCGCATGAAATATATCTATAACTGCAATGTTGTCGCTTGTATGAATTTAACAGTCTTTTTTAGTTCACACAGCGGTCCATAGAGTTTATCTTCATTTATTTCCTGTGGGTCAGTTGTTTCATCTGTAGTAAAGAGTTCTAAATTATTTAAATCTGTTCTGTCAAGACTTGCTTCTTTGGATATTCTGTCCATGTAGATATTAAATAGCAAAGGAGAGAGCACACATCCCTGTCTCACTCCTGCATTGACTGTGAACATATCTGATATACCTTCTTGTGTTCTTACTGCACTTTGGCTCGAGTGATACATGGCTATGATGTTTTCAAGCAATTGTCCTTGTATCCCATAGTCTTCAAGGATGGTCCATAATTTGTATCTGTCTACTCTGTCGAAAGCCTTTTCCTGATCTACAAACACAGTATTCTGCTGATCACTATATTCGATAGTTTTTTTCACATATTTGTCTAAGTGTAAATAGTGCATCAGTGTAACTTTTACCTTTTCGAAAACCGAATTGTACTTTGCTTAACCGTTGTTCACCTGTGGGTCTAGCTCTTTGTTCCAATAGTTTTGCGTACATTTTTCCTATATGGCTCAGGAGTGATATACCTCTGTACGTTTGACACTCTCTCATGTTGCCTTTCTTTTTCCATATTGGTACTATTATTGCCTGTTGCCAATCATCTGGGACTTTTCTTTCTTCCAATGCTATATTAAAAAGTCTTGTTAGCCATTTAACTCCTGTTTTCCTACAGGTCTGAATATCTTCTGTGGTTATTCCATCTGGACCCGGCGATTTGTTTTTAGGACTTTTCTGTATAACTGTTTTGACTTCTGCAGGTATGAAATTTGGTTCTTGTTGTCCATGACTTTTAGGCACAAAAGTGAGGTTTTCTATGTTATGTGTGGGGTTACGTAGTTCTTGAAAGTATTCTACCTACCCTGCTAGTCTTTGTTGTGGATTAAATATTGATATACCTCTTTTACTGTTTATGATGGTGGTTGGATTTAGCATGCATCTCTGTTTCTCATTGTATTGACACGTTTATAAAATTCTCTTGGGTAGTCTTCGCTAAGGGTCGCCATCTGTTCACCATATATTCTCCAGGATTCATCTTTAGATGCTCTAATTGTTCATTTGGCATTTTGTCATGCTATTCTATAAGTAACATAGTTTTATTCAGATTTGGTTGTGATCCATTTTTTGAATGCTACCTTCTTTTTGAATATGCTATCTTTAACTGCGTTGTTCCACCAAGCTGTTCTTTAATCTTTTGTCCTGCCCTACTTTCTTTGTTCCACATTTATTTTCCAGTGTGTCAAGCATGGCAGCCTTGAAAATAGTCCATTCCTTATCTGCGCTTGAGTAGTCCTCAGGGATGTTCTTATTTAGTTTTTTAATTTCTTGATTGAAATCGTCTTTAACCGTATTTTCCTGCAGCCTCCTATAATTGATGACATGTATTACTTTTTGTTTCTTATTTTCCTGTATGTTGGAATCTTTTTTATTATGACTGGTTTGTGATCAGTATCAACATCTGTATTTGGGAGTGCTCTTGAATCCAATAGTAGTCTTCTGTATGATTTCCTAAGTAGAATAAAGTCAGTTTGAGATGCTTGATCTATGTCATTCCATTTATACCAGGTCTTGGTGTGGCTATGACGATGTTGAAAAAAAAAACTATTTGCTATTATTAGTCCGTGTTCGGAGCATATGTTGAGTAGATGTTGACCATTACTGCTACATTCAGTCTCTGTGTCGCTGAATGGCCCCATGCATTCATCCCACTGTGTTCTTTGTGTGCCTATTCGTCTGTTAAAGTCGCCCATAACAATCAGTTCATCTGTCTCCCTGAAATTATTTAACATGTCTGCAAGTTTATCAATATACTCATCTATGTCTTTGTCGCTGTAAGTGTCGTTACATGGGGAGTATGTTTGTATAAAAATTGTTGTTCTATTTCCTTCTTTGATCTGTACCAGTATTATCCTTTACCATATAAATTTAGTGTTAATAATGGCTTTTGCTTTGTCTGGATGTAAAAAAAAATCCCGCTCCATGTTTAGCTGTAGCACGCTTATCGATGCCATTCCATAGAAGAATGTAGCCTTCATGTGTTCGTTTTGTGTTCCGCCCCTTTTTCCTAGTATCTGTGGGTCCTAATATTTGAATATTTGATTTTTTCATAAACTCTATGAGAGCTGATTCCTTATTTCCTAGACCTGTAACATTCCAAGTCCCGAATATCTCCTGTCTGTTATGAAATTTAGCTGTTGTTGGTCGCTTGTTGTTCGGCTTCGGTGTGTTTCTGGCGTGAACGCTGATAAAGTTGCATTTTTCTTTCAATTTCCTCCATAATTTCCGAGCAATAACAAAGATACAAACAATAGGTTGCACGATTTATTTCCTGGCATATTTCACTGCATCTCGTCAGGTACATACTGCAGAATTCACACAACATAAAGTAAATTAACTAGATAAATCCTTCAAGCTAAATTATACACATGTTCGCACAGTAATGTCAGTTGTCTACCACGGTAATTTTAAGCTGACTAACATGTCTTTCTGTTTGCACAAATCTGGCTTGTGTAGATTGATCATTATTGCTTCTGCAAACTTTAACAAGCGAGTATTTTGTGTGTTAAACAATACGCACAAGGCAATGTCTCTGTCAATCACATGGTCGCTTTCGAGAATGTGCCTAGCAATTGTTGACTCGGGAAGCTTCTGGTGTGTCGGCCCCACTAGGCTCACATCGCCTGTGTGTTGTATCTTGTCGACCCATTGAGGTATGTGTTCTGACACTCCTTTGTTCAGCTGCCGCTCTGTTCTTCCGATGTAGGAAGCCTGGCACCTACATGTGAATTAGTAAATATAATTGTTTTTTGCGTAGAGAGAGGAACAGGCTCTTTTACTGCTGGTGTGGGAATTGGTGTGGTTCTATACTTAATGATTGGACTTGCAGCACAGAATGTTCGGCCTATTGCTGTAGTGAGCCAGTCTTGTAGACATTGCATTACGTCATCCCTCAAAAGGTTAGCTAGATGAATACCTTGAGTTTAGGGACTGTAGTTTCGTCTGGTTTTGGTTTGGGCTGTTGGCAGTGGCGCTTTATAAATCCTGTGGAGTACCCATTCAGGTTTAAGACATTCTTCAGAGTTTCAAATAGTACTTGAACAAATAAATTCCCTAACGGTTTGCTGGACCTGTTGTAGGTTCATCCTTATTTGAAATTTAGTGGATACTGTTATTTAACACAGTGAGAAATTGGGGTTAGACTTAAATTGTAAGATAACAGAAATTATGATCATCTCCAGGAAGATAGATAATAACACAGAGAAATGTACAAGTAAGTCAAGTGAAGATAAATTATCAAGTTCACCATGAGCTGTATTTGATACGTGGTTCTAACCTCATATTGTTGTACCGATTAGCAATCAGTGGGTGATGAGGTCAATATCATATTAGCTGCCCTACTTCCAGGAAAGTTCCTGCTACTCATTTTAGGCTGGGTCGACCTGGGAGTCCAGGACAAAGATAAATAAATCCCCGATAGGGCAATCAAACACTTGAGCACTGGGATGGTACCTAAGTAATCTAGCTACCGGCTGCCACAGCTCCCTAATGTTCAAGTAGATTTGGAAATCTGTTAATAGGTGAATCAGTTCGTTAATGAATATCTAGTTATGACACTGGAGTGATGGTCCTGAAGAGATTAAAACAAGAATGACCTTAGCAAAATTAGTTTTTTGCAAAAGGGAAAACATACAAATAAACACTATACTATTGCATGCATTGAGACATGGGAAAAAAAGCAGACAAGCCGAGCTACATAAGAGACGTGGTTTCTGAGGAAAATGCAAAGGTTACCTTAGATGGACAGAAACAAAATAAAGCAAAACAAATGAGGCAGTCTCATTCAAGAAATATAATTCTTCTTCTTCTCACATTTGTTCTTTTATGTTTACATTGACAGGTAAGTTCTCGTGATGTCATCAGCAGTGTTTGGAACTGTTCTTGTAAGAAGAGGATGAAAACCGCAAATTGATTAGATGCAGACAGTTAAGACTTTTTGGACATCTTATAAGGAAAAACAAACTTAAGCAACTTAGTGACAACTGACAATTTGATGACAAAAAAGAGCAAGACAAAGAGTTAAATACCTAGATGGCTTAACCAAATGGTAAAAGTGGAGCAAGAACAAAAACTTGATCCAAGACTGGGGATTGTATGAGATGATGAACCTTGATTACCCATGCAGACCAGTATGGCACATGATAATAATCCAGGTTTTTATCTCTCTGTCTTCTTGTTATCTCTTTTCCATTAAGCATCCAGTTTTCAAGCTTGCTCTCCTCTTGGCATGCACTGTCTTCAGCTAATTTTTCTGTTTCCAGCTGCATCTCAAAGGACTTCATTTTAAAAACTCTTATTCAGTTTCTTTCTGTGCTTTGTGTCTCCACATTAACTCGTATCCATGATTTCTCTCTTTCTCACCATGTCATGCTGATGAAGGCTTTGTCACCACAACATCCCCTCTTGTTAGTGATTGTATTATTGTAAATCTGACATTTTCCAGTTTCTATCTTTCCTTGCATTAAGTGAATTTTTATAGCTTAATGGCAGTTAACCTTGCTTCAGATCTCTCCTCTTCTTTCACTTTCAGGCGTCAGTATGAATAAATCCAAAGAAAGCAGCAGCCAATTTAAACTTGTTGACATTCCATAGAGTTTGTCCTCAAATGGAGCGGGTGTAGGCCAGACTACTTTTCACTGTTCTGCATATGTTGGACACTCCTGCAACAAATGTTTAGCTGTTATTTTACCAGTTACACAGTTACATTCATCAGTCTCCTATCTTTAGTTTATGAAACAAGTGGTATTTCAGCCTGTTATGTCCTGGGCAGAGTCTGAAGATTGTTATTTACTCTATTCAATTGAGTTGGCTAGTTAGTTAGTCGACAGATCATTCCTCATTGCACATCGAACCATTCAGTCCATAAGTGCTCGGATCCCCCTCTCAGCAAATCCCGCAGCATGTAACGGCTAACGACACCAGTTTTGTGTTGGTTAATCAATCTTCTTTGGCTTCCTGCGTAGTGTTCTTGTTTGGCAACACCTCTTTTAATTTGCAGTTCTCGCAGTCTGACCATGTTGTAGAATCACAGTCATCGCTTGGTTCTCGCAACAGTCTTACTTCTCATAGAGCATTCAGAATGTCTGCCTGGTCCATAGCGTGTCCGCCCTCCACAGTAGCATTACCTGCGAGCTTGTCAGCCCGCTCATATCCTTGTACTCCCGCATGCCCTGGCACGAAGATGAAACTATTCTTTGTCAGCCGAAACCACTCCAGAGACAGCAACCACTCTCTTCGGATCCACCCCATCTCTATCCCATTGAGTCACTAAGGAAACAAGCCCTAGTGAATGTCTGTGTCTCGAGCCATGTTATTGCTTTACTTACTGCCATGACTTCCATAGTCTGGCTACTTGTGGTCTCAGCAAAAGCACCAGAGTCCTCCTTCACAATTCTCCCTCCGGCCTGCGCCGTAAAAGCCCATGAGCTTCTCACATGTCAGACGACCGACCCATCTGTGTATATGACAGCATCATCGTCTAACAAATTCTCGAAAATCAAAGCTTTTACTTCCGCCTCCACAGCAGCCGGATTTTCTTGTCTGCATGTTCTGTCTAGTTGGATGCAGACTGAAAGAGACGTACAGAAATATGTTGGCACTTGTACCCACTCCTCGCCCGGTTCTAAGTCCTCAAGTGAACACACCTGTTGAAGAATGTCCCCGGCTTGACCCATCCACGACCTTCCTCTTTTTAACCTACTGCCCTTCACCTTCCTAATTTCACTATGCAGTGGATGTTGTGTGTTTGCGTTAACTCTGGCTGGCTGCTAGATCAGGCTGCTGCGGAACTACAAACCGAACTCAATCGCATAAGTACTTGGTGTGTTGAAGCTGGGGCAATAGTCAACCCAACAAAGGCAACAGTGACATGGTTCTCTTTGAATAATCATATTGTCAACACTCCACCAACTGTACAGCTGTGTTCAGAGACTGTGGAAAGAACACAGGCAATGAACTACCTGGGGATACATTTTGATTGAAGCCTTGCTTATATCGAGCACATAGACCACGTGATAACAAAGGCCAAGCGGGGTTTGGCTGTGATGCGGGTGATGGCGGCAGCAGCAATTGAGTTGGTAATATGCATGATCTTTCTGGTGATTTGGATGCTCTGATTTCCACTTGGCTCTATAATTGCTTCTTATCAATCTCTTGGCCTCATCACATGTTATGTTTGTGTCAGACTTGGGTAGTCTTCCACCTTCCTTTGCCAAGCCACAACTTTAAATTTGATTTACTGTTGTAATTTTTCTTATTTCAGAAATTATTAAAATTTATTCTCACAAATAAGAAATTATGATCTCCAGTGATTATTTCTGACCTTCAGTGTGGATAAAGAGTCTCTCACACGAAGAAGATATTCTCATATCCTGTTATCATTTTTGTAATTTTCAGTATGGATATAGACTTCCGGATACAGATGAGGATATTTTGTACTGCCAAGTTTGTTTCCTACCTTCAGGTGGTGGAAAGTATTTTACGTATCCTTTGATTAAACGTATTCAGGGTCTATGTTATATGCAATGGTTGCGGTAGTGCAGTAGCTCAGGTAGGTTGCTTCAGCCACTTCCAAACCCACTAAGGAATGAAAGATGACAATGTGATCTTTTTCCCAACAGTGACAATCAATAGCAGTAGACAAAAAGATAATACATGCTTTCTCAATAACAGCACTTGTTATTAATCCAATGGCACTTGGCCTTCTGCCTTTCAGACCAGTACCACATTATGATACATACAAGTGCTCATAAGTTGTTGCGTTCCACATCTTCCTCTTCTTCATTGTTCATTTGAGAGAAGTGCTCACACCTTGTTATACACCTCAAAGGCTAGGGTGTTCGACTTCAGCATGCATTTGTACTTCTTCTAGGCAGATCCCATCCAAGGTAAAAGGCTCTTTCTACCTGTAGGTAGGTTTTCTTTCTCAACAATTATACCAGGGCTGCGGTCTTATAGCCTACTAATATATGTTTCATATAACATGTTAATTTCATCTGCCTTTGTTGGAATCAGCAGAATCTGTGGTGAAGGGGTTATGAATG
Organism: Cepaea nemoralis; assembly: GCA_014155875.1. Taxonomy (NCBI): domain Eukaryota; kingdom Metazoa; phylum Mollusca; class Gastropoda; order Stylommatophora; family Helicidae; genus Cepaea; species Cepaea nemoralis. Next base: position 408,553 of record JACEFZ010027752.1, read on the forward strand.
CAATTTGTAATCCCGCATACCATGTTAGAAACACAGCTGTGGGTAATTTGGAAGCAGACTGCCTTGTGCTGGTTTCTATACAAGAGTATGAGTACCAGTCATCCAGAAAGCAATGGCAAACTACTGAACGTAAACTTGCCCAGGAATCACAAACAGCCAAAAATTTCTAGAGTTGACTACTATGTCCTGTAAAGGATATGCAATAAACTGTTTTTGTTTTTGGAATCAACAGTTCCCTGATATCTGTAAGAGATGTACACTCAATGAGATGTTGTAAAGCAGATATTCTAGAGTGGGCTGTGTTTTAATTCTGTTCAGGTGCATGTTTACAGAATAATACTGTCAGTGTGTAATGGAAACTAATGAATTTCCATTAATTGAAATGTGAATTGATTGACTTAACAAACTGGAAGCTATCCCAATGTATGCCTGAGAGCAGGACCTGTGCAAGTGGTTCAGAGAGTGGACCCTAAACCTATTCTAACAACCTTCCTGCAGGATATCCACAGCAGAGTAGGGGCAGCATGTGGCACTCCTCTAAGATTTCAGCCAAAAATCTTCTTTGCTTGCCCAACATTTGCACATTGCAGGAGAGGTAACATAAGAAACATATCACTTTATTTTATCATGAATACTTCAAGAAGAGCATTTGCATTTGCCAGAACTGTCATAGATTTTCATACAAGAAGAGATAAAGTAAATACATATGTAGACCATCAAGAGCCACTTTTGTCGATGGTGAAATGTTAAAAGATTCTCTGGTTTGGGCATGTCAAATATCATGACACCCTCTCAAAAGTAAACCTTCAAGGAACAGTTGAGGGAAAGTGTAAAAGATGGAAGAGAAAAGCTTGGACTGATAGCATTAAAGAGTGGATATAATGTAGTGTTTCCATACTTGTGTGAGTTTCTGAGTACAGAGAGCAATAGAGGCACTGCTGATGCTTCTATCATCTCCATACGAGGGTTATGAGAAGAGATGATTGTGATGATTAACATGAAGAAGATATTATGAACATGAAGAAGATATGAATACAAAGAAGATATTATGAACTTGGTTTCTTTATTATTTTAGACCCAACATTATAGCACTGTGATCAAACCCATAGATGCTATGACTCCTACAGCGATTACCTCAAAGTGTAGATGCTGATTACGCCTGTAACACACGTGTTGTAAACACGTCAGATTCGTCCCCTTATAGTCCTTCATGGCAGGGTGCCACATTTAAGTTCAAACTCAAGCATTCTTAAATATGTTGTTTCATCTATGACTTTTGTCTTCAATAGCAGCCATTCATAGACTCATAAACTTCAGAATGTCTGTCTTGTTCACAATAAGTATTCCAACTATTGGCACCTTTGGAGCCAGCAAATCTACACACTTGGTTTCCTCTCACTCCTGCTTGACCCAGATAGTGTATCCATGTGAGTCTTCATAAGAGAAACGAGTCTATGCTTGATATCCACTCATGCCACTTGTCCATTTTAAACTTTACACAAAACAGACTTAGAATTACACACTATGATAGATCTGGTGACTCAAGTAACTGATAGATGCCATGTATCACAGTCTTTAAAGTAACAACTGCTTAGGGTAGAGAACATTGCAGTAACAGCTGCCTTAAGTATGTTCCATAACATGCCTGTATTTAAGTGTCGTTTGTTCAATTCTAGGAGACAAGTCAAATAAGCCTATCATCGAAGCCTGTCAGCAAACCAGTCGTCCCCATGAGAAGTCAGAAATCAGTGTCTCAACTGTGTGACATCACAAACATTGATAGAAAAGCTACAGTTAGAGAAAAACTATATGAACAGACAACAGAGAATACCAATCATGATATCAGCCTTGCTAAAGTAGCACAGACAGAAAGAAGGTTTATAAATGCAAATGAGAAACAATATGAAGAGAATCACGATAAAGATGACCTCAGCTCATATACTGTCAGAAAAATAACAGATAACCAAATTATAACTCCACAGGATGGCATAGATAATGTTATTCATATTTCAGAATGTAACACTTCAGTGGACCAGAAACAGAATTCATCTGTACAAACACAAGTGACAACATCTGACAGTGACCAGCATACAAATATACAACTTGTAACAGCCACAAAATTTGTTCCACATTTTAGACCAAAACAAAGATGTCCTTTAGACAGAAAAGAACCAGCTTGTGAAAATTCTGATTGCAAGATCTCAAAATCTACCATCTTTAAACCTGTGTTCAAACCACATCCTTCACAGGCAGCGCCACCTTCAAGCAAAAAAGATAAAATGGAAGCACAGAGTTCAAAAACAAAGACTGCCATACATCAGTCACCCTCATCTAAGCCATGCTTGGGTAAAAATAAAACAAGTACTGCAAGAGCAAGTGAACAAGACTTAACACAACATACACTTCCTGTTTCAGTTCCTCATTTTAGAAACAATTTGAAAAATAAGAATCTTAAAGGTGGTCATACAAAGCCAGCATTATTAAAAACATCAGCTGATTCTTGTAATGATTTAAAAATTGTTGCAGAAAGAACAAAACAGCAAAACCCAAGAAGGATCATGAAATCACCAAATGTTTCTGACTTATTCTTGCCAGCACAAAAACAGGATAATATTCTACAGCCAAAAGTTCGGCCAGTATCAAAAATATCAACAATTTCTTCTGCTAATAATTTAAAAATAGCAACAGAAAGGACAGTACAACAAAGCCCAAGAAGTATCCTGAAATCACCAGGTGATTCTGATGTACTCTTGAAAGCATACAGCTCGAAGATTTTACTAACACCAACTCACAGCAGTGTGTCCTTGACCCATGAGCCTGACACGACACCTCTCATATTTAGCAAAAGTAGCCAGGAGAGTAATAGTTGGTGTAAAGATGGAACTCAGGAACAAGTGAAGAGAAAGAAAGTTACAGAGGTGAGTGAAGGTAATATTAAGAATTTATTTGCGTATTCATTTAGGTATATTTTGCATTTTTGCTGATGTTATAGCAGATCAGGGCAGGTATGTTAGGTTAATCATAGGAGGCTACACTGACAATGTTATGAGCATGGTTGTATGGGTTCACTGCCTAGGCTCATCACCTGCTAAGTGAGGGAAAGACTGGCCTTTATACATTTATTGCATACCGTATTTTACGGAGTATAAGATGCACTTTTTTCTTCAAAAAATTGCCTCAAATTCAGGTGCGTCTTATACTCGAAATTAATATAAAAATGGTAAAAATGTTATTTTTTTTTTTTAAATTGCTTAAAAATTAAGGTGCATCTTATAGTCCGTAGCGTCTTATAGTCCGTAAAATACGGTATGTCTTTATTTATCTTATCATATTCTTCTTTGTCATTTTTATTTTGCTTCTTTTGTCCATAAACTTGAAGGTTTCTTTAGTCATCAAGTTTTTTTTAGCATTTTTTGTCCCTTCATTCTGCTAATATCACTTGTCTGCTTGATGGAGTTTTAGAGCATTTCTCATTGCTCATTAATGCTTTGTATTTTAAGAATGTATCTGTTTCACACAATCACTCTGTATCATTCTTAGATTTTAAAAATTGTATCTTAAAATATCTTTATTAAGTCTAATGTTCTTAACTTATTGTTTCTCACTTCATTTTTAACTTATTTGTCCACACAGTGGATATGATCACTGCTATAGTCAGTCTGAGGCACTATTTTCATATTTACCTGTTTGTCCACACAGTGGATGTGTTAACTGCTACAGTCAGTGTGAGGCACTGTTTTCACATGTATCAATCAATCAGACATCTAGCCTTTTCAGTTAAGTGTGAAAAACATTATAAATCTCTCAGCAATTGGAAATTGAAAAGACTAGGCTGAAGTGATCACTGATGAGGAAGATTGTGAAATGAGAAAACGTACCCACAAAATGAGTATTTATAACAAGTCCTATTCTGAGTTACACATATGTGGTTCCTCATGGAGTTTGTGCACAATGTTGCTATTCTTCTTGCATGCTCTAAATCAATAGACTGGGGCACTTTTGGCGGTATCCATGTGCAAGAAATTGATTCTTTACATACCATACCAACCTCACATTTTCACAGTGTCATCTTACAACATGTTTGTGTACATACAGGGAGAAGACACTCCTAAAAAGCCAAGAGTTAAGCCACAGATACAGAACTTGGATGTGGAAGCCTTGGCCAGATCAAACCAGGTTAGTTCATTTAAACTATAATGTTTCTCGCCCGGGTGATGTGATTATCTACACGGATGGGTCAGTGTTGAGAGGTAGGAGAAGTGCCTGGGGGTTCTTGGCAAAAACTAATGGTCGGCGTTTGGTGCAGGAGAGCCTGGCGTATGATAACACTACATCTAGCTTAAGAATGGAGGTGGAGGCGGTCAGTGCAGCTTTCCGCTGGATAGAAAACACGATACATACACACATTGTGATTGTAACTGACTCATAAAGCATGCTGAGAAGGGTGAGAACAGGTAGGCTTCGTGCGGAGTGGCTTGCTTCGCTTCAGAGGTCACGGGTAGTAAGCATCACCTGGATTTTTTCTCCTGGGCATGCCGGTGTGCTGGGGAATGAACAGGCGGACAGATTGGCTGGCTCGGCAAAATTTGGTGGAGTATTGATGCATGACAAGGCAAACGTGGTTGCGGCCTTGTGGGAGCACGTGTACACCTCGGAGGAGCAGATGGAGCACCATGGTCTGGTAAGAATGAGACAACGAGGTGTGACGAGGGGATCTGGCCGACGCTCGGCGCTCGGAGGAAAGGCGAGACGGACATATAATCAGATTGCTACTGGAACTATTAGTGTTGGAACTCTTCGCTGGCTGCTGAGGATGGAGACGGAGCGCTTATGGGAATGTCCCGAATGCTGTGATGTCGGTTCCTAAATCAATCAATCAATCAATCAATCAACTATAATGTTTAACTAATTTCAACTGCATATTGTTCTCAGGATAATATTCAACATTCCTTGGGCATCCAAAATGAAGAATCTAGATGATTGAGAAGGGGAAGCTCAGTCACAAAGACAGCATATCACAAACATCTGAAAGAGGCAGTCTTCATTTTATGGCCACATTATGAGAAGACAAAAACTGGAACATGACATAACTAGAAATAGTTGTGGAAAGAGAGTTAGAGGAAGGCAATGAGAGAAAATTCTTGACAGTCTTGTGTCATGACACAGAAGGGAGTCAAAACACAAATTGATACATGAAACTGGAGATCGCAAGATGTGGAGAAGCATGATCACCCATTCCAGCCAGCAAGGCACTTTATGATGATTGTTCTCACAAGATTTATGCAAATCGTTAATATGGATGGTCATTTTACAGACGACCACTAAGATGGTTATAACCAAATCTCTATGAAAAGAATTAGACAAGTTTATGGTTTATGAAGAAGAATTGATGTCAGTTCTCAGGACAAGCCTGTAAGTACTCAGTCTCTTCCAGCAGAATTTGAAGGCAAAGGATGCTACACAGCAGAACCATCCTCACCTTGTTGATAGTGACTAGTTCCACACTTGATTCCCCACTAAATTGGGAATGGTTTGGATGCTGGATAGAGCACACACTGAAACAAATATACAGTCCTTTTTCAGGAATGCTTGTATTCAGAGAAAGATGTGAGACCAAAAAACAAACATAGGAAAGAAAGAGAGAGAGATGAAGTTAAGTTCTGATGAATGGCGGTGATGTGAATGGGAGGTTACAGTGCCTGAACTGTCTGAGTTCAGATCCCAGGATAGGCCTGGGACTCTTTACAGAAATGATTCATCATCTAATATCACACATCTCCCATCTCTCGGGTTGTAGCATTGGATACCTAGCCTTCTTGGATAAGGGTGACAAACATGACGTGCAAATAAACATGTCCTCAGCAGTTGAAAAAATTGCAAAGAGTAGGCTGTAAGGCTGTTGTGCTGGCAAAATTGCCTCCAACAAAAACCTACTCGCTGGTAGAAAGAACCAGTTACATTGAATGGAAGTTTAGGGGAAGATGCAAAAATAAAAGACCCTCCTTCACGCCTTATGTGGGTTGGGCATATGGTGGTACACCTGTAGTTTAGACCAGTTGATACTCGGTGGGTGATGTGGTCAGTGCCATGTCCAGCTGCCTTTACTTCCCAAGGCATGTCCTGGTACCCATTAGGCTGAGTTGACCTGGGGACCCAGGCCAGTTTAGACAATGTGATCCCATGGACCACCAGGTGAGCATTTAGTCACTAGGCTACCACTGCTTCCTCCAGCCACAGAAACACAATACAGACAAGTCCCATAGTAGGAGCATGCTGTGGGTATGTGAAGTGTTAGGGCTATCACAGTTTTGTAGATCAGAGTATATGTACAAATGGGTGGCCAGTCTTTCCCTCCAGTAGTGCAGCATGGCGAGTTGGTAGTGAAACCTTGTCAGGACTGTGTTTATGCCATCGTCAGTGTAACATCTTAGAAGAAGTCAACCTGGCACAAATGCATGCCAAAGTCAGACACACTAAACCTCTGTGCTAGTGACGTGCATAACTTCCTTGACAAAAATAATGAAGAAGAAAAATACATTTCTGATGAAACATGTCAGCTCAACATACTGATGGTTAGGAAAAAGTGATTCACTACTGCCGAGCTGAAACTGGAGTTCATAAAAACACAAAATATTACTAAGAAGTTCAATAAAGGAAAATCACACTCAGATACAGGCGAACATTTTGACCAGTCTTTATCAACTAACAAAAATTTTAAAAAAGAAATAAAAAGAACAGACATGAAACAAGAATACTTAACTGGGAATCTAAAGAAGGTAATCTGATCAACACAAAAACTTTACTGATGGTTAGCAAATTATAAGAAGTAAGTTACAGAAGGGGTAGGTTGTAGATGTCATACATTAGATAAAATACCAGGTAAAAGAGATGAAGGAATTTAAGGGAATAGTGTCTGTGGAAAGTTTAAAATGTTGGATATATGAGACCAAGAATGGACATTGCACTCAGGACATTTCCACACATGCTTAGTCCCGCATCTTCAGTAGCCAAAGAAGAGTTCCCATGCTGATGGTATCAGCGGCAGCCTGATCAAATGTCTGCCTGCATTTTCCCCTATGAGTTGACTGTTGTCCAGATCCTCTGCTTACTCCCTGCTGAATCAGCCTGTACAGATGGATTGGCAATGAACTGGAAAGTCATGGGTGTCTGCTGCAGATTGTGACCTGAATAAGAAGATGAACTCTGAAGTACACTGAGAATAGTGATGTATGTAACAATAGATCATTCATGTAGGGTCCTTCTGTTTCTATCCTCGGATGTAGAGGTAACTGTCGTGTGAGAGGGTGAGTGAGTCAGTCAGTCAGTGAATGAGTTGGTCAGCCGGTCAGTCAGTCAGTGTGTAAGAATGAGACAAAGAGAGTGAGTGAGATTGTAAGATATTGTGAGTGAGTGAGTGAGTGAGCGAGTGAGCAAGTAAGGGATTGAGTGAGGGATCGAGTTAGTGTTTAAGAATATAATGTAATGGTGAGTGAGAGTTAGTAAGAAAGAAAAGGAAATAATAAGAGTGAGTGACTGAGCAAAAGAGAATTATTGAATCAAAACCAATGAGACATCAAAAGGGAATCAAACCTTCTGTGTCCATACCACTAAAATATCTTGAAATAATACAGAGCTGACAAATACAACACACAGTCTACTTGCAATGAACAGTGTGGAATTACTTTGAAACAGTCAAGATATTTGTGCCTACTGCCACATTGCGTTTAGACATAATGACATCATCGGAAAAGGCGGTAGAAAATCATAGAGGAAAACACCACAAGAAACTAAGAAACTGTTGATAAAGAACAAAAAGGAGTGACGTCAGTTATCAACAGAAAGGACAAGGGAGAGGACCTTGGGTGATTCGGCTGAGGCGGGACATATTGTGTGAAGCCCGTGTTCGTTTGGAGATTTGGTTGTGAGAAGGCAAAGGCTTGGCTGAGGACTATCAGGTGGAGGATGTCTAACGAAGAAAGTGTCAATACTGAGCAGAGGACCTAGACAATATGTGAAAATGAGAACAGCGAGATAGAGTGAGCTCCTAACTACAGTCGGACATTACTGGGATTGAGTCGTAAATATTTTGTGTGAATGCCGTTCCTGTGTTAAAAGGGACAATTCATTTTCTCGATGAATCCATTGTATTGATCCAGCGCATCATTAAAAGAATGTGTGAGTACTGTTGTTTAGGATGGCGTTGGTTGATTCTTCGCATTACAGTTCGATAGTTCATGTGAGCTTATTATTGCTTCAATGTTAACGTTGCCAATTGATAATTGCGAGAGTTGCGTTGTGGCAGATGTGGGGGCTCGTCCGGGATTACAAATTACAGGACAAGTCACACATTAGTCATTGTATTCTGGACATTATAGACTTGACCTCCATCGACGCTTCCTTCCATCGTCAGTCTTTGGGAAATCTGGATTTTATTGAGACGCTCATCTGGACATTGTTCACAGGATCTTTCATGAAGAGGTACCTACATTTCGAATGACACTTCTAAGCGGACGTCAGCACATTATCGGACATTGTCACGGGCACATCAGTCAACCTACTTCGGGATCAGACAGTCATCATACTGTGAACATTCTTTTACACGGATATACTGCACACGTCATTACGGACAAATTGTAAGACATACAGGACAGTTCACAAATCAGTCAACTTTAAATACGCAACTACATTTAGTCACTATGGGTATCATACGTTCAGATACATACTTCAACTAGTCAACCAGGATTTATCTCGTTAAGGCCAGTACATTTGCTGTTTGTTGTTATATAACTGTGGTCTGTTTGGGTGTCTAATATATAACATATTTTTTCTTCCGATAGCCGACTCCGTAGTTATTTAACAAAGCGAGAGATTGAAGCACACTCTGAAGGTCACATGAGTTTAATTATCGGACATTCAGACACGTTATTTACTGACGGCTTGTCAGCTTGTGACAAATATATTTTTGGTGACGAACTTGCGATTCGTTGGTAATATATTAATTTTTTTTCCGCGTTGTACCGTTAATATTATGTAGGTATGTCACTTCGTAGTTCGTTATCGTAATAGCGTCATTGTTGTGTCAGTATATTCTTTATATTGAATATATATATTTTTACTACTAATTTCTAGTGCTTACGTTTTGTAACGGTTAGGACGTTATCTATCTTGCGCCGAGTTGCTATTCTTCTCACGTGTTTATACTCTTCTATATTATTGATTTCGAGTTGACTTCTCATTCAACTTGCATATATATATTTGGATACGCTTCTCATTTTCTACCTACGCATTCTATCGGCTGTGCGTCACATATCTACTATTGTAGCGGCATAATTTACAGATCATTAGGACAACATGTCAACACTTCAAGACTTCATGGACATGGGTGAAAGGTCTGGTTTGACTGGTGCAGACCTCAGGAATTGGGCGAAGCAAGAATTGAAAGATTTTCAGACACAGCAACGTGAAGAGAGAGCTGAAAAATTGGCAGCAGAGAAAGAAGCAAAACAACTTCAAGCTATACATGAACGAGAGAGATTGACTCTTGAGAAAGAGTTAAAAGAAAAAGAGATGGTGTTGGAACGTGACAAAATTGCTGCTAGGGAAAAGGAATTAACGCTGGAACGGGAGATGAAAGATAAACAACTGGCAGTTGAGAAAGAAAAACTTTTGGCCGAACAACTTCTTAAGGACAAGGAAGTTGAAGGTAATTTGAAAGTTAAGTCATTGGAAATGGATCGTGAAGCTGAGATTGAACGAGAAAGAATTCAAGCAAAACATAATGATCCAGTGAAAAAGTATCAAGGTCTTTTTCGCAATTTCCAGCAAGGTGATTCTGTCAGTTCTTGGATTACCAATTTTGAAGTGCTTGTAAAGTACTACAAGGTACCGGAACTAGACGTACCGATTCTGTTCCACAGGCATCTCGCATTAGAACCTTTAAAGGTAATCGAGTTAATACCTGAGGACTTACGTACCAACTACAAATACATGAGAGATTGTGTTTTGGCACACTTTAGTTTAGATGAATCGGGCTTACGTACTAAGTTTAAAACACTCACTCCTAAATCGAACCAAACTTTCCTTGACTTTGTTTCTGAATTAACCTCATCTTTTGATAAATGGACTAAAGCCGCTGATATTGGGTCTGACTACAATAAAATTCGAGACTTAATAATTAGAGATAGACTACTATCTGCGGTACCAGAGGCCATGTCTATATTTCTAGTGGAGAATAAATGCAAAGATCTTAAGGAAATGGAAACGAGGGGAGAATCATATTTCAATGCACACCTTGACATATTTGCGGAATGCACACAACCTGAACCTGGTAATAGGGGCTAGTGCTAGAATTCAGAATAACAGAAGTAATGGTAAGTTCAAGAAATTCTCTAATAGAAACAGGGGACCTTACCAGAACACAAACAGAGATTCTGACAGACCTAGAAAGGGTCACTTCACACGATGTCAATATTGTAAACTCTCACACGGTGCTTTGGAAATGTGTGACCAACATCCTGGTTATCCTGCGTACCTAAGAGACATCATATCTAAGAAAAAGAGTAAGTATGACTCCTACAAGAATAGTGTTAAATGTTATTCTTGTCGGGCTTACGGACATACAAGCCGGTCGTGCACGATGAGAAACACTTGGAACGATGCGAATGCTGCATACGTGTTCTCCAGTAGCGATTCTGACGACTTAGAGGACACACATGCAGCTATAATTCAGACATACAATAACAAAACAGGTAAGGAGGGTCATGATGATAATGATGACCATAAGAGACATATACATGAAGCTAATGCAGTATACACGCATAAAGGTACCCTTGTGATCACTACTTGAGTAACATTATTCATTTCATTAATCAATTATTAATTTATTGCTAATGCGTAGCATAGAATTATATATATATTTTATTTCACATAAATCCAGTTTATAAAGTTAAGTAGTTACATATTCTTATTATTATTGTTCATATTAGTACTTAATTATACATATGATGGGTCATAGATTTTTCAATTCACATTATGAAATACGCCGTTATATGATATTGTCACTCGGTCATTATTGCCACACCTACACAAAGAGGTTATGATGACGTCTCTAAAGGAGCATTTACCTCGACTACGCCTAAAATTATGACGTCATAATACTAATACCTCACCTACCCGTTTAATGAGATTGAGATTCTTGACATAGCACAGATGGTTACAAGACACTAGTAAATGCAACTGGTACCTGTTTATTCCTCACGTCCCCTTACTTCAGGTTTTGACCTAGAGAAGGACGCTTGTCCTTAGGGGCAAAAGAGGGACTGATCTTTATGATTAGTTAGTACAGCCTCCCCATGGGCTGTATACACGACATCTACCGTTGGTGTGTAGATTGGAGGGCGTGCCCGTTATATATATATTTTTTTTATTTTGTGGGTAATCGATAGGTGTCCATAGCATCTTGCTAGTCCCATAAAAGTCATTGTGTCTGCACTGCTATGTGTCAGGTTAATTCTCTTGATGTAAAAAATGATTACATCATTTTAAAAGGGAGGGGGGCATACTGCCACATTGCGTTTAGACATAATGACATCATCAGAAAAGGCGGTAGAAAATCATAGAGGAAAACACCACAAGAAACTAAGAAACTGTTGATAAAGAACACAAAGGAGTGACGTCAGTTATCAACAGAAAGGACAAGGGAGAGGACCTTGGGTGATTCGGCTGAGGCGGGACATATTGTGTGAAGCCCGTGTTCGTTTGGAGATTTGGTTGTGAGAAGGCAAAGGCTTGGCTGAGGACTATCAGGTGGAGGATGTCTAACGAAGAAAGTGTCAATACTGAGCAGAGGACCTGAAGGCATGGAACACCTAGACAATATGTGAAAATGAGAACAGTGAGATAGATTGAGCTCCTAACTACAGTCGGACATTACTGGGATTGAGTCGTAAATATTTTGTGTGAATGCCGTTCCTGTGTTAAAAGGGACAATTCATTTTCTCGATGAATCCATTGTATTGATCCAGCACATCATTAAAAGAATGTGTGAGTACTGTTGTTTAGGATGGCGTCGGTTGATTCTTCGCATTACAGTTTGATAGTTCACGTGAGCTTATTATTGCTTCAACGTTAACGTTGCCAATTGATAATTGCGAGAGTTGCGTTGTGGCACCTATCTTGCTGTGTTTACATGTTTTCTGGCTGCCTATCTTACTGTGTTTACATGTTTTCTGGCTGCCTATCTTACTGTGTTTACATGTTTTCTTGCTGTCTTCGATAGTTGGGGAAAGTCAACACGGTCACCTTGACAGCATGGTTGAAGGACAGAGGTATGATGTGCCGGTCAAAGGACAAGAAGCAGGACCTCGTGGAGAAGGTTAACAGTTATATTCTTACTGTTAAACCACAGGGATAAAGTAAGCATTATTCTACTTGATAATAATCAGCATACTTTTTATTATCGCCAGTCTTTGCATCATCATGTGCCATGCTGACAAGCGTTGGCGGTCATGTTTCACCATCTCACACAATCACCAGAGTCTTGGATCAGCTCCGTGTTCTTGTCTCGACCATGCTATGTGGCCATGCCATCCAGGTATTTACTTCTCTGCCTTCCCCTTGTTCTTTCCTCCTCAACCTTGCCAGCTGTCACCACATTTTATAGTTTATTTCTTCTTATAATGTGCCCAAAAAATTTTGACTGTCAACGTCTAATTTCACAGGAAAGAAAAAAAATTCAGCCAACCAAGATGAAAGGATTCAAAATGGAAAAGTTTAGGTATCGTTGACTCCTGTGAAGAAGTAAGCGATAATAAATGCAGACATAGTGTACATAACTTACAACAAATGCAAATCTGGCAAACGGAAATTACAATGTAAAAATAATAATCCTAATAATAACAACGTAAAAATCAGTTTAAAATAAGTTGCACCACAACATAACAAATTCACGTTTCGATCTTAGTGATCTTTATGAGGAACAACACAAACAGATCTACAAAAAATCATGAAATTATAAAATTTATTAAACATTAAAACGCAAATAGAAAAAGTATTGGCATCAAGCATTATTAAGACACCACACAAGAACCATTTCTAGGAAGGCGGCGCAGAAGTTCACCTGTGAAAGGTGCCAGATAATAACATGTGGAGCCAAAGGTGTGCAAACAGTTAGGTATATGTATAGAGAGAGGGGAGTCAGCAGAGTTATACAATGGCATCTATATTAGTATTGAATGAGACACATGAGTCACACACACACTTAATAAGTTTCATTTTGTGTTGTTAAATCTTGCTGCAGCCATCACTTCTCTTATCGATGTGAAAGGAGGCTCTTGTAGAAAGCTGTAAAGAGTCTGGATTGCCAACTTGCCTTCTTTCACCTAAGAAAGCGAATTGGCACCTGAGATGTTAGAGCTAGGTATGAATTAGGTAAGGCAGCACAAGTGATAGGGGAAATACAATATTTTAAGATTATTTAAACACAGAAGTCACAAACTATATGTTGCATGATTTATTGCCTGGCATATTTTGCTGCATCGCATCAAGTGTATACTGCACAGTAATATATCATATGAACTGAATAAATAAATAATACTTTAGCTGAAACAATTAAAGAACATAGTCACAGGTAATGTTTGAATGTGGAACATCTGTTATCCCTACAATCATTTCAAAATGACCAGATATGCAATGCTTAGAAATCAAAATCAAGAAAGTTAGCAACATTTTGTGGTCGCAGTCTACTAATAATAAACAGGTCTTGCAACAGTGGTAGATGAGACAAGCACAAAAGACTGCTGGCACTAGTTAAAAGTAATTGAAACAAAATATGTATAGAAGTACTTGCAAAAAGAAAAGTAAACATAAAGCACAGATAACACCCAAAACACTTTAAAAAATAGAAGAAAGGAAACTGTTAGATTCATACAGGAGACAACATTGCAGTTATGTATTTCAAGCGAACAAAAGAAGAAGAAGAAAGGAAAAACCTTGTAATGCATACAAAAACAATAGGAAAACCAGAACTACTCAAATCAGAGCCCTTGAAAAATACACAGAAGCCAATAACATAATTAGAAAGCAATTATAGGTGGATAAAAGACAACTTTTAGAGTGGCCTGGCAGGAGAGGGGAACTGTGGAAGTCCAATGGCTAGCACACTTGTCTGCCAGCCCTGTGGTCATGTGTTCCAAACCCTATTGAGGTAGTAGATGTGTAAACACTGACCCCAGCTCCCAGATCCACCCAGCCTACAGTGGGTACCAGGAAATGTCTGGGGAAGTCAAGGTGGCCAGCATGATTCTGACCACATCACTCAGCAAGTGCCAGTTGATCTGTACAAATATGGGCTAGTATCTGTCACAGGTCATTTACTGCCTTGTGTTTTACCTTGCATTGTATGGCAGAGGGGTCTTGAGCCTGGGGAATTAAGGTGGTCTTGCCAGTGCAGTCGCCACGAATTGTGCAGGTTAAGGCTTTCTTTTTGCCCCCGACAGAAAAAAATCCACACCTTACCAAGGATTCGCACCTGGGTCTTCTGAAGGAGAATCAGGTATTCTAGCCACTCAGCCAGCCGAGCTCCTCCACCAGGCTAGTATCATTTGCCAAATATGCCTCGCAACATGTAAAAGGGTGCTTTACTTACTTATGTCTCTGGAGTCGACTCTGTCAAATAAACTTTCAGAAAATTGTCTGGGAAGGAAAGGTGACGTGCAAGGGAACTGGCCACCCCATCTCATTGTATTAAGCCTCAAAATTTTTTTTTGCCCGGGCAGCACCGTTAGGCTACTCTTTTTCCATTTCCAACTGCCAAGGGATTTTTTACGTGTGCAACAATACACACGGGCATCCGATCGCACTCCCCAGAGACCAGGGGAAATTTTATTACTAGAAGTCCACGTGAAAAAATCACGGTCCTCACCGGGGCTTGAACCTGGGACGTCCAGCACTCGAGGTGGACACCATACCTCGAGGGGTAACATTTTGAGTTAAAAATCTACCCAAAGCATTTTCAGGATCCTCGTCGGTGCTACAGAGTTAGTGCACTGAGCTGAGTTTCTCCAAACTCAGGTTTGAGTTAGGAGGAGAACGGAGCACTTATGGGTTACACCCGTGTGCCGTGATGTTGATCCATCGACTAAAGTAAACTATTGTATTAAGCCTAGAATATGTGAAGAACCAGGGCAGACCAGACCCTAAGCGGCAAAATGTCTAGGATTAAAGTTCCGACAGGAGGACAGCATTGCTTTGCTGATCCGGCAGTTTCTGCAGCTTGTCTTGTTCCAGACGTATTGGTGTTATCTTTTCTCTGGAGTAAACTAGGCAGGTCGAGAAAGGAATCATGCTGCATGGGCAACACATGGTGCCTCAACCCAGGCTTTTATGGAGAGGTATAACTCCATTGTACAAACTATCATCTATCAAGACGGCAAGGTACCAGTCGATGTGAAGAACTAACGCTTCAACAGCAGTATCTGCTATGATACAACCTTTTACATTTGACACAGAAAATAATCAAATTAAAACAAAAACAAGTGCACACAAATGTATTTATTCTTTAAAAACTCCATGTTATTCATATATAATAGTATAGTCACAAACAGCAAAGTCACAAATGAGTAGATATCTTATAACAACATTAAATATTTGATACCAGAGCATGATCAATCCAGCCCCAAACGAGAAGCATGGAGAGGTAACAGAAACCACACTTCACTGATGCAATGTTTCTTCAAGCAAGAAAGTTACTTTACAAGCAGGATATGTATGGCTCAGTGTAATCATTCTTCAACTCTCTCGGACAAAAACATATATGCACCCTGCAATTTTTTGTACACATGACTTTGAAAATCATGTTTGGATTTAGTGGTTATCAATAAATGCGGTATGTAAAAAGACCAAAAACACAAGCATGGTTAATGCTGAAAGACATAGACATACATTTTTTAGAACAAAGTAAATCTTAAATGGCAACTGAGTAAAGTGTCTCAACAGTTAACAAAACATTTAAAAAAATAGAGAAATATATTTGAAAATAAGTTTTTCTAACCATGTGCCTTACATTCGCAACATACATAGTTTTCCACATGGAGACACATAACATTAGACAGACTGTTCTGCAAATGACACAATATAAAGATTGTCTTGTTGTTCTGCGCATGACCTAATACAGAATTGTTGCCTCACAGATGTGAGCCAGTAAAGGTACCGATAGAGCATCAAATGACCACCTTCTGGTGGGAACACTTAAAATAGGCTGCTTGAAAGCTGACAACAGCAAAGAAGAAAGAGCAAAAACAAAATATAAAACCCCAAGCCCCATTACGCATATAAGAGACAAAGTTCATCAAAAGATGAGAAGAAGTAGATCCAAACACCAGGGACCTTTTAAAGGAAACACAAATTGCCACAGTGAAACAAAACACGAACATAGATAAAACTTGTATTACAAGACTCACGGGAAATAGACTCTGAATGAAGAGTGCACACAGCTTTTAAAGAACATGACATTTCTTAATAAATGTGGTTACAGTTTTCTGTGATTGATTGATTGATTAACTAGAATTGATGCCACAGCCCTCAGGACACACCAATTTGTGCTCCATCTCCCTTAGCACATCTCAGAGTGTAGGAATGCTGATTGTTCCCACAGCCTGTGATCATGTCTGCTACTGCCATAAATGTTTCACAATAACAGAAGAATAATCTTCCCAGCTATATCACTTTAATATATACTAAAAACATTTCTGTTATTAGTTTGAAAAGTCAGGTTAATTGCTCTATCAAATGGTATCTGTCCTGAAATATCCAAAAATCAACATTTATAAAATAATAAAAGAAGCTGATAGATGCTATTTTTGTCCCAAGGCTGTGTTACCAATGTAAGACATGGAAAGTCCTAGAAAAATACAGGCTCATCATCACACCATGTGAGATGTGATGCATAAGAGACACCGCTAAAAAAGCAAAAAGAGATACGAGAAATGAGAAACTAAGAAAATTTGTAGGGCAACACCAATTACTGACTTTATAGAATATAAAAAAATTAAATGATTTGAATATTTAGCTAGAATGGAATAAGATCAGCTAGCGGCTAGAGCCTTCTATATAAGAGCATTGGGCTACAAGACAAGAGGATGACCCAGGATGAGATGGTTACATGAACTTAAATAGACACTGAAGAAATCAAATAAGACATTAGCACAAGCAACAAGACAAGTGAAACACAGACAATTGCATCTACCTCCTCTCTGTGACACTTCATGGCAAAAGCAGTAGAAAAATAAGATGATGGTTAACGGCTTTTTCTTAGCCATCACAGTTTTGTGTGAGAAACAAAATATGGTTGCTGAAGACTGTATGGGTTCAGTTATCTATCACGATGATGATTCAGCATTTTACTTGTCTTCCCTTTTTGTCTATATTTTGTATATAGTTGAGTTGAGTGTATATATATACTGACTTTATATATATATATATATATATATATATTATGTATGTTCACAAAAATGATACATAAACGTATTTACTGGTTTGTGCCATAGGTTTTTTTATACTGTTTAACCTCTGTATTGCTATGGCCAGTCCATTTCTGGCTTCCTGTGAACATCCCCCCATAGTTGGTAGTTATGGCGCGGCAATATGCTAAACGTTTTTGATATCTTCAATTTCTTCATTGTTGATTGTGATTTTTTAGATGGAATGTAGTTTTTACATAGACATTATTTTTGATGATCAGAAAAATAGTCTAATTTTTGCAGAGTATCTTGACAGACAGGATAAACTCTCACATCCCTTAGCATTATTTGAGAGGAGAACCATGTCATCTGAATATCAGTTCTGGAATTAGGTTTCCATGACTGACGAATGAATCAAAATTGTCTCTGGTTTCATAAATTTTGATATTTCTCATTACGTTTATTAGGCCACTGCATAGAGAGCTAAAATGATCAGTTCTCTTTCTCGCGGCAAGAAAAGGGTAGGGTATGTGAAATCTTAGCATTTCACATGAGTATATCAATTTCCGTCTTGTGACTACTATTTAAGTAAATATACATTCAAAACAATGTTTTCCCGTACATTCATTTATATTTCCATGATCAGAAACATATAGTACAAATAAATAATAATAACAAGGAATCTGCTAAAGAAAATTACAAAATGTAAAAGGATAACATAAATCAGATACAATATGGCAACTTAAACATAATTAATACTACTTAAATAGATTGATCAATGCTGCATATTAAATTATATATTGACAGTAATCTGTCAGTATTTGAAAGCTAAAATAGTTCCAAAGTAATGCAAGTTTTGTGTGTGGTTTTCTTAAAGCAGTCTTTTTTTTTTTTTTTTGTTTTTAAGCTCACATTTTCTTGATTGGAAAAATAAGATTTTAAATGAAATTAACAAAAGGCTCTTGCAATATTAATTCATCTCACTATATATGTATATAAGAAATGAAAATGAAGAAATTTTTGACAACTGAAAAACAAGGTTAAGGTAATCGATTATTTGAAAATTAAACTGCATGGAAACAATATGGCAAAATATACAACAGACAATAGGGTAGAAAGAAAACACTCAGTTCTCTTAACATGTACGAACTGAAAAATATGGCATAGACAGCATGACAGCAATCATAATTAACAGCAGTGTGCAAAACTTATATTCACAGCTGTCATTTACATAAATTAATGCCACAGTAGGTTAATCAATAGTCTTCATAACAATATGGAAATACTTGTCTCATAAAATATATAGAAATGTCTGCACTGATCATAGTGTAGAATTTATTTATGCTTTTATAATCTCAGTACTATAGATATTGCAGGATATCTCACACTCTGTTATCTGTTCATTCACTCGTGAATTGTTGGTTACAGTAAACATAGAAGCTGTGCAAGATCACAACTTAATAGAAAAGAATGCACCATGTTTAAACAAGACAACATACAGCTTTGTACTGCAACTGGGACTATTGGCATTGGGACTCTTTGCTGACTGCTGAAGATGAGGATGGAGCGCATTGTGGATTTCCTGAGAGCTGTGATGTCGGTTCTTGACTCTACTGTGATAACTTTGTTTTCCAAAGGAAATATCAAATATACTTCACTATTCTCACTACACTTAGTAATTTATATTTATAATTATGTTTTAATAAGTAAAGTGCTGACTTGTCTGTCTATTGGTGAACAGAAGGAGACTACTTCAATAACTTCACATCTATGAAGAAAGCCATGTGTTTCTCTTTATTTTTCTCTGTCAAGAGTATTTATGCTGAAGTTTTCAACGCCTCTATCTCTGCTCTGAATTTACTTGATAATTTTCTACTTGCCACTGACTTTTTTCTTATAGATTCAAGAGAATTTCCTCCATTTCTAATGAGCTCTTTATGGACCAAGGTGTGTGGAGAGACACAAATACCTACACCACTTTGCAACTCACATGATGATGATACACCTGTGTCTTGTCTACCTTAGCCTGTATAATTTACTTTAGTTATTCCTTGTTCAGTTTGCAATTTTAAATAATGCATTTTATTATCTAGAATGGACAGGGGATGGTATTATAACTTGTAGGTTTTGATGAAGATAGATTCCAACAGCAGAATGTGCCCATGAACGCATCTACAATATGAACCCTAAAGTCCACAGATACAGTAATGAATTAGGAGATGATATGATGGTAGCATGTTATCTTTTAGGTTCATTTAGGTTGCAGTCATTGTTTAACTCATTCTCGCATTCATTCAATCTATTGCTGTTGATCAAACTCAACTATCTGAGCTCCAGAAGATTGCCCAGCACATGTCTTAGTGGGTAAATGACTACTATAAAAAATAAGTGCATGTCTCTTAAAGCAGTTAAATACACATGGAAGTGGCAAATGGAGAAGCCAGATTTCTTTAGTATTCTCTGAGCAAATGTAAAAAAAATAAGAGAGCAAACCTGTTATGTGATGGTTGGGATTCAAGGGGAAGAACCATTCACACACCATGGCATGCTGTTACTTGGGACTGAAAGAGTTATTGTGAGCACATTTTACAATGAAAGTTGTGTACACAATCAATCATAAGTTACAATACATACATTTCATTAAGTTGTACAACAAAATTGAGTAACTTTCAAAACACACATTTAGTGTTTGTTTCCATCACAGCATCCGTACTATTGATGGTGTATTCTGGAACCTTTTTTTGTTCTGGGTTGATGAATAATGGCTGCTTGCCCATGCGGTTGCAAACTGTGTACTAGCTGGGATTGAAAACAAAACCCTGACCCTTAACCAGGATTCAACACACATCCTACAATGCATGAGGCAGACATTCTGGTACCTTAGCAACCTGCCCACTCCTCCATAAACTGTTAAGTTACAAAAATAACAAGCTTTTAAAACAATAATTTCTGCACTTTTAAAACTTCGTACATGAAAACATCCGTTGCTGATTATAGTTTAAACTCTCTTATATGATTCTTTTGTAATAAAATATGTTGCTGGTTACTTTTACCTGTTATTTTATCACCATATAACATAACTCTGCATAAGTAACAAATATTTTTGTCAGTACATAGCAATTATCACTCAATCACCCCACTCAATGCCAGACAATGCCAGCAATCCTCCACAGCCATCTTTATTTTGTGTTTTTAAAGTTCAGCCACTGATCATCTGCTATGCCCTCTTACAACTAATTCAACATTTTCTCCCTGTGTTGTCCTGGGCTCTAACACTCTTCAACCTGCCTGGTTGTCACTGCCTTCTTCTGGCCCTCTCATCTCAAAATGTGACAATAGAAAATGATAAATTTTGGGTCTTGATGTGGAATATCATCTTCTGCCTTGGTAAACATGTTTCCCTTTAGTATTTGGTTATTGGCCATGGTGACAAAAGATAGAATGGTTATTGGCCATGATGATGAAAGATAGAATAGTTATTGGCCATGACGATGAAAGATAGAATAGTTATTGGCCATAATGATGAAAGATAGAATGGTTATTGGCCATGACGATGAAAGATAGAATAGTTATTGGCCATGACGATGAAAGATAGAATGGTTATTGGCCATAATGATGAAAGATAGAATGGTTATTGGCCATGACGATGAAAGATAGAATAGTTATTGGCCATGATGATGAAAGATAGAATGGTTATTGGCCATGATGATGAAAGATAGAATGGTTATTGGCTATGATGATGAAAGATAGAATGGTTATTGGCTATGATGATGAAAGATAGAATGGTTATTGGCCATGACGATGAAAGATATAATAGTTATTGGCCATGATGATGAAAGATAGAATGGTTATTGGCCATAATGATGAAAGATAGAATGGTTATTGGCCATGACGATGAAAGATAGAATAGTTATTGGCCATGACGACGAAAGATAGAATGGTTATTGGCCATGACAACGAAAGATAGAATGGTTATTGGCCATGATGATGAAAGATAGAATGGTTATTGGCTATGATGATGAAAGATAGAATGGTTATTGGCCATGATGACAAAAGATAGAATGGTTACTGGTCATGACATCAAAAGATAGAATGGCTGTTGGCCAAGACAACAAAAGGTAGAAAAGGTGAAAATGAAATTAACTTACATTTCTAATCTTGTAATGTTATACGTGAATAATGTATTAATGTGTAAAATCTCTATCTCCAAAAAACATAATAAATAAATAAATAAATGTAAAAAAAACTGTATAATTAGAACAAACAAGCCCTTACGTTGTGACTTAAAATTCAAGTGAAGTTGTGACTTAAAAATCCAACTTAAGTTGTGATTTAATCTGCTGACAAGTTCTAATACCATAAATACAATGTCAACGAAAGATGTTTAAACAAAAACTCACATACACTTGCATAATTAATAAATGCCACTTTTCTCAATGATAAATAATGGTTACTGGAGCTAGAAACTTGGGATGAAAGTAAATAGTTATAAATGCCATCAAGTTCGCAGATGAACAGTCAACTCCAGATATTGATAACTGATATAACATGTATGATATGGAAATAAATATTCAGAAGGCAAAGGTAATAGCAAAATGTCCACAAACATTTACATTAAATACTGAAGAACATTGTGTAGGCCTGAAAGCATAGAGGTATAGGTGGCCAATCTTTCCCTTACTTTAGCAAGTGACGAGCCCAGGTATTAAATCCGCATCCGACAGTGTTCATGACATTGCCAGTGCTGTTGGCTATCAACTTCGCTAGCATGTACGCCAAGCAACTTAAGGTGACCTACAATTTCAGGTATACTGACAAGAAGCAATGAACTTGAACATGGTAGGTTTCAGAGTCTCTTAAATGAATGTACCTACAGTAAGCACTTGATAACAAAATGTCCTGAATTTAACGAGGTAAGTAATATTGAAATGAATACCATACGGCACAGAAAACGAATTCCCTAACATTCAAATAACACGTCTGATATATGACAATGTAAGTAACGATAACAAATGTTGTGACTTCAGTATTCTTACCTATAACAATATTATTAACAAGAAGTCAATGAACACTATAACTGTTACAATATCAATAAACAATAATTGTGTGAATATTTATGTTTCTAATTAATATAACATTTATTACTAACAAATTATTAGAACTATATGCTGCTGCAACTATTGCTACCTTTCTTGACTCCATGTTCAAATCACCCGCTAGTAAATTGGTGAAAAAAACAGTAAGTGGACATTCCTGGCATGACAAAGTCATAGATGAGTATTTAATAGTCATACAACAGGCTCATGGCTTCTGCAGCTTTGCTTCTAACCGAGGGTGACGAGTCTTTCAACAATAGGATCAATGCTGAAATGGATATTGTAATTCAAAATGTTCAGTTATTCACGTTGAAGACTGCTGTGAAGTTTTGTTAACATGTAACTGCAGAATGAATCTAGCTGTTTTACTGCTCACGGTTGATTGATTGTTAATAAAATGGGAGACTGAGTTTTACTGCTCACAGTTGATTGATTGTTAATAAAATGGGAGACTGAGTTTTAACTCTTAATTTGTCGCTTTAACTCATTTGATCAATTAATGTTCAGGTTGTCCTGAAAAGGGCTTGCATCTGTCGGAGTGAGGTTAATGTGGACTTTTCTCCTGACCTGCTACTAAAGTACCATCTCCTTTGGGACTGTTACAGAGCTCTCCTTCCCTTCTCCAAGTTCTAGTTCAACATCTAGCTTAAGAATGGAGGTGGAGGCAGTCAGTGCAGCTTTCCGCTGCATGGAGAATACGATACACACACACATCATGATTGTAACTGACTTAGAAAGTAAGCTGAGTAGGGTGAGGATTGGCAAGCTTCGTGCCGAGTGGCTTGCTTCGCTTCGGAAGTCATGGGTGGCAAGCATCGTCTGGATATTTTCTCCGGGGCATGCTGGTGTGTTGGGGAATGAACAGGCAGACAGATTGGCTGGCTCTGCAAAACTTGGTGGAGTACTGATGCATGATAAGGCAGACGTGGTTGCGGCTTTGTGGGAGCACGTGTACACCTCGGAGGAGCAAATGGATCACCATGGTCTGGCAAGAATGCGACAGCGTGGAGTGACAAGGGGATCTGGCCGATGCTCGACGCTTAGAGGAAAGGCGAGACGCACATATAATCAGATTGCTACTGGTACTATTGGGGTTGGTACTCTTTGCTGGCTTCTGAGGATGGGGACGGAGCACTTATGGGAATGCCCCGAGTGCTGTGATGTTGGTTCCTAAATCAATCAATCAATCAATCTCCAAGTTCAGAAACTAGAAGGATACGCAAGACTGATACTGGAACCTTACATCTGTGGAGAGGCAAAGTTATTCTAAGAAAATTAATATGCCGGTTTCCCTTTACCTTGCACATCCACATAAGAGATGATCTGTATGCTGCAAGTATTCCATTGTGTATCATCATCATCATCATCATCATCATCATCATAAGATCAAACAGTTTCCAGACTGATGTTGAAGTCACTGATCATGTTCCTCCACTGTTTCTAATTCTCAGCTACTAACCAGAGCTCAGCATAAGGCTGTTCCCAACCTCCTTGCATGATTTAGTTTTCCATACGATATCCTCTTTTTCTCGTGCCCTTCTGTGTTATCAGCTATAGGCCTCCATACCTCATACTGAGACCAAGCCAAGATAACCTTATTTTATATGATGTTTCATAGGTATCTATTTTTCCAATGTCTTCATTTAATCTCTTTTCAGTGCAGCTTATTCTTTGCAACCCCCAATATAACCACATCTAAAAACTTTCCAAGTGTTTTTCATCTCTTTTGTTGGCAGTCCATGTTTCAGTACTGTAGAGTGCTACAAGCCAAATAAGCATAGTAATTATTTGTTTCTGCAGTTGAACACTGATGTTACTTGATGTTGAGGATGCTTTGTTTCTCTCGAAACACCTTTTGGATATTGAAATTCTTGGTCTTATTTAAGTTTCATATCTACCATCTTCTGTAATGATTTGCTCCAGACAGGGAAACTTCTGCACTTGTTCAATCTTTCCTAAGATCACATTTATGTCTATTATGGATGACATTTCTAATTTGTGGAATCAGTGCGGCAGCAGCAAGATAAGCCTTCTCATGACAATGTTCAACTACTGATGGCTTCTGCATGTGTGCACTGGCACACACTGGTACCCAGTCCACTGTCCCAGGATGAGAGGGGTAGTGTAACTTCACTGCATACCTTCAACTTGCAATGTCAAGGAAACGTTAATTTCAGTGTTAAGAATATAAACTGCTAGGGCAATGGCTGCCAATCTTGCAGTGTGTGTGACATGAATGGTGTGCAAGAGGACACCATATGTGACAGGAAGATATAAAGGCAATACACAATTTAGACATTTAAACAGAATTCATTTACTTGAAGTAAACAACACGGAGTCACTGTCAGGTTTAGTTAGTTACCTTCATTGTTTTATACTTTCTAGACGTCTTACGGTTCATCATTATCAATACCTTGCCAACTGGCATGGGCAATCATGTTTCTCCACATCTCGCAATCTCTAACATTAACATCATACATCAATTCATGTACTGATATTGTTCCCATTATTATATTATGTGTTAATTGTGTTCTTTGTGATGATGTTTACAGCAGTGCTCTTTGTTAGTTTGTTGTTTTTGAAGGCATTCCTTATCTTTTAAAATATTGGCATGGCACACACATTAAAAATGTGTTTGAAATCTTTCTTTGTTTCTCTTGTCCCAAATTGAAATAAGAAAAATAAAATAACCAAGTGAAGTTTGCCATAATCACAGACCATATGAAATTCATCATCATCAATGCCAGATGTCATAATCTCAGATCACATGACACTTGTATTTCAGATTAAAGGTGACTCATTAAGTGCTGATTGTCATAATCTCAGATGGCATGGAAGATTTTCTCTTGCTGTCTTCCTCTCTTTCCACAAATCCTTCCGGTTGTCACAGCATGTTCCAGTTTTTTGTCTTTTCACAATGCTGCCTAATAATGAAGACCACTTCTTTCTGATGTTTGTGATAAGTTGTCTTTACAACATTAGCCTTCCTCAAAATGTTCAGATAATTGATTTTGGTTACACAACCACAAAATTCAAGATTGGTGACTCAGCCATGTGCACATGTGGTTTGGCGTCGCAGACAGCAGAGCACTTGCTCCAGGATTGCCCAAACTACAACATATCCAGGCAAACCTTCTGCCTAGAGAGACAACAGTGGAAGATAAACTCTATGGACCGCGGAGTGAACTAAAACAGACTGTTAGATTCCTACAAGAGACAACATTGCAGTTACAGGCATATTTCAGGTGAACGAAAGAAGAAGAAGAACAAGAAGAAGAACTGATTTTGGTTGTGCAAGGAATTTTCAGAATTCTTCTATAAAACCGCACCTCCAAATTTTTCTAGGAATTTTTTTTCGCTTGTTTACTAATTGTACAGGATTCTCAGCCTTATATTTGAACTGGTTATACGTAACATGCAGGAGTTCTTTCTCTAACTTCCAGGATTCTCAGCCATATGTTACAACTGGTTCTTCGTAACATACTTTTTCTAACAAGCACATATTGCATAAATGGTTAAATATTGGCACCAGCAACAAATAAAACATTTGCCTATACTGATGCAGGAACCACGGTGGCATAGTGATTAGTCTACTTGATTGCAAGAACAGTGGCCCAGGGTTGAATCCCCAGTAGTGGCAGGTTCGCATTTCCCCAATCTGTACTACTCTTTAAGTAGGTACCATAGTTGTTTCTTGGAAGGAAATGGTGGTGAGGAAGGGAACTGTTGACCTCACCACATGCAGTCACCTAGTGTATGTGAAGGACTAACTTGTGCCACTCCTACAGCAGCACCTACCATGTTATTACTATTACCTACAGTGATACACTGAATTCATCTCTGTGGTGGGTCCTACAGTGATACACTGAATTCATCTCTGTGGTGGGTCCTACAGTGATACACTGAATTCATCTCTGTGGTGGGGTAGGGTATCAGCTCAAGCCAGAGTGTCATAAACTTGGCATACAATTACAATATGACCCACTACAAGTGAATAAGTCAAGGACTCTGTTTACACATGTTCAGGTTTATTGGACATAAGGTGCTAGCCCTATTGTTTTATAAAGCAATCACCACTCAAGGAATAAGGTAAACCAACTCACTGGACAAATGGCACCAATACTAAAGAATAAGCAGGTATCAGTAGATACTAAAAAAGCATTCTACAACACAATTATCACACCAACTTTATGCTTCCAAAGATAAAACTTGGACAATGACAGAAAAAGAGACAAGAAAAATTACAACAACGGAAATGAAATTCCTGAAAAGAATATTCAATGTATCAAGAAGAGAGAAAATCAGAAATGATGAAATCAGGACTAAAATGGGGGGGGGGGGGGGGGGGGGGGGGGGGGGGGGGGGGGGAGAGAGAGAGAGAGAGAGAGAGGAGAGAGAGAGAGAGAGAGAGAGTTATATCAGCTCTAGATTTCATTAGATAACAGCAAGTGAAATGGTTAGGACATATAACAAGGCTACCAACTAACAGTATTCCACAACAAGCAATGATAAACAGGTGAAATGGAACCAGAAGAAGAGGCCGACTATGAGTCCATGGGAATCTCAATATATGAAGCCCATACACAGGCACTCTCCCGCTGTTTATGCTTCACCTCGACACCGTAAGATACAAGAGCTACAAGATGAGATGAGACCACTCGAGAGGTTGTATGGTCAATATCACGCTGGCTGCCTTTACCTCCCAAGATATTTCCTGGTACGTAGTTTAGGCTGGGTCCATGTGGGAGCCCAGGACAATATAGAGAATTCACACCAATGTAAATTCAAACCTATGACCACCAGGCAAATAGATAAGCAGATCCTCTAGCTAGAAGGTATAATGATGATTATAAGTGAGCTAGAGCTAAGTAATGATACAAGTGGGAAGGTGACATCAAGAGACTGATGAACAGCAATCTGTCAGAGCATGCAACAAAAGTGAGAGACAGACAGTGTTGGAGATCCATTGCAGCCAACTTTCTTTGTGGAGATGGCACTTGATTGTTTGATTAATAATGACAAAAACACTATGAAGATGATAATGATGTTTTTGGAGTAATGTACAAGGACATTTATGAAACTGAAAACCTCATCATCACACTTGCTCACCTCCACAGATGTGCTCCTTTGTGACATTGCTCTGCATATCTTTTGGCAAATTTCCCAGAAGAAAACCTGCATCAGTTAAAAACAATAAAACACATGAATTCCATTGAGAATATTTCAAATCACTTTCACGGAAGCACATTTAATATTTTTAGGGGGTTAAGGATCACTTCAATAGCACAGGAATATCTGAATGAGTGCTCCAGTCTCCACCCACAGATCACACAAGAAGAATATCAGGACAGTGCATGAGCACCGTAGCATCTCCAAGAATCACATTTTGTATATACCAGAATCATACATGCTATAAATATTCTTGTGTATTTTTGAAATTTAGCATGGGCAGTGGCCCATTTGACCAGCTCATTCTGTTTTCCAACTGCTGAAGGATTTTTAATGTACACAACATGCATATAGATCTTCCAAGTTTTTCGCTCTTGTTGAGATGACTAGATGTCCCATAATCAGGGGGTGTATATCATCCTTTCCTTATTTTATAAACAACTAGCTGACCCGGCCCGGCTTCGCCCAGCCCCTGGCGGGGATCTATCTATCTGTCTGTCTGCTTGTCTGTTTGTCTGTCTGTCTGACCCGGCCCGGCTTCACCCAGTCCCTGGTGGGGAGTATCTCACTTAATTCATATAATTAGTCATATAAGCTCCCGTTCCCGACTATCTGTTTGTCTGTCTGTCTGTCTGACCCGGCCCGGCTTCGCCCAGCCTCTGGTGGGGAGCATCTCATTTAATTCATATAAGTAGTCATATAAGCTCCCGTTCCCGACTATCTGTCTGTCTGTCTGTCTATCTATCTGACCCGGCACGGCTTCGCCCAGCTCCTGGCAGGAAGCGTCTCATTAAATTCATATAACCAAAAAATAATTAACTTAAAAATGTCCTTCCACACACCATCCATTATTTTTAATGAAAACTGTTTTTAATCACCTACATGACTGTAGATAACTTCTTTAAACATAAAAAGATGAGTTAGAAAATTTTCACTATTTAAATAGATGCATTATTTTTATGAAAACTTTGAAAATGCCTTAAAGATTATATCATTATTTATTATAACTCATATGCCTGTAAATAACTGTAGACAAAGAGTTTATAAATCTTTGAAAACAATGCAACAATCTATATATAAAATATATAGCAATGCTATTAAAAGTTATGCCCCTTGAAATAACTTTTCTTAAGTTAAGTCCCCTCGCTATATATAAATGATAATGTAAATTTAAATATTAAATTTTAGTAAGTAAATAGCTGATTGTACACTAACAAACTATGACAGTTGGCTGCACGGGAATGAAAAGAATACATGTAGAAAATTTCATCTCAATCGGATGGACCGTTATCGAACGCATCAAATACATCCCTACATACATACATCGTCTTTTATATATATAGATTTAACATCTACAGTCTTGATGGTGAAACAAACTGGGTCTGTACAAGCCTGAGGTAGATGTCATAACATGTAAGCCCCATTTTTATGTTAACTTTTGACATACTTCTGTGCCAGCTCTATGGCGAAGGGGGTTGTGGATACAGTTCATAATCCTGCATACCAAGTTTGAAATACAGCTGCAGGGGATTTAGCAGCTGACCGTCTTGCATTGGTTTTTTTTTAAATTAATAAAATGGTATTGGTGTTGTTCAGACAGCAATGGCAAACTACTGAATGTAAACTTGCCAATAGATCACAAACAGTTAAAAAATGCTGGGGTTGACTGCGGCGTGTAAAGGATATGCAACTAACTAACATACTTCTGTAGCGAAGTGACAGTCTGTCTGCCTAGTGCTCTAAGGTCATGGGTTCATATTTAGACTGCGTCATTCAGACCACATGCCTAATTTCTTCACAGATTCTTGGGGTTCATCACTGGAGCTATGGAGTTTGTCCTTTGTGCAATGTTTCTCAGCAGGTGGCTTGCTATTCTGTGTAGAATGGACCAAACCAGATGTGGGTAGAACCCCCTTCAATGAATTCGATCCTCCTGATGTCAAATTTTTTTTATGCTGAAAGCCATATTTTATAGTTGTATTTTAAATTATCATTTTATTTTAAGACGACCAATACAGAATGAGATTGGTCCCTTCACATAGCAGATTTTGGCAGACAGAAAAGACAACCAAGCATATCTGGCAAGACTGCCATAAGTTCAGTCAGTTGTGGACTGATAGTTGGCTTATAAAGCTTCATATCCCACAAAGCTATCTGGGAGTCCTGAACAGCAAACAGAAAAAGATCTCATCATCTCATCTTGTGCCTTGCAGTGTCAAGGTAAAGGATACACAGCTAGAGACTGCTCATTTATAGGCTTCATATATTGAGATTCCCATAGACTTTGTTATTCCCTCTATCCAGGGGGATGAGTGGTCTTGAGGTATGGTGTCTGCCTTGAGTGCTGGAGGTCCCGAGTTCAAGCCCCGGTGAGGGCCAGGATTTTTTCACGTGGACTTCTAGTAACAAAATATCCCCTGGTCTCTGAGTAGTGAGATCGGACGCCCATGTGTATTGTTGCGCATGTAAATAATCCCATGGCAGTGTGACGGGACAGCCCCGGCAGCATCAGAATTACACAAGTTTGAAAGGAATTACAGAGCCCACAATATTTTTCTATCATTCTCTAAATGAATAAAAGTCCACCAGAAAATGATAGAAATGCAAGAGGATTGAAAACAAGAGAAAAATACATTTTGACCACGCACGCCCCATCATTTCTGTAATGCTAGGTCTGAGAAAGCTTTGATGTCCAGATCAAACGTAAAACCCAGACACCACGGCACCAGTCGGCGGGGGCTATCAAAGGTTGAAAACTCGCTGTTTTCAGTACAAGGGAAGCGAAAGACGGCAAAGTGTGAAATCTGGGCTGGGGACGACGTTGATACATCGCGGAGCCAGTCAGTTGAGATTGACGTGTTAGTTTACAATTCTGCGGATGGAATAGGGACTGACACCTAACACCTTACGGTTAACATGACCTAACGTGTAAACCAGCCACGGCAGAATGGGAGATAAGAGCCAGACTGTGCGGAGACAGAAACGTTTGTAGTTGCCGCGAGTTCAGCGGACAGACGAGTTCAGCGGACAGACGGGTGATTGTAAGACGGCAATATAATGCAGGCCTTACACCTCGTCGCAACCCAGGAGATAAAAGCTTGTTAATTCCTGGGAAAGTGAGAAGGCACCAGCAGATTGGAATGTAGGTATGACGCAACATCTGTTGCAGGGGCAAATTCATTGTTTCAGGAATGTGGTATCGGTCAATTTGATTGACAGAAATAACTACAGTCCATGTGGAAAATAGGCGGAGTTAATTAATAGGGGATATATTAATTAGCCAACGTGGAAACTAGCCAGGGATGAAGAGAATAAAACTACATGCATGGCCAGCAAATCCTCAGACAGCAAACTCACGTATAGCAAAAGGATACCTACTGGAGAAATATTAACATTTCGTTCTGTTGGACATTATGATGGAATTTCCAAAACTATAAAACCCAGGTAATACCATTAGTTTGTCTGCTAGTCTGAAGGCTTGTGTAGTTTCCTGTTTCTACATATTCTCCCAAACTTTACACTGGTGGATTTTCTTTGTACTTAATGTTCCAGTTCTAGCGTTACTATTTCACTGAGAACTATCTTCTTCTTTCATTCACCACTTGGTTGTCTGATTTGTTGTATGTGATAATTTGGAGAAATCCATTATCCAAGCTACATGAGCGTGTGGCTTATTCATGTACAGGAGATACATTTAGATTCATCCTGTATGATGTTAAACATTGGGGAGACTGACTACTTAGGATAAATTCCTGAGAGCTACCAGTCTCTTGATAGCGTCCAATTAACATTGATTATTTGGACCAACACTTTGAGTGCCTACCAAGATTGTGGTGAAACCACTTGGTTTGAGGAATGGCACCAGTTCACCTTGTCTGCATGATGTCTGCATGAGGACAGACATGACTTAGGACATTCAATATCCCAGACAGATTCAGGGAAGGCATTTAATGTTCGACAGGACTGTGCGACCAGCCCTTCCGACAAGACAGTATGAATGAATCAGAAAGGGACAGAGTAAGTGAGGTGAACTTATATGGGAAACACCCCATTACATAAATGTATGTGATGATGTATGTTTTGAGCTATAGAGGTTCTAAATGGTTTTATGAATATATACATATATATTTAGAACTGATATATGTTTATGTAACATGCCATCATCTATCATCATACCATCATATATTATGACTTGAATGTATGTTTATATGAATGTATAGACATATGTGTTTGAGATGTGTAGACGTAGATACTACCCATCTCCGTTCGTTTCATTCCAGATCTCTTAGGAGCAATGGACAGTCAACAACCCATATCCGGAAGTGACTTAGCCTTGTGAAGGGCCAATTTGGACTCCTTCAATCTGACAGTGAACTGCGTCTCACTGGGGGAAGCATGACCTATGTGACCTCTTAAGTTACGTATACCATAATATAATCATCATCATCATCATATGATCATCAAGACTAGAAATAATAAACACAGTTGTTGTATTTTAAAACTCAATTTGTCCGTATAATTCTAAATGTTTATAAATGTTTGTGTAGCGTAATCAAGTACACACATTTTGTATCATTTAGTGGGGGTTCACACATATTGTCCAGAAGTGGGAATCTATGTCCGGGAGGTATCTTGCCTATGCTGTCATAAGTAACCAGATTACGTTGCATGTCTTAACTCCTCCTTTCTCACTTCTGGTGATACCAAGTACAGCCAAAACTATATAGATATATTCTATCTTCAACGAGCCACTTCTTGGCTGTTTTCTTGAGTATCAGGGACAGTGTCTTAAATCAGCATAACAGACATTTGTTCCACGTTTTCTCTCTGAGATCTGGGGTGGTAATTAGTCCCTTCTGACAGTTAGGGGATCTTAAACTGCATCCAGAACTAACCACCAGTAGAAGAAAATGATTTTGGCTGGGTGGTTGCCCATCTGGGATCTAACCCCAGCCAGTTGGCGACAGGCAGCTGGAAATAAAAAAAAGAGTAGCCTAACAGCGATGCCCGGGCAAAAATTTCAAGTTAAAAATCTACCCAAAGTATTTCAGGATTCTCGCCGGTGCTACAGAGTTTGTGCACTAAGCTGAGTTTCTCCAGACTCAGGCTTGAGTTAGGAGTAGAACGGAGCATTTATGGGCTACACCCGTGTGCCGTGATGATGATCCGTCGACTAAAACTAAAAATTAAAAAAAAACATTCCCTCTATCCATCATTGACATGGACAGCCGCTTCTTTTAGTTCCATCATTGTTCGTTGTGGTACACTGCCAGATAATTCCACATTATTAAATAGAAAAACTAAAGGACCCTTTTACATGCCTTGGGGTGTACAGGATATATGGTTAGAGCCCCATATTTGTATAGACCAATAAACACTGGACGGGTGATATGGTCAATATACTGCTGGTCACTTTAGTTCCCAGAACATTTCCTGATGCCCATTTTAGGCTGGGATTTGTAAAAAATCTGCCCCAGTGGGAATTCAAACACATGATCATGGGCTGGCAGGCAAGTATTCTAGCCACTGCGCTTCCTCAGCTTTTTTTGGCATTATTTATGTCACTTAATTGATCAAACTATAATTAATATAACAGAAGTATGCTAGTGTAAGTTTACTAGCATGAAAGCATCGGTTTAATGAGTCTCATGATAAAATGTCAAATATTTCATAATCAAACTATAATGTTAATCATCATTTCATTGTGTTTCTCTTGTACCTTGCGGTGTTGAGGTGAAGCATAAACAGCAAGAGAGTGCCCATTTATGGGCTACATATATTGAGATTATCATGGAGTCTTATTATTCCCTCTGTCCATTGTTTACGTGGTTGGCCTCTACTTCTGGTTCCAATTGGTCTGTACAACATTGCTTGTTGTGGTATACTTAGTTTAGTTTAGTCGATGGATCAACATCACGGCACACGGCTGCAACCCATAAGTGCTCCGTTCTCCTCCTAACTCAAACCTGAGTCTGGAGAAACTCAGCTCAGTGCACAAACTTCGTAGCACCAGCGAGGATCCTGAAATACTTTGGGTAGATTTTTAACTCAAAATTTTGCCCGGGCAGCGCCGTTAGGCTACTCTTTTTCAATTTCCAACTGCCAAGGATTTTTTTTACGTGCGCAACAATACACATGAGCATCCGATCTCACTACCCAGAGACCAGGGGAAATTGTATTACTAGAAGTCCACGAGGAAAAATCCCTGGTCATCACCGGGGCTTGAACCGGGACCTTCCAGCACTCGAGGCGGACACCATATCTCGAGACCACTGCATCCCCCAGTATATGTGGTATACTGTTAGTTGGTAACCTAGTAATGTGGCCAAACCAATTTGCTTGTTGTTTTCTGATGGAATCCAATGCTGCTATTACCCTTACTTTAGTTCTGATTTCATCATTTCTGATTTTCTCTCCTCTTGATATGTTGAGTTACAATCAATTAAAATGTAAACACATGGTAAAACAGAGCAATGATAAAAATATAACAGATTGGAAATACAATTTTAAATTAAAATTTTTTATAAATAAATGGATTCTTGTTTCATTAAGACTGAAACAATAAGACCAAGTGTCAAATGATCGCACACAATGAAACATTTGATATTCAAACAATATGTCGTTTTACTGGGATTTCCAAAAAGTACTAAAATGATGAAAACTAATTGTTTTTTAATAAGTTAATTTTGAAAAAGTGGTATGCTGTGTTATACAAATACAAGAAGGAGACAAACAAATGTTCTCTGGTGATGTAATGAGAAGGAAGGCAATGGAAAAGATTGTGATGACCGGAAAGATATACAGTATAAGAGTCATGGGCAGAATGAGAGAAACAGTAGCATGTAGAAATATCATCAATAGAACTGAACCAGAACCACTGAGATCTGTCGAAACGCATGAACGCCTATACCAGCTGGCAGGGCAATTGATGATGATGCAGTTTCCCACATAAACTCTAGAATATAGACATTATGGAAACACAGCAAGCAGTTGCCCCTGCAAACAACAGAATAATGGAATAGTTGAGGTTGTGAGTACCACCATGTATGAAGGACACACCAAAGCTTTCTCCAGAATTCTTCTGAACTTGATGATTAAGATCAAAATAAGGATAGAAGAGGAAGAAGAAGATATGCCCCAAACATTTAACAGAAGCTGGGTCATATTAGGTTTTCCTTTACAAGTTTACAAGAATAGCATTCCAGCAATAAAATTAATATGAAAACAGAACAATGGCAGAGTTCTCATAGACAAATACTTGCCTATAAGCATAGCAGCATTGCTCTTGATCTCTGGCCATGAGCTCCTAAAGAAGGCAACACATCCCATCACATAAAAGTTGATCTTGTCAGGAAAGTCCTGAATCTGAAAGTACAGGATTTAACAGCAAATTCCTAAATAAGTGAGTCATCATCAAGTATATCATGAGTCAGGTCTAAGATATGACTGAGCTACCATATAACAGTAGATGGTACATCTGCTATACTATCTGCTTTCTGATAGCGTAAAATGTTGGGTGGTCATCACCAAACCCAACACCCCACATTGTGCCAATGGCTTCGGGCGGAGGTGTGCAATTAGGATGGTACAAGCCTGATCCTAGTGTGAGGAAATGCAACCTAAAGACTAAATGTCATGGTAGGGCAGACCAGGCCCTAAGCCTTGATTGGCAGCTGATCTAGGATGGAAGCTCCAACAGGTGGGCAACATTTAGAGCACCACTTTGCTGATCCGGCAACTTCTGTAGCTTCTGTTCCAGGCATAATGGTGTTACCTTTCCTCTGAAGTAAACTAGGCTAGCTGAGAGAGGGATATGCTTCATGGGCAACACATGATCTCTACAATTCAGCTCAGTCTTTATGCTGTGGAGAAGTATAACTCCATCCCTGGTCCCTGCTGTGGGTTGTGGTTATGTCTTTTTTGAAACACAATGTGACAAACTATTGTCTGTTATGACGGCAAGGTGCCAGTAAAATCAATGGGTATTATCTTATCATAGAAATCTTTTGATAGGATTAGTAACATCATTACACACAGAAATGTACCATGAAAATATGATTACTGAAAAGTTGTGTGTGATCTATTCTTTGGTATGAATGCAAATACTGGACAATAAGTAATGAAATAATGAAGAAAGAGAAGACAGAGCAGATGTGGTATTTGAGAAGACAGAGCAGATGTGGACTTTGAGAAGAATGTTAAGAATATCATGAGAATAAAAGAAAGGAATTGATAATATACTGACAACTGCAATGTGTTACTAGAACATTCATCAAACCATAAGGAAAAGACAACTGAAATTTATCAACAAAAGAGATGCAGTTGTGAAATAAGCATTATATAAGAAAATACTCAGCTGGAGGATGAAGAAACTTTATTTTCAAAGTATTGAGAGGATGGTCAGCATGGCCGAATGAAAAAAGAGTGCTCATTCTTAAAATTCCAGTGTGCTGATGCTCAGGTAACAGGTTCAACCCCTACACTGGTCAGTTGGGACTAAAATTTTGACTTCTTATCCCTAGTAAATTACAAGTACCTCAGAAGTCGGAGTGGGTTTGCCTGATGGCGAGGGACACTAGTAATAAGAAAAGCTTGTCCACATGCAAAGATTGTGTCCAGTGCACTAAAAGTAGTAGCACGTGCATGGACTATGCTTGAGTTCAAAGCAAGTGAACATAAAATAAATCAAGGGTTGAGAAGCAAAGGAAGACAAGAGACAGATTTGTATGACAAATTTAAACAGCTGGCAATAAATAACAAGATAACAAACACCAATTTCTTTAAATGTTCAATGACAGACAAGACTGGAGAGTCACGACCAGAAATGTCTGCTCCAGACCAGGCACATAAAGAAAAAGAATCGAGGTTTCGTAAATTTCTTGATATAGAATGACAAAATTGTTCACCAAACACTGATGTCACAGCACACATGTTGCACCAACTTCTTCATAAGATACTGTAGAGTATAGATACTGTACTAGTGGCAAGCTGGTTGCGCACACAACTACTCCATCATCTGTCACGTTTCTTTCGGCTTGTGTTAATTTGAATATCTGATTTCATCATTATCCCAAGTGTTACTTGGGCCGATAAGGGAAGCAAAGAATAGTAACACTGTAACCTACCATCCATATCATAAGAGGCAACGAAGGAGGCTTGGTGTAAGACAGGATATCTCATCCCATAGGAATCTATAGCTGTGAAATCCAATCAAGCATGAATAAGACTACAAAGGACTTGCTGTGAGTTTGTTGGGGGCCTATGCTCCATTGGCAGGTGAAAGTTATAGAAGAAGACACAAAAAGACTCTCATTCATTAGCTCTACAGGGTCCTCAGTTTATGTTTTCTCATGGTAAAGAATGAGGTAAACAATCACTAACACTTGATAAAGTATGAGGCGACAGAGTGATAATTAAGTACTACATGTAAGATCATGATAATTTAGTTTTCAATAGCCAGCATCCTCATCTTCCACTTTTGCAGCCAAGTGTCAAGGGGAGGAATAGTTGATGTTGTAGTGTCAAATTGATGGCTCTGATTAGTGTCATTCCATGTGATTGTACAATGTCTTTGTTGTCTTCACTTTAGCTGTTGTTGTTTGATTGATTGATTGATTGATTTAGGAACCGACATCACAGCATTCGGGACATTCCCATGTTGTTTGCTTGTTCAGTGTGTTTCCGATGTGAGCGCTGATAGAGTCACACTTGTTTTTCAATTTCCTCCATAATTTGTGGGCATTTGTACGTGAACAAATACTTTCCTTACCGGTTTGTTGGACCTGTCGTATATTCATCCTTATTTAAACACTCTGATGTAACGCCCGTGTGTTGCCGGGGCCCATAAGGGAAGCAAAGAATAGCAACACTGCAGCCTACCACGCATGTCGTAAGAGGCGACTAAGGAGGCTTGATGGTTCCAGTCGCCCTGCTACTGAGTGAGTGCGTGGCGCGACACTGTGAGCTGTGAGTTTCGTGTGAAATGCTTTTGAATCTGCCTGGGTTTTTTGGAACGTGACTGCATGTTCGGAGTGATGGCAGGTGGCTATGTCCCAGAGTTGACCGGTTTTTGCCTTATGCAGAAATGCGTGGCTGCTGGGCTTCTGGTTGACTGCCACTGCCATCAGCGATGAACTGTATTTTCGTGGACTGTGTGGGTGAACATCTAGGAAACATTCAGATAGGAAAATGACTGCCGATTCCATCAGAGATGAACAGGGTGTTTCGTGGGGGACTGGTGTGTTGACATTCTGGTGGCGGCATTATGCACAGTGTATCTGTGCGGGCTGTTGTTTGTCGAGACTCCTGTCTTTTCCACTTTTCACATTGGGCAGTGGGGAGCATTTTGTGTGATATTCACTGGCACAGGAACGGAGCATAATGGGGACGACCCGTTGCTGTGAAGTTGGAACTGCGACTAACTAACTAACTCTGATGTAAGAAACCACACACAAAGCACAGAGAACACTGTTTACGCCATATTGGTTATGTGTTTCAATAGTGAAATTAGGCAAATAAACTTCATAAAAAGTCAACAGAGTATCTAAGATTAGCAACTACATACAATAAGTTTAGCCAAATCATTCATGAATTCTCCATAGTGAAGGTGTCCATCCTCCACCAGGTGGCGCTGAAACTTGTCATTCATAACCTCAGACCCCAGTAGAGGTCCCAACAGTCGCAATGCATACTTGCAGGCCTGAAAATGAAATGAAGACTTTTAATGTCTGCAATGGTTGAGGTCAATGAAAAGTTTTAAATCTTTTAGTTCCAGGCGGTCACACTGGCAACCCAATGGAGATAATAATGATACCAACACACTCATAAATAAATAATCCTGCGTAAAACACATCTTGTTGTCAGATTTATTTAAAAAGCTCTGACTAAATATAGAAAGTACAATCACACAGATGATGTCCACTGGCTCACATGAGGCGTGGGCTATCACATATAGTTCTCTGCTTGGGACAGAGAGAGTTCAGATATTCTCAAGAGATGGCCAGCCCACTTCTATCCCTATCTCTTCTCTTGACTTCTGTTCGTTTGACCCTATCTTTATCTCTGCCCGTCTTTCTCACTCTCTCTTTCGTTGTCTGTCTCTGCTTCCAACTCTGTTGCTTTCTATGTTGATTTCGCCTTCGACTATCTCACTCAATGCTTCTACCTCTCACTGTGAGTCTGTCCTGTCTGTCTGTCTCTGCCCCTTTCTCTCTCTCTCTCTGTTTCAGCTGTCTCTTTCCATCTCTCTATACCTGTCTGTCTCTATCTGTCTTTATCCGTCTCTCTCTCTGTCTCTTCCTTTCTGTGGCATATCTGTCAGTCTGTCTCCCTGCCTATCTCTATCTGTCTGCCTGCCCGCCTGTATGTTTGTCTATCACAAACATACAAATAACACTAGTACTTGTGTAGTACAGACAGTACTTGCTTGTATGATATTACTGAAGACTGGAAAGGGCAGTGAAGAATGGTATCATTGTAATCTATTGGACATAAAGCTATAGAAATGTAACTCAAAGCAAATATCACAACTTCAAGAAGTGGTAGAATTTACAACGTCATTAAGTCCAAAGCAACCTAACATGGGGTGTGTTTTACAAAGATTCATTAGTGTAGTCACTAGGGGAGCTATTCTGATAATGTCATAATTGTGGTTGGACAAGGATGTGATGCCTGCGTTCGTCACCCACTATGTAAGGGAATGACTGGCCACCTATTACTCCATACATTCAGGCCTACAAAATGTGATGGCACATTACAGACACACAGCAGGTTCCATTTTTCAAACAGAGACTATAAAACAATTACAGATGAAATATTGCTCTTCTTTATTTTTAACATAGACTATAAAGCAATTACTGGTGAAATATTGCTATAAAGCAATTACAGATGAAATATTGCTCTTTTTGTATTTTTAAC
This sequence comes from Cepaea nemoralis, assembly GCA_014155875.1. NCBI lineage: Eukaryota > Metazoa > Mollusca > Gastropoda > Stylommatophora > Helicidae > Cepaea > Cepaea nemoralis. The sequence goes on from JACEFZ010027752.1 coordinate 448,190, forward strand.
AGTGACTATTAAGCAATTACAGGTGAAATATTGCTCTTCTTCTGGGTGCACAGGTTACAGGAAAAATAACACACAAAGGCAATGAGCAACTAGGCTTAGAACTGAAAATACATTGACAAATAATAAATGATGGCAAAGAAAAGGAGAGTAAAAAAAAAGTCGCTTAAAAGTCGACAGGGTCGACTTATTGCACCGGGTTTTATCCCATATGGCTCGGTCTCTTTCCGCAGCACGGAAAGCGTCGCACAAAGCACGAACTCCGTAGCTTTTAGCGACGACCCACAGGAGTCTCCGAAACATTTAACTCGTAAACCGAAGGACACGGCCCGGAATCGAACCCACAACCTTCGGAGCATGAGTCAAACGGCTTGACCACTTCGCCACAGAGACTGCCGGAGAAAAGGAGAATTCAGTATAAGCTGAACGAGGACCACACTTCCATGGCAGTAGAAAAGTAGCAGCAGCAGAAGGTTCCATACCTGCCTGACTTCCTCTTCCTTGTCATTCAAGTGCAGTAGGAGACTGATGAAGTTGCTGTGGATCTGCTCCAGGAACGGGGCCTTGGAAGGACCATCTCCAAACCTAGACAGGTTCCCAAACAGCCTGAAAGCTTGGGCCCTGACTGCACATTTGTCCTGCACAGATCAATCAAAAATACAGAGTTCACCATCACACACAATCACAGAATTTTGGGAACTGAGAGAGTTCAGATATTCTCATGAGATGGTCCAACCACTTTACTCTTTCTTTCTCTATTTCTTTCTCTGTTTCTGTCTGCCTGCCTCTCTCTGTGTCTGTGTTCTTATCTCAATTATGATATTTAGCTAAAACCATATAGGTAATCATCTCTCTGTCTTCCTCTTGCTTTTTTCTCATACAATTTGTCAGGTGTCACTAAGTTGTCAAGTTTATTTCTTTTCATGACAGGTCCAAACAACTCTTGCCCTCCCCATAAACCACGAGATCACAAAAAGATCTCACCCACGGAGGGATCTGAACCCAGGACTATAGGGCCAGCAGGTTACTGCACCAGCCATCATACAATACAAGGATGGCTTCTTTACATTCCCACAAGCATAGTTGAGAAAACTTCTGGGTCTGAGAACAAGTGAATACAAACCTGTCAAATGTACAGTTGCTTGTACATTTAAGTGGCTGTTTGTATCTTTCATACAAACAGCCACTTAAATTTACAAACAATGTACATTTGTATCTTTCATACTAACAACACCCACTTAAATTTACATACAATGCACATTTGTATCTTTCATTAAACAAACACCCACTTAAATTTACATACGATGTGCATTTATATCTTTCATACAAGCAACTATCCACATCACAGACTGGTATAAAAAAAAAAACTAATAACCTCAACTCAAAAGAATAGTGAAAATCAAAACTTATATCTGAACATAGCAAAAACAAAGATAATGCATACAGATAAAACTACTATGGAGAAAGAAATATATGTTAATGAGGAAAACTTGTAGTTGGTGGAAAATTTTGAATATCTTGGGTTATTAATTACCAAAACTGGTGACATAATGAGAGAAATTACAAAACAAATCTCTATTGCTCTTTAAAAACTAAAACAACTGAATAAATTGTGGTGTGGGACAGATAAACCCACACAAAGTAGATTTTTAAGAGCATGTATCTTTCCCATTGCAACATACTCCTGTGAGACATGGACACTTACTATCCAAGCTGAAGAGTGCGTAAATGCCTTTGAATATAAATGTTATAGATGGGATACAGAAAAGAACAAATGCATCCAAACAAAAAGGTCTGAATATTAAAGATGATAAAACAAAGAAAATTGAAATATTTTGGTCACTTGAAACGTCATGCAAGTTTGGAGAGAACAATAATGGAGGGGAATATGCCCAAGAAGAGAGGAAGAGGAAGGCCAAAGAGATGATGGGTGAAGAATGTGGTGAATGATCTCTAGATGGGTGTATTGGACGTGAGACATCTTACTTATAACTGAGAAGTTTTCCATACGGTTGTTATGGGAGCGAAGTTCTGCAAAGGACATGCTACTGAATGAATGAATGATACAAATTTAACACCCACTTAAATTTACATACAATGTACATTTGTATCTTAAATACCCACTTAAATTTACACTTATAGTTTCACACATACTGAATCATCATCAAGTGCCATGCTGATCAGCGTAAGCGATCATGGTATGCCATCTCACACAATCACCAGTCTTGGACCAGGTCTGCGTTCTTGTCCTAATTACTCATAGTGGTGGATTGAGCTTGAAAGCTGCTGACAGGTAGTTACTGGTTATGGTCTCAAGTTTGCGATCGGCGGTAGGCAGAAGATCTTTTTATAGAGAGAATGATAACGGATCACAGACCAGTATGGTCACTGACAAGAAGGAAAGCAATGGCTGACTACCTTCTTTGCAGATGTCTAGTAAATCATGATTTACTGAGTGAATTTCAGATAAACAGTGTAAATGGGTGACCCATAGGAGTGGTCTTACTAGATGGAAAATTCGCTCATATTTAATACCAAACACTTATTTGGATGAATTTGATCATGATCTGCAAATGTTTCAAGGGGGTTTAAAGGATTTTTAAGATTGACTTAATTACACCGAGTTTTATCCTATTATAACAGTGGCAGGTTAAGGCGAAGGCAATTTCAGATGAACAAGTAACAAACGTTACTCCAAGGCCGTATATTCTTTAGATTCACTTTAATTGGAGTTACATCGATGCAGGTACAACCATACGTTGAAACAAACTATAAATATCAGTCCAGATGTTACCCAGCTAATCGATCGTCCTTCTCAGACGATGGGTTATTCACAACTGCCTTTGTTCCTACGATGCTCGTCATAGGACGACAAGCCCTAGCTACCCCTAGCTATGGTGCTCAAGCGTGCATTATTAGCTAATGCATCTTTAGCTTGTGCACCATCCCCACAACCAAGCCCATAACAGGCTACTCTGTTATATTCCTTCTATCACCACAACCAAGCCCATAACAGGCTACTCTGTTATACTATATGCCTCGATCAATTTCCGCAGAGCAGCTGCCGAAAGTGTTGCACAGAACACAAACCTGCAGCTCCATCAATGTCACACCCCCCCCCCCTCCCCCACCAGATATATCTATATAATTTAAACTTGAGAACCAGACGATGGAGTCTACAAACATGACAATTAAATTATGCAGGGACAAACCTTTTCAAAGCACGGCCGTATCTTCAGTGAGACATTGATCAGGATGGCCCTGATATGTTCCTCCTGTATTTCACTGAGAATTCGAGACAGGCCACTCATGGCTTCAATGGTGATGTAATCTTCTGGGTCCTCCTTGTCATCCATTCCAGCCATCATAGCGGAGAGGATTGTAGTGGCATATGTCTGTACCTGGAACCACATTTGTTCAAGGGAACAGTTGAACAGCAGGCATTTGTCCATATTGCGTTACATTCAAATTTTTATTGCTAAAACTGTCACACATGTTAAGAGGCAGAGCTTTAAAAATAGGTAGTCCCGCAGTAAAAAATAGTCAAGAGGTTTGACTTCATTGCACCATGTTTTGTCCCATATGGTTCAGTTGCAGGGCGTCCTGCCAAAAGTGGTGCGCAAAGCATGAACTATAGAACTCCAGCGATGACCCCCAGGAGTCTCAGAGAAAATTGCACTGGTGAACAGAACGGCGTGGCCCAGAATTGAACCCACAACCTTCAGAGACTCTCCCACAGCAAGATGTTGATGAACAGCTACAAGGAGCAGAGAATAACCGATGTCCCAGTCAATGGACACCAGCTAGAAGATGTTAATGTTTCACACCTTTAAATATTGTCTTCTTCTGTCTTTTATGCCCCCAATGTAGCATAGATATGTTAATGTTTCACACCTTTAAATATTGTCTTCTTCTGTCTTTTATGCCCCCAAAACAGCATAGGCCCTCAACCTACTCATGCCAGACCCTCCAGTTCTTTGACATCTCCTGTAGCTCCCTCATGTTCCTCCCATATTATTCATCTCTTCTCCTTATGTTTTTAGGTCTTCCTATATTTCCTTTGCGCTGTGGGTTCCACAAAAAAGACTTTCTAATTATACTCAATGTGTGCCCTGTCCAGCACCACTGTCTTTCCCTTGATTCACTGGAGTATATTTAGTGTTCTCCATGATTATCACAATGGTGATTCTGCCACACCCCCAAGGGGAAGTCAGCCAGTTCTAACACTACTGGCTGGCAGCGCCATCTGCAGGGACATCCAATGTACATCAGTCTGGCTATTAATAATACCTGGCTCGTTTTCTGGAGCTCCATGATGTATTAGTTTAATCTTGCTTCTGAATTTGTTTGGCACAGAGAGAGTTGATTGTTGCACATTCCTACATAAATATCTCTGGTCTGAGTTAACTGTTGTACACTCCTACATAAATATCTGCAATTCTAGTTAACTATTGTACATTCCTATGTAAGTATCTCTAATTCAAATAAACTATTGTACTACCTATGTAAGTATCTCTAATTCTAGTTACCTACTGTACATTCCTACATAAGTATCTGTAATTTAAGTGAATTACTGTACATTTCTATGTAAGCATCTCTAATTCTAGTTAACTATTGTACATTCCTATGTAAGTATCTGTAATTTAAGTGAATTACTGTACATTTCTATGTAAGCATCTCTAATTCTCGTTAACTACTGTACATTCCTACACAACTATCTCTAATTCTCTATGAAGCAACAAACTCTGACCTGTTCCTTCCCAACGCTGGAGATGTTGCCCAGACCCCTGATACACAGCATGCGGACAATGTGTGACTCATCCACTAGTCTACCCAACAGGCTGTTCATCGCTAGCTGAACTAGAGACTTGTCTCCCTTACATTTCTGATTGATCAACTGTATGGAACATGTACACACATTTTATTGACCAATCATAAATAAATAACAATACAATGACTACTTTATGACAAACATAAAATTAGACATATTTTATTTAAGAGATAACTATTTTATTCAACTGATATAATAAAACTATGATTGTTTCATTCACATTCTTCTATGAGCAACAATCAATACTTATGAATTGTTTATGTGCTGTCTTAGTGGCCTCAAGGGTTTCAGAACTGATATTTCTTTGTTTTATTTTTATCACATAGGAAATGACCAATTTTGAGACCAAGGTGCTATCTCAGTGGTTAATATAAATTTTGTCCATATTCCATAGTTGTGGGTTCAGGTATATGAAAGACCTGGCTAATGATGACACATTTCTAGGGGTGTTGAGTTGGCCATGCGTTGAACTACACTTTGTTCCTACAGCGAGGTGCTGTCATCATTTGGAGGTGACAGGTTCAAATCTCAGTTTGGTAACTATAGCTTTCAATGTTTATGTTGTCCGGCATTTCCTCTAATCTCTACTTCTTTCTTCTACTTCTATAACCACCAATCAATACTTATGAATTTGTTATGTGCTGTCTTAGCAGCCACAAGGGTTCTGCAACAATTGATATTTCTCTGTATTACGTGTACTTCACAGAAACCGTTTAGTCATATCTCTTTTTTACATGAATGTTAATAACATACTAAAAAGAACATTACTGTAAATGTGTTTGTCTTTATTACTTTATCTATGCTGGGTTAATGTAAAATTATGAAACCTTTGGTGCTATTTCAATGGCTAGATTCTTCCTGAGTTAATAAGAGAAACTAGAACAATAACAAGTTTCTACTATCTTGGACATGTAAACTAAGATGATGGCAGAAGGGAAACAGAAATAAAACTAAGTCATTAAAGAAAATTTTAAAAAAAAGATTAACACCTTGAAAAATAAACAACTAAATTAAAAGTGAGAATATTTTAATGTTAAAAAAAATGTTTTGCATTATCCTTTACAAGACATCACTGTCAACATCAGCATCCTTCAGCTGATTGTTGACTTCTTGGCAAGATTACGCTCAGTAGTTTGCCATCGCTTTCTGAGTGACCGGCTCCATACTCTCATAAGTCACTGGCGTGACTCGAACCGCTTCCAATTTTTGTGCGCTCATGTCAACCACGAGAGTATTCGGGGCCACGGAGAAAGCTGCTACTCCCTCGATCAGGGAGACCGGCATTTTAATGTTACAGACACATGTATACATACATATATATACATACATAAATACATATGCATAACACTACTGTACGGTGCAGAAGTGTGCACAATGAAAAACTGAGGCCCTCAATAAGCTGGTCATATTTTATAGAAACAAACAACAAAAGCAAACCAATATAGAAGTCATAAAGAATTTGGGTATGCAAAGAGCTGATAAAAGAAATAAACTGATTCTGTGCCAAACAAAAAGTAGGTTTGAACCTAATATGGTGCAGAATCAAATAAACAAGTATTATAATGTAAATCTTTGTTCACTGAGCATTCAAATTGTGGAAGATACCACGAAACGAAACAAATAACATGATGACCCTAGTATGGCAATATATCATCCTTCTGTACGTATGCAAGGTCATAGATAGCAATATATTATCCTATGGCACTGAATCAATTAAAAAAGAGACAAGTCACAAAATTATGGCCACATTAAAAGAAACAACACTCTTAAACCATACCGGAGGGAAAGTTGCAGGCAGGTGAGAAAGAGGCAGACAGTGATACAAGTGGGCAAGAGGTAGACAATGATATGAATGGAAAGATAACGTACACAAGATTGACAGACTGGCAGAGTATACAAACAAAGCGAGAGATATAATGTATTGGAGATCCTTTGCAGCCAACCTTCACTGGGGTGGTGACGTTTGACTGATATTTGCTGTCTTGTTTAACAATCAATACCAATCAATTTGTGACCCTATGTTCTTGTTTCTGTTGCAGTCAACTCGTTAGATCTATTATAAGAAGCAACTAAATTATGATACATCAACAAACACCAGGGAAAACCTACTGCAACCTCCTATAAGGCTTCATAAGTGGTGTATATATTAAATAATGTATGAGAGGAAAGAAAGAAGAAGGGCAGAATGTCAGACGGGCCAGCGTGCCCAATTCTTAACCCTTTGAAAATAAAGTTTGTTCGTTCGTTCATTCTATAGCAGTTACTAACTCCCTCCATGATCCCAGGAACGGCTTCAGTAGTCCTTTACATCCATCAGAACAGCATGGCTGTCATCTTGATCATTATTATTTGCCCTGCTTAGTGGTATAGACATTTATGTCTCTCCACAAATCACAGTCTCTGGTGTTCAGGATTCATGAAGGCAGGAAGATAATGTGATGGCTTTCCCTTGACTTCCACATCCACCTGGGATTATGCCACCTGTGTCTTTGACTGTCAAGACTAAGTGAGTGTCTTGTTCTGCTCAGCTGCAGAGTTGTCCACTTATACCAGTGGATACTCTAAATGGGATGTCAATGATAAACAATTCAGCAGCACTGAGATAACAAACAGTTTCAGAGTTGTCCACTTACACCAACAGATACTCAGACTGGGATGTCAATGGTAAACAATTCAGCAGCAGTGAGAGTAAAAACAAACCAACAATAACATATCAACAAACCTCAGCAAAGAAAGCAGCAACCGTAACTCTCTGTGACTCATACAGACTAGACAGAGCAGACGTCAATGAGTTGACAATATCACTAACATTAATCTCCTTCTCTTCAATGACCAGGCTCCTGAAAGAAGAAGAAACAGAATCAATATTTACTAATATATACACAAGTAGTCTAGTAACTCCATGAAGATGGAGCTGGCGGTTTAGAGGCCTCTAAATGGATATTACAATGTAGACAGCATGCATTTTTACAGCAATAAAACAATCTTCGCTGCCTTCAAGCTTTTCCTAATTTGTCATTTCACATTTCAAGATTCACTGCGATACAGGAGAATAGATTCAATATAACATTTCAATACTATTTTTCATGTATGCTAAAAACTCTTTGGCAATTTTAAATCCAAAAAAAGCATCTAAACAGGCCACTACGAGGCAGTTTTCGAAATCTATGTGTGCTTCTGGATACACATGTGGATCTTCACTGCTACTACAGAGTTTGTGCACTGTGTTGAGATTCTCACTGTGAGATCTATGGGAGAAACTGTATGTATCCATGTGCAATGAAAGTGATCTTTGCAAACCAAATCAAGACAAATAACTGAGTTTACATTCCATCCAGGAATATTGGGTAAATGACATGAGACCTAGGATTTTGCTGATCGATAGCATGGTCAACAAAAGATGTTAATTGCAACAAGAAAAAGAGTGTTGAAGCGCTACAAAGAACCTGTACTTTTGTATGAATGTAAAACATGGACAATGAGCAGACAAGCTATAAAACATCTAATGGCAGTGAAATGTGGTTTCTAAGAAACATGCAAACAATACAATGGACGGACAGAAAAACCAATGAGCAAGTCCTACAAGAAACAAATAAAAACCGTAAACTGATTAGAGAAATTAGATGTAGACAGTCGAGATTTTGGCACATTATGAGAAGAAATAAACTAGTGAACTTGGTGACAACTGGCAAGAATGAGGGAAAAAGAACAAGGGAAAGGCAGAGAAGTAAATATCTAGATGGCTTGGCCATATGGCATAATCGAGACAAAAACACAGAGCTGATCCACGACTCCGATGATTGTGAGAAATGGCGAAATATGACCCGCCTGCACATTATCAGCATGGCACATGATGATGAACATGGCCAGTATTATGCTAGCTGCCTTGATTTTCTCAAAGACATTTCTGTGACCCACTTTGTTCAGCATGGTGACCCCAGATCAAGCTCTTACTGAAAATTATCTTGAAAAGAGCAGGAAACAAAATAAAACCATAAATTAGTTATGAAGAGAGTGGATATGTTCAGGGCAAGTGTACAAACAAGAGTTCAAGCACTGAGCTGAGATTCTCCTTGTGTGATCCAAATACATCATCACCCAACATAAACATAGTAGTGAATTTGTACAATCTGTTTCTTCTACTTGCTGAAATAAACGTGGTACTGAATTTGTACAATCTGTTTCTTGTATTAGCTGAAATAAACATGATACTCAATTTGTACAATTTCTTTCTTCTAGTTCTTTCTCAGCTTCATTGGACCTCCAGGGCTTGTTGTTATAAGAATGGAAAGTTGTGGTAGAGCAGGGACATTCTTGTCTGCCATCCAGATAGTCATGGTTTCAAATTCAGTTCGAGGCACATTCTTATATTCACCTGGGTGCCAGGCTGGTCCAGTCCAAAGTGGGCATCAAGAAAGGTCTTGACAAGTAAAGGCAGCTAGTACAATACTGACCGACAATATCAGCCCTTGAGTGTCAGAGGCAGCTAGTACAATACTGACCGACAATATCAACCCTTGAGTGTCAGTTGGTCCATAAAAGTATGGAGCCAGCAACATGTCCAGTATGCCTGGGGCCTGTACATAGTGACCCTGACTTTCTTTTTATTTAAGGAAATAAACAGTGCATAATGTAATCTACTAGAACATGCTTTACCTGGCTAACTGAGTGATTGCTTCTGGGTACTCAACATCATCTTTCATCTTCGTCCATGCTCCCTCTTTTTCTAAATGTTCAAGCATGTCAGCCATCTGGGCATGTTCTAAAAATGCCCTTAAAGCTTTGATTGCCACCCTGAAATATCAAATAGTGATCTAAAGTTACATATGAATATCACAATTATTGCGTTTACTTATTTATCTTGTTTGGTTGACAGTTTCTGTCTCTCAACTGGCTATCAAGTAATGGCATCCAAACCTGGCAATATAGTTTGTGATTAGATGAAACAAAATGGCAAGAATTCAGTTACATGTGCCAGTACAGATACAGAACTTAACTGGGATGAATGAAATATGTATACAGGCAGCTCTTCTCCACAAACAACATATACATACCACCTCAATGCTGAAATGTTATATTATTTCATCCAATGAGATGTTATATTATCTCACTCAATGAGATGTTATATTACCTCAACCAATGAGATGTTATATTACCTCACCCAATGAGATGCTACATACCCTATGCATGACATGGCGATCAACCTCAAGATTTTCTAGGCAAGTTTACATTCAGTACTTTCCCCAATGCTTTCTGAATGGGAAGTCGATGCTAAAGTTCAACTGATCTGTGTAGAGAACAATCCTCCTATTCCTGCCATCAGCGAACAATTAGATCTTTTGTGTATCTTACTGGCACCTGGCATCATGGCAGACAATAGTTTCTTATATTGTGCTAAAAAAAGATAACCTATGGTGGGGACCAGAGATGGAGTTATATCTGTCCATAACACAAAGTCTGGGCTGAATTGTAGAGACCATGTGTTGCCAACACTGCATGATCCCTCTCTCGGCCTGCCTAGTTTACTCTAGGGAAAAATAACACAACTACATATGGAACCAAACAAGCTGCAGAAGCTGCCGGATCAGCAAAGCATTGCTTAAACTGTCCGTCTGTCAGAGCTTCGATCCTAGACCAGTTGTCAATCAAGGCTTAGGGCCTTGTCTGCCCTACCATGACATTTAATCTTTAGGTTGCATCTCCTCACACTAGAATAAGGCTTGTACCCTCCCAATTGCGCTCCTCTGCCCAAAGCTGCTGGCATAATGAGTGGTGTCGGGTTTGACAAGCAGTGCCCAACAACCATTGTTAACAGAAAGCAGGAAGTATAGTCTACTGTCATATAATAGCTCAGTCATATCTGACTAAGACCTGACAGAATACTTTATCACTTACTTAATATATGTATACACTAGCTCAATAAAATCTTATTTACTTACTCAACAGGTATTTTCTTCTGGGTTTCTTTAGAAGCATTGCCCTTCTTCTTCTTGTCCACCTTTAGTTCTTCCGGCTGAGGTTTCTAAATACAAATTATTACAAGAAAGTCATGTCAACACTGCCAAATAATGTCAACATACAAAGTATCCCATTGTCAACACTGAATGCCAATGTCAAATAAAATATATCACATTGTGAAAACTGTCAACCTATGTGAACACAGAATATATCACATTGTCAATGTAGAATATATCACATTGTCAACATAGAATATATCATATTGCCAATACTGTCTACCAATGTCAACATAGAATATATGACATTGCCAACACTGTCTACCAATGTCAACATAGAATATATCACATTGTCAGCATAGAATATAGCATACTGTAAACCTACGTCAACACAGAATATATGACATTGCCAACACTGTCTACCTAGTTAGTTAGTTAGTTAGTCGACAGATCATCCTCATTGCACATTGAACCATTCAGTCCATAAGTGCTCGGATCCCCTCCTCAGCAAATCTCGCAGCGTGTAGCAGCTCACGACACTAGTTCTGTGTTGGTTAATCAATCTTCTTTGGCTTCCTGCGTAGTGTTCTTGTTTGGCAACACCTCTTTTAATTTGCAGTTCTCGCAGTCTGACCATGGTTGTAGATTCACAGTCATCGCTTGGTTCTCGCAACATTCTTACTTCTCGTAGAGCTTCAGAATGTCAGCCTGGTCCATTGCACGTCTGCCCTCCACAGTAGCCTTACCTGCGAGCTTGTCAGCCCGCTCATTTCCTTGTACTCCCACATGCCCTGGCACGAAGATGAAACTAATCTGTGCCAGCCGAGACCACTCCAGAGACAGCTACCACTCTCTTTGGATCCACCCCATCTCTATCCTCTTCAGCATGCTCATTGAGTCACTAAGGAAAAATGCCCTAGTGAATGTTACTGTCTACCTATTTCAACATAGAATATATCCCATTGTCAACATAGTAGTAGTAGTAGGCCTCTTTCAGTCCTGAAGGACTATAGAGTTGTGCCGCTTGGGAGGTGCCTGGCAGCACCGCTGGTGACTGTATAGTCCAATGCGAGAGTGACAATCCCTGTCACAGTTTCCACATCTGTAAGACGAGGCAGTAAGTGACTGCGCTTTAAGCCTGTGCCGCCTATCCTCAGTTTGTTGGATCAGATTGCGCTCAAAGAGCACCAGTCCGTTTCGTACATCTCTTCTCCAGGAGCATCTGTCTGTTGCAACTCTCTCCCACGTGTCTGGATCTATTCTAATGGTTTTCATATCTTGTTTACACACATCCCTATATCGCATTTGGGGTCTTCCGGTTGGCCTCTTTCCTGTGGCTAGTTCTCCGTAAAGGAGATCTTTGGGAATACATTCATCCTCCATTCGAGATACGTGGCCCAGCCACCGGAGGCGTCTCTGCTTGAGGAGGGTGTGCACTGTGGTAATATCTGCTCGTTCAAGCACCTGTTTGTTTGTTATGTGGTCTTTCCATGTTATGCCCAGGATACGTCTCAGACATCTCATGTGGAAGGAATTCAACTTCCTTTCCTGTCTTGAGTACAAGGTCCAGGATTCAGACCCATAGAGTAGTGTGCTAACAACACAAGCTTTGTATACTTGAGCTTTTGTACGCTCTGTTAGTCTATTATTCTCCCAAACTCTTTTAGCTAGCCTGGAAAATATTGTGGCTGCCTTTCCAATGCGTCTGTCGATTTCTGTCTCTAATGAAAGATTATCTGATATTGTCGACCCCAAATACACAAAATCGTGGACGACCTTCAATTCGTAATTAGCAATTTTGATTGACGGGGGCGCGCCAGCGTCTTGTTCCATCACCTGTGCTTTATTTAGGCTAATGGTGAGCCCAAAGTCTTTGCAGGCGGCTGCAAAACGATCTATGAGCTTTTGGAGATCTTCTGCTGTATGAGTAGTCAGTGCTGCATCATCTGCAAAAAGTAGTTCTCTTACACATCTTGATCTTATTTTGGTCTTTGCCTTGAGTCTTGATGGGTTAAAAAGTTTGCCATCAGATCTTGTGTGGAGGTATATGCCTTCAGTGGCAGTCCCAAATGCCTGCCTTAAGAGAACAGCGAAGAAGATACCAAAGAGTGTAGGAGCAAGCACGCAGCCCTGCTTTACTCCGCTGCTGATGCTGAATGACTGGGATGTTGAGCCGTCAAATAAAATGGTCCCCTGCATGTTTTCGTGGAATGATTTCACGAGACTAAGAAGGGTGGGTGGACATCCAACCTTTTTAAGGACCTTAAAAAGGCCGCTTCTGCTCATGAGGTCAAATGCCTTTGTGAGGTCGATGAAGGCAATATATAATGGCTTCCTCTGTTCTCTGCACTTCTCTTGGAGCTGCCGGAGTGAGAAAATCATATCGATGGTGGACCTGTTGGGTCTAAATCCGCACTGCGATTCGGGGTAGATTCTTTCAGCAAGAATGTGTAATCTTTTAAGGATTACTCTGGCAAAAATCTTGCCTGTAATGCTTAGTAGGGAAATGCTGCGATAGTTGTTGCAGTCGCTTCTGTCGCCTTTGTTTTTATAAAGGGTAACGATGTTTGCATCTTTCATATCTTGTGGTATTGATTTTTCTCTCCAGCAGAGCTGAAATATCGCATACAGTTCTGGGATGATTGTTTCTTTGCTACATTTTAAAATTTCAGGTGGAATACTATCTTTTCCAGGTGCCTTGCCGGATTTGAGAGAGTCTAGTGCTTCGCTGATTTCTGTGAGGCATGGTTCGTCAACATAGTTGTCAACATAGAATAAAGCATACTGTCAACCTATGTCAACACAGAATATACCGCATTGCCAACACTGTCTACCTATGTCAACATAGAATATATCACACTGTCAACCTATGTCAACACAGAATATACCGCATTGCCAACACTGTCTATCTATGTCAACATAGAATATATCACACTGTCAACCTATGTCAACACAGAATATACCGCATTGCCAACACTGTCAACCTATGTCAACACAGAATATATCACATTTCCAACACTGTCTACCTATGTCAACACAGAATATATCACATTGCCAACACTGTCAACCTATGTCAACACAGAATATATCACACTGTCAACCTATGTCAACACAGAATATATCACATTGCCAACACTGTCAAACTATGTCAACACAGAATATATCACATTGCCAACACTGCCAACCTATGTCAACACAGAATATATCACACTGTCAACCTATGTCAACACAGAATATATCACACTGTCAACCTACGTCAACACAGAATATATCACATTGCCAACACTGCCAACCTATGTCAACACAGAATAGATCACACTGTCAACCTATGTCAACATAGAATATATCACACTGTCAACCTATGTCAACACAGAATATATCACACTGTCAACCTACGTCAACACAGAATATATCACATTGCCAACACTGCCAACCTATGTCAACACAGAATAGATCACACTGTCAACCTATGTCAACACAGAATATATCACACTGTCAACCTATGTCAACACAGAATATATCACACTGTCAACCTATGTCAACACAGAATATATTACACTGTCAACCTATGTCAACACAGAATATATCACACTGTCAACCTACGTCAAGATCACACTGTCAACCTATGTCAACACAGAATATATCACACTGTCAACCTATTTCAACACAGAATATATCACACTGTCAACCTACATCAACACAGAATATATCACATTGCCAACACTGCCAACCTATGTCAACACAGAATAGATCACACTGTCAACCTATGTCAACACAGAATATATCACACTGTCAACCTATGTCAACACAGAATATATCACACTGTCAACCTATGTCAACACAGAATATATCACACTGTCAACCTATGTCAAGATCACACTGTCAACCTATGTCAACACAGAATATATCACACTGTCAACCTATGTCAACACAGAATATATCACACTGTCAACCTATGTCAACACAGAATATAGTCACACTGTCAACCTATGTCAACACAGAATAGATCACAACTGTCAACCTATGTCAACACAGAATATATCACACTGTCAACCTATGTCAACACAGAATATATCACACTGTCAACCTATGTCAACACAGAATATATCACACTGTCAACCTATGTCAACACAGAAATATATCACACTGTCAACCTATGTCAACACAGAATATGCACCATTGCCAACACTGTCAACCTATGTCAACACAGAATATATCACATTTCCAACACTGTCTACCTATGTCAACACACGAATATCAATTGCCAACACTGTCAACCTATGTCAACACAGAATATATCACACTGTCAACCTATGTCACACGAATATATCACACTGTCAACCTATGTCAACACAGAATATACACGCATTGCCAACACTGTCACCTATGTCAACACTAGAATATATCACATTTCAACACTGTCTACTATGTCAACACAGAATATATCACACTGTCAACCTATGTCCAACACGAATATATCACACTGTCATACCTATGTCAACACTAGAATATATCACACTGTCAACCTTATGTCAACACAGAATAATACCGCATTGCCAACACTGTCAACCTATGTCAACACAGAATATATCACATTCCAACACTGTCTACCTATGTCAACACAGAATATATCACATTGCCAACACTGTCAACCTATGTCAACACAGAATACAGCATTCCAACACTGTCAACCTATGTCAACACAGAATATATCTACATTGCCAACACTGTCAAACTATGTCAACACAGAATATATCACATTGCCAACACTGCCAACCTATGTCAACACAGAATATATCACACTGTCAACCTATGTCAAACACAGAATATATCACACTGTCAACCTACGTCAACACAGAATATATCACATTGCCAACACTGCCAACCTATGTCAACACAGAATAGATCACACTGTCAACCTATGTCAACATAGAATATATCACACTGTCAACCTATGTCCACACAGAATATATCACACTGTCAACCTACGTCAACACAGAATATATCACATTGCCAACACTGCCAACCTATGTCAACACAGAATAGATCACACTGTCAACCTATGTCAACACAGAATATATCACACTGTCAACCTATGTCAACACAGAATATATCACACTGTCAACCTATGTCACACAGAATATATTACACTGTCAACCTATGTCAACACAGAATATATCACACTGTCAACCTACGTCAAGATCACACTGTCAACCTATGTCAACACAGAATATATCACACTGTCAACCTATTTCAAACACAGAATATATCACACTGTCAACCTACATCAACACAGAATATATCACATTGCCAACACTGCCAACCTATGTCAACACAGAATAGATCACACTGTCAACCTATGTCAACACAGAATATATCACACTGTCAACCTATGTCAACACAGAATATATCACACTGTCAACCTATGTCAACACAGAATATATCACACTGTCAACCTATGTCAAGATCACACTGTCAACCTATGTCAACACAGAATATATCACACTGTCAACCTATGTCAACACAGAATATATCACACTGTCAACCTATGTCAACACAGAATATATCACACTGTCAACCTATGTCAACACAGAATAGATCACACTGTCAACCTATGTCAACACAGAATATATCACACTGTCAACCTATGTCAACACAGAATATATCACACTGTCAACCTATGTCAACACAGAATATATCACACTGTCAACCTATGTCAACACAGAATATATCACACTGTCAACCTATGTCAACACAGAATATGCACCATTGCCAACACTGTCAACCTATGTCAACACAGAATATATCACATTTCCAACACTGTCTACCTATGTCAACACAGAATATATCACACTGTCAACCTATGTCAACACAGAATATATCACACTGTCAACCTATGTCAACACAGAATATATCACACTGTCAACCTATGTCAACACAGAATATACACCATTGCCAACACTGTCAACCTATGTCAACACAGAATATATCACATTTCCAACACTGTCTACCTATGTCAACACAGAATATATCACACTGTCAACCTATGTCAACACAGAATATATCACACTGTCAACCTATGTCAACACAGAATATATCACACTGTCAACCTATGTCAACACAGAATATACACCATTGCCAACACTGTCAACCTATGTCAACACAGAATATATCACATTTCCAACACTGTCTACCTATGTCAACACAGAATATATCACATTGCCAACACTGTCAACCTATGTCAACACAGAATATACAGCATTGCCAACACTGTCAACCTATGTCAACACAGAATATACTGCATTGCCAACACTGTCAACCTATGTCAACACAGAATATATCACATTTCCAACACTGTCTACCTATGTCAACACACAATATATCACATTGCCAACACTGTCAACCTATGTCAACACAGAATATATCACACTGTCAACCTATGTCAACACAGAATATATCACATTGCCAACACTGTCAACCTACGTCAACACAGAATATATCACATTGCCAACACTGCCAACCTATGTCAACACAGAATAGATCACACTGTCAACCTATGTCAACACAGAATATATCACACTGTCAACCTATGTCAACACAGAATATATCACACTGTCAACACAGAATATATCACACTGTCAACCTATGTCAACACAGAATATATCACACTGTCAACCTATGTCAAGATCACACTGTCAACCTATGTCAACACAGAATATATCACACTGTCAACTTATGCCAACATAGAATAGCATCACATATTAGGTCCACTGAAATGATCCTCAATCCCTTGAGAGTTGCCCTGCCTTAATCATCTTCATGCCCATTGTGTCATCACTGCCTTGTGTCTATCTTCGTGCTGGTCAACCCATGCCAATTCTTCCAGAAACCATATCTTTCATCACTGTTTTTTTTTTCAAACCACCGTGACATTTAACATTGTCAAAATACAAGGAGTGTTCATAAAGTAATGCACCACATCGTTTTTCTCAGGAGCTGTTTATTCAAAAAGCATGACATTTATGCACAATATACATGGATATGATTATAAGAAAGAGATTTAAAATGTTCTCTGTTCATGTAATGAGAAGAGAAGGACTGGAAGACAATGTCTTAGACATCATGAAGACTGGAAATATCCGTGTACTGTTAGATTAGAGGCTGAGGCTGTCCGAGAGAAATGAAGCTGGCCAGTCTAAGATAACTGGCATGGAGAAATATCATCAATAGAATTGAACCAGATCACCAGGAACTGAGATGTGTGGAGATGCATGAATACCTACAGTATTTGATAGAACAAATGATGATGATGAGTACACCAGTTGAAGTACAACATACCTGAGACTTTGGTGGTTTGACGCCGATAGATGAACCAACTCTCACAAGTAGGGCAGCAAACAAGCGAGGGAACAGCTTAACACGTTTTCTTGTGTCTCCTCAACTTGGAAAAATTCTGTCAGAGCATACGTGACCTGCGGACAATTAAATTACATTTCAACTGTCTCATAATTTTTATGTAAATGCCACCGCATTTTCATAGGCAGAACGTAATGACAGTTAGAAAGTAGAATAGCAGAGCATATTCCTAAATGGATTAGTAAGCTAACAGCAGAAAATTCTGGCTAGTCAACCTAGCAACCGCCAAGGAAGCCATCATCTTCAGTAACATGCCATTTTATTGAATATGGGCGTTTAGTGTGCTTCTAACTACAAATAACAAGAAGTTACTAAGATATACTGTGGCGTCTGCTATTCACTCAGGTAAGCCACAATTTCATTCATTCAGTAGCATGTCCATCGCAGAACCTCGCTCCCATAACAGCCTTCCAGAAAATCTCTCGATCATAAGGAAGATGTCCTGGGTCCGATATACCCATCTGGAGATCATCCGCCATGTCCTGAACCCATCTTCTCTTTGACCTTCCTCTTCCTCTCTTCCCAGGCATATACCCCTCCATTATTGTTCTCTCCAGACTTTCATGACATTTCAAGTGATAAAATATTTCAACTTTCTTTGTTTTATTGTCTTTAATAGCCAACCTTCTTCAGTATTTAGCTCTTGAAGTGTGGATGCATTTGTTCTTTTCTTTACCCAAGATATTCTTAGAACTCGTCTATAACATTTATATTCAAAGGCATTTATGCGCTGTTCAGCTTGTTTATTAAGTGTCCAGAACTCACAGGTGTTTGTTGCAATGGGAAAGATGCATGATCTTAAAAATCTAATTTTTGTAGTTCTATCTATCACACTCCACAATTTATTCAGCTGTTTTAGTCTTTGAACAGCAATAGTTATTTGTCTTTTAACTTCTTTTATTCTGTCACCATTGTTGGTAGTAAATGACCCAAGATATTAAAAATTTTTCACCACCTCCAATTTTTTCTCATTAACATACATATCTGTCTCCATAGTAGTTTTAAAGCCACAATTACGTAAGCAAAAAGACATGATAGTCTCTTTGAAACTGTTCCAGTAGCAGTTTGATTTTAAAATACAAAAATTCCAGTAGCAGTTTGATTTAAAAGTCAGATTTTTTTCTCTATATGTTGAATGTGACCCATACCCTCACTCCCTCCCTTCTGATCCAGTCCCACAAAATATGAGTATCCTGTTCAGTTGCTCTTCTCCCGGATTTCATTTGTAACAATCCTACATGTCTTTCTCATTCCATTTTAGCCTGTTTTTCTTTATCACATGCAGGAGTCCAGAGCAATGAGAGGGCTTCTGAAGCTCCTTTACTTGGCAATATTCACATGGACAAAGTTTCATATGCACAGACAATCAAAGAAATACTTCTCTGTAATTATACTGCATTCAGTGAGACAATAATGTGCGGAACAAGTTAGCTGCTTGTCCTTTAAAGGATCTCGCAGTTAACCCCAACATTTGTTGGCTGTTTGTCATTTCTTGGCAAGTTTACGTTCAGTAGTTTGCCACTGCTTTCTGAACGACCAGCACCCATACCATTTTATAAAACTCCAACACAAGGCGGTCTGCTGGTGCAACACAAAAGAACATAAAATATCAACTGGGACTAATGATACATATCCATTGTGTGTAAAGTAAGATGTGTATCCAACCAGCATGCAATGGGGCAAGTCAGCATCCATACACTTGGGTATGTGCTGAAGGAGAGGGAGCCATATAAGCTTGTCCAAATTGCCATGATGCTGCTTCTTTGAACCAATAACTATTTAACCAATAATTATCTATTACACAAGTCAGCTGCACATCCTTTACAGGGCATCACAGTCAACCCCAACAATCTTTTGACTGTTTGTGATCTACTAGGCAATTTTAGTTCAGTAGTTTGCCATTGCCTTCTGAACAGCAGACATCTCTTACCATGGAAATCAACACTGAGCTTCCAAATCTCCAGTGACTGATTTCAAACCCCCAACTCAATATGTCAGGAATTACGAAATTGTGTTTCACTATCCCCCAGGCCACAGACTGATAAGTTACATTCTTAAATTCTTTACAATGACCCAAAAACATCTGGACACAAACACTTACTGCTAGAGGTACTATGGTGGCTGTTCTTAGATGGCTTATCTTTGCTTTCTGGCTTTTCCTCATAAGGTAAGGATTTGATCAACAGTTCCAAAAAATGTTCAAATATCAAGGCTGTAAGATTAGTATCCTGTGCAAGAATTTTCCAAATTTCCACTACATTCCTGGAAATGAAAACAAAATGTTATCTGAATGCACCAATGTTTTAAAACAAATACACATAATTTTCCAGACACCAATGAATGCAAACTGAAAGAAAAAAGAAATGTATGTATGTGACCTATCCTTGGTTACTAGACATTCCAGAGAGGTGCATGTAGGAAAGGATGCAGGGCGTTAGATTGGACACAGATTGATAAAACTGATAATAGCATAATTAGAAAGTTCTTTGGAATGCACAGTCCAAACAAAATAGAGGCAGATCTAAAAACACGTGGAAAAGAGATTTAGAGACAGAGATGAATAATATGGGGAGAATATGGAGGGAGTGGTAGGAGATAACAACAAATATGCCCAAAATGGCAGAAGAAGAAAGAAGAAAAATAAGTCTTTCTCTAACTGATATGTCTTTTGTGTTATATATATATATATATATATATATATATATATATATATATATATATATATATATATATATATATCAACCACTTCCTATGAACTCATTTCTAAATTTATTATAATTACTTAGTCATTGCTACAGTGGCTGAGTGATTTGTGCATTTGCCTGCCAAGAGAGAGGTTTGGGTTTCAACTTCCAGCACTGATTGGGTTTATTTTTTCCGATCAGCACGGCTATGAAGTCAACCCAGCTTCACAAAAAGGGTGCAAACAATTTTCGGACTTTTAGCATAGAAGCCACAAACAATATGTTGCACAATTTATGTGAATAACGAAGACACAAACAATAGATTGCATGATTTATTGCCTGGCATATTTCGCTGCATCTCATCAGGTACATACTGCAGAATTCACACAACATCAAGTAAAATAACTAGATAAATCCTTCAAGCTGAAATATACACATGTTCGCACAGTAATGACAATTGTCTACCACAGTAATTTTAAACTGACTAACATGTCTTTCTGTTTGCATAAAACTGGCCTATGTAGATTAATCATTATGGCTTCTGCAAACTTTAACGAGTGACTATTTTGTGTGTTAAACAACACGCAAAAGGCACTGACTCTATCAATCACATGGCCGCTTTCCAACACGTACCTCACAATCACAAGCACAATTCACAAGCACAATTTATTGTCTGGAATAATTTGCTGCATCTCGTCAGGTGCATACTACACAGTTATATATGATATGAAGCGAATAAATTAATAATACTTTTGTTGAAATGCTTAAAACACATAATCATAGGCATTGTTCACATGTGGAGTATCTGTTATCTTCACAGTAATCTTAAGTTGAAAATGAACACTTTCTGTTTGCACACAACTAGCTGGAACTGCCTAATCGCTAAAGCCCCACTATATCTGAGCAATTTTTTATTAGTTGAGTTGAGTCAAGAACCGACATCACTGCACTCTGGAATTCCCATACGTGCTCAGTCCCCTCGTTCAACAGCCAGCAAAGAGTCATACTACTAATCGCTCCCACCGTTATCTGATTAAATGGTCTCCTGGTCTTCCCTCTCAGTTTTGAGATTCTTCCAGAACCCCTGCCGATCCCCTGCAATCTCATTCTTTCCACATATGGGTTCTCAATCTGTTCCTCCGCCTTCTCCACCTGGTCCCACAAGCGCATGACCACCTCCCCCTTGTCCATAGGCAAGATACCACCAAGAGGTGCATTCCCTGCTAGCCTATCAGCCTGTTCATTCCGCCGTACACCCGCATGGCCAGGGCAAAATATCCATACAATTCTCACAATCTGTGACCTCTGAAGCGACGAGAGCCATTCCACACGAAACATTCCTTTCTCCACCTTGCTAAGCATATTCTTTGAATCCGTAATGAACACGTGTGTTGCAGTAGTCTCCTCTAGCCACCGGAATGCTGCTGTTACTGCCTCCACCTCCATCCATTTTTTATTATTCATCTGCTGATGTTTGTTATTGTCATAATATAAAGTATTATTAATTTATTCACTTCATATAATATAGGACTCTGCAGTATGTACCTGACGAGATGCAGTGAAATATGCCAGGCAATAAATCAAGCAACATATTGTTAATGACTTCTGTGCTTAAATTCACTAAGGGAATGTATTGATTTGAATTTTCAGACTATTCTAAGAAGTGTCTGGGAAGGAAAGGTGTCATGGAAAGGAACTGCCATCCCACCTATGATGTAAACAAGAATGCCAATAAACCAGTCTTTCCAAGCAAGGACACAGAATCAGATGAGTACATTTAATTAGTTTAATAGGTTAATATTGTCATAGTGTGTTTCATGCAGGTTTGTGTTGGTTTATATTTGTTTGTCCTGTGCTGACGAAGGCTTTGGCCGCAACGTCCAATTTGTCTCTTGTAGTCGTGTTTTAGTAAAGCTCACAATCTACTTCTCGTTTTTGGGTGATTCATTCATCACCTATGATGTAGCAAACTAAAATATGTGGAGACCTAACACTTCACACTCTGTTGTATAAATTCAGGTTGAAGGATTTATCTTATTACTTTACTTTATGTTGTGTGATTTCTGCAGTATGTACCTGGCGAGATGCAGCGAAATATGGCAGGAAATCTAGTGTGTGTGTGTTAATTATTCAAACTTCACACTCTAACAGCAGTAACTGCTACATGGCTACATTGACCTTCTATTGCAGGTGATATGTAATTCAGGTTGCACGTATGTGATTATAAATTCTTACTCATCGTATGGTAACGAATAGGTCAACAAAGATGTCAGTGTTGGTATCAGGTGATGTCCAGCCATGGTACGTATTGTACGCAGAGTTCCAACCTTTGTCTGTGAGCAGTGGATCTGATTGAGTTTTTCATATAAGGCGGCCAGGAAGACTTCAACCTGAAAAGTAACAAAAACACACTGTTGTTAACTGAACAACTAACATATGTTGTTAACATATGTTAGTACTAAAGAATTAAACAATTGGCTGCTGAGGATGGGGACGGAGCGCTTATGGGAATGTCCCGAATGCTGTGATGTCGGTTCCTAAATCAATCAATCAATTAAACTAACATAACATAATACAGGTTGTTGAGTTGAGCCAAGAACCGACATCACAATACTTGGGACATTCCTAAACATGCTCTGTCCTCATCTTCAACAGCCAGCAAAGAGTCCCAATACTAATGATACCAGTTGTAGTCTGATTATGTGTCTGACCTTTCCTGGAGAGCTGATTGTCGCCACATCCTCTGGTCACTCCCGGCTGCACCATTCTCTCCAGACCGTGATGCTCTATCTGTTCATCCACGCTATACACCTGATCCCAAAGGTCCCTGACCACATCTGCCTTACCATGGCCTAGTATAGCACCCAACTATGCAGACCTTGCTCATTTCCCACCACAACAGCATGTCCCGGGGAAAAGATTCAACAGATGCTATCTTTGATTTTTTTAATTGAAGCCTACCTTACCTGCACTCATCGCCTGCTAACAGAAGAAAAGACTGGCCACTATTGCTCCATGCATTCAGGTCTACAAAATGTGGTGACCTGATCACCTCACAGACCCAAAGAAGGCTCCTTCTTCCGGACATGTTAACTTACTCTTGACTGGCAAACAAAGATGATGGTAAAAAGATAACTGCAAAATTACAATATCAGCACACACAGAGAAGCCAATCCCAGCATACCTTGGGCCTAATATCTCCACCTCTCAGTTTCATAATGCCATTTAGCACCACACAAGCACCTGATGAACTGTGAGACTGAGCATCAAGAAGTCCCTGCTGTAGAGCTTCTATGAAGGGCAGAAGGTGGTCTGCTGGCAGCTTCTTTCCTATGACCTAAAACATAATTTTAAAAGCATACGCTAATTTTTCAGAAGTAAATTTTCTTTCTAAAATACATTCTTAAAATAATAATAGGTGGTATGAGTAGACAACTCTGCAGGCTTGGGAAGAACAACATCAACAACTCTGAAATACTTCGGTGGCAGGATAATCTTTTATCACCAATTCAACTCTTGGGTCAAGTCAGCCTCATAAAATGGGTGCCATGAAAATTTTAGTATTGTTTAGAAATTGTTAACCTAAGAACACATGTAGAAGAGAAGTAGAAACAAATATTGATAATATGGGGAGGATGCCATGAGTCAAATTAGTATAGAAACTAGAGAGCAAGTAGTGTAAGGGAAGGAATACAGAATAAGTTAGTCGAGCAGGAGTTTTATACCTTAATGCCGGGACACACTGTGACGGGTGGCAGAAGCAAAGGAGATAAACCGGGGAAACACCAGTAGGAGTTAGATTCCCCTGACCTAAGGTTACTTCTTCTTCTGTGTTCATCCTGAGTTTTTTTGGGGGGATGTAATTGCGTTGTGCCTGTTTACAGCAGAGCTGCGTCCTTGCGCCGTTAGGCTGACACATCCGACTTCTGCGGGCATTTGTTGACCGGGTTAACCTTCCCGGAACCTAAGGTTACAGAGTCTGGGTCAGCATAGCTCAAAAACATCTCGTGCCAGTTGTGATATACGAGCGACCTGAAGTTCAGCTGAAGAATGAAAGTGATTTAAAAAATCACTCAGTGGCTCAGGGTCAGACTGGAACCATCGAACGCTCTACATTGAATGAAAATACGACCATCAACTATTTCCATGTTACAGATTCAGTTTATGTGCCAACTTTATTCAATGGGACATTGTGATATTTTGTTGTTTGGGAGAACTCAGTATGTATGGGGAAGTGTTCAGATGCTGACATTTTGTAAGTAGGCCTTTTTGTGTACTTTCATTAACATAACTATTGGTTGCAATATGAGGAGGACCACGACGACATCTGAGAGTAAACTCAGGCCATCTCTGACATGCCGTCATGACTTAGGCAACTGGGAGTGTGGCGCAGAGAGCAAGGCATGACTGGGTCAGTATGATGGATGAAAAGTGAGGTGTGTTCAATAAACGTGTTAAAATAACTGGGATGCAATCCTTCTTCAGTTGTTCTGCAGTGTGTTAAAAGTGCCATGAGTTGTTAATTGTACGAGCCAGAGTTGAAAAGAAGCACAACACCCCTAATAACATCATGGCAGAGGACATGTACTGAGCTGAATGGGACAGCTAAGGATAAGAAGACTTGGAGTGAGTTGGCTGAGATCTATGCCCCAATGGGGGACAAAAGGATGAAAGAAGAAAACATTGCTAGGGAAGGAAAGGCAGCAAAGACACGTACAGGTCACCCCACCTTACTATGCCATGATATAGGATATGTGAAGGCCTACTACTTCTCAATACAGTAGGACTACCTTTAGTGAAAATAGTGTTTCTGTCTAGTCTGCGGATGTACTGACTCTTTCCTGAACAAAATCTCTCTATAATTAACATAATATAAAACTATACAACATTCACAAGCCAGATTCACATTTTAAAATTCACTTGGGCTCATGACCGTAGACCCCGAGGTAAACTAAGGAGACGGTGGAGAGATAATATACATAGAGACCTACAAGCACTTGGAATCAATGACTGGCAAGAGAAGGTCAACCAGAGAGACGAATGGAAACGGCTTGTATCTGCAGCAAAAAACCTCAATGGCTCGGAATGCTGAAGAAGAAGACTTGGGGTCATAGTCGACCTGGTCTAAAATGGAAACCAGGAAAAGTCTAAAGGCGGTCGGCATCATATTGACCACATGACCAACAGAGTGCTGATTGGTCTATACAAATATGGGTGCAGCACCATTTGCCCAATGCATCTTTATGTGTGTAATAGGGTCCTTTACTGACCGACATAACCAGACAATGGGAGCTGTGGAGAACCATGGCCAACTGGCATGTTGGCAAGATTTGTGATGATGTTTGTTGTGAGAAGTAAAGGCCTGAAGGGAACACAGTATCACATGACTAGTACATTGGCCTGACAATCAATCCAGTGGTCTTGTGTTTGAATCTGCTTAGAACAATTCTTGACACTGGGCTGCAGGTTGACCCAGCTTAAAACAGGTACCAGGAAATTGACTGGAAAGTAAACACAGCTGGCGTGGTATTGACAACATCACACTCAAGAGCCGACTGGTCTGAACATGTGGGGCTAGCACCATATACCCACTTTGTCTCATAGTATGTGAAGGGATACTCTACTCTACTCTACTCTACTCTGCTCTGCTCTGCTCTACTCTACTCTATTGTTTAAGTATAATGCTAGACACAGTAAATGATTAAATACATTACACATTCTGAAGCCTAGGATAGACTTATACAAAACAAGCTTAACGTACTCTGCAGCTCAGCTGTGGAACAATCTTCCACAAGAAATCAAAGATATCACCAATCCCTATACATATAATCGGAAATTATTCAAACACTATCTCAGTATGGATTACCTTCCCCCTTAATAATAGAAATAATAATAATAATAAAACCCTAGTATAACAGCCAGTCCCCTTTTGGTAGGCCAGCATATTCCACATAGCTAATAACAAGTGCCACACCAGTCATTACTATTACTGAGTCCTGTAGTATTGATTTTTCATTTTCCCCATGCCTTTACAATGCATATCTTTTATATTGTTGCTGTTTTCAGTTAGCCTTGAATGATGTGTGAATGAAATAATGTATGAAAGAGAGTGATAGAAGGGCAGAATGTTAGACGGGACTGCGTGCACAATTCTTAACCCTTTGAAAATAAACTTTCTTTGTTTGCTTACTCTACTCTGCTCTGCTCTGCTCTACTCTACTCTGCTCTGCTCTACTCTACTCTCTCTCATCTACTCTACTCTGCTCTACTCTCTCTAGCTTACTCTGCTCTACTCTACTCTGCGCTACTCTACTCTACACTACTGTATGCTACTCTACTTTAATCTACTCTGCTCTGCTCTGCTCTACTCTACTCTACTCTACTCTGCTCTGCTCTACTCTACTCTGCTCTGCTCTGCTCTACTCTACTCTGCTCTGTGCTACTCTACTCTACACTACTGTATGCTACTCTACTCTAATCTACTCTGCTCTGCTCTACTCTACTCTAATCTACTCTGCTCTGCTCTACTCTACTCTACTCTACTCTGCTCTGCGCTACTCTACTCTACACTACTGTATGCTACTCTACTCTAATCTACTCTACTCTACTCTGCTCTACTCTACTCTACTCTACTCTGCTCTGCTCTGCTCTACTCTACTCTACTCTGCTCTGCTCTGCTCTGCTCTACTCTACTCTACTCTACTCTAATCTACTCTGCTCTACTCTACTCTCTACTCTACTCTATTCTACTCTAATCTACTCTGCTCTACTCTACTCTACACTACTGTATGCTACTCTACTCTACACTACTGTATGCTACTCTACTCTACTCTACTCTACACTACTGTATGCTACTCTACTCTAATCTACTCTGCTCTGCTCTACTCTACTCTACTCTAATCTACTCTGCTCTGCTCTACTCTACTCTCTCTAGTTTACTCTGCACTACTCTACACTACTGTATGCTACTGTATGCTACTCTACTCTACTCTACTCTGCTCTGCTCTACTCTACTCTACTCTGCTCTGCGCTACTCTACTCTACTCTACTCTGCTCTGCGCTACTCTACTCTGCTCTACTCTATTCTGCTCTACTCTACTCTACTCTACTCTACTCTGCTCTGCGCTACTCTACTCTGCACTACTGTATGCTACTCTACTCTAATCTACTCTGCTCTGCTCTACTCTAATCTACTCTGCTCTACTCTACTCTGCTCTGCGCTACTCTACTCTACTCTACTCTACGCTACTCTACTCTACTCTACTCTGCTCTGCGCTACTCTACTCTACACTACTGTATGCTACTCTACTCTAATCTACTCTACTCTAATCTACTCTGCTCTACTCTACTCTCTCTAGTTTACTCTGCACTACTCTACACTACTGTATGCTACTGTATGCTATGCTATGCTGCTTTACTCTACTCTACTCTACTCTACTCTACTCTACTCTACTCTACTCTACTCTACTCTACTCCACACAAGACACACATGTCACCATGCTTACCTTGGATAGATCATTAACCACACTGAAGAGAACATTAGGATCATCCTTCTTGAGTCGTTCTTTGAGAGTTGGCAGAGCATCCACCATCTGATCTTTGTGGTCAAGTGGGTTGCCTAAACATGATATCATGGACAGAACACCATCATCAGACTTGAAGCAAATTACTTGTATTAACTGATTCACTGCTGTAGGACACTATATTGTCTGAATTGAACTACCCTAACTTGCTGTGGGATTATTAATCGTCTTAATGTTGACAGTGAGTTATTTGTTTCATTTCTCTTATCTTCAGAAATTTTAGTGCCCAGTAAATGAAAATTTACATTGGAAGGACAGCTTTCTTTCGATATCAAAAACGAAGTGTGTAGTCAGAGGAGTGGCTGGCCGAGTGGATAGAATGCTGGATTCTCCTTCAAGAGACCCAGGTTCAAATCCTCGATAAGGTGTGGAGTTTTTATCTGTCGGGGGCAAAAAGAAAACTCTAACCTTGCACAGTTCACGGCGACTGCACTAGCCAGGCGGCCTTAATTCCTCAGGCTCAAGACCTCCCTGCTATACACCGCAAGGCTACTACTTATATTGACAGTAAATGACAGTGGACAGCGTGTAGTCTCTCAAAACTGAAAAAGCATGCTTTGTTTAAATGTGGTTTTTTGTTTGTTGTTGTTGCAAAGCCCTTTACAGGACGTTGCAATCAATACCAGCATTTTTCAGCTGCTGTTGATGTACTAGGCAAGATTACGCTCAGTAGTTTGCCATTGCTTTCTGAGCGACCGGCGTACATATCCTCTAAGTTACCAACGCGGTGAGAACCGGCTACCAATTCTCGCACAGGCTACAAAATGTGGTTAACTTTCTGATATTAGATATGGCATTGCCCACTAATTCTTAACCTCATCGATTTACATCAGATTATCTTTTTAAACAATTTTAGATGATAGTTATTCTTTGTGAAAGATTCTGAAACTGATCGACATGCAGTAATGTGGTTATTCAGTTAAATTATTTAGCAGGTGGTCATATTGAAAATAAAACTAACAGTGATAGTTTGTCGTCATATGATGCCACATGTTGAATTATGCTTGCTCTAATTTGCCACACTTGTGCACCCAAGCTTTGCCTATCACAAATAAGCTGAACAGTATTTAAATAATTATAACTAAATATAAAATAGTGTATATATTGGTTTTCTTTCTAATGAGCACATATCTGCGTGTTTTCCTGACTTCTCACATTTTGTGTGAAAAATATGTTATAATTGTGTTTTGATGGTTTTAAGGTGGTTTTATATCGTGATATTAGTGAAAACAAGTGGTGCGTTTATCATTATTCAGTCAATTTAACTGGATTATCATCAAAGATGGAGAAGTAGCGCTTTGGTAAGTAGAAATTTTTAATTATTCTTCTAAATTTATTTTTACAAAATCTAACATTATTGTTATAATATTTCTAACCTCTTCCAAAAGTATCAACACTAACGTGTTCCTTGTGCAATCTTCTTTAATTTGATATATAATACAATATATCTGCCACTATTTTAACCATTTTTACATCATTACTGTGACACACCCCTACTTCCCATTTTCTGCCAACAATTTTTGTTTGGTCCAAACCCACTGTTTGTTTGGCATTGAATCAATTAACTCTCCGTGTAACATTGTCTTTTAATGAGTACATTCATAGGAGTATATTTTGGATCATGACTGGTGAGAGTCTTTATTCTTCTTCTGAGATCAACGTTTGCTATGTGTGGTGCACAGCATCCATAGTAGTGCGTAGATGTCCACTTTCAGGTTCTGTGCCACTCGAGCCAACATCTTCTTGCTTCAACAGTTGAGGTTTCTGTTCTGGATTCCTCCTCCTGTAGGCAAATTGCCTTTTGTGGTTTGTGGACTCTACCTGTACACATTTTCTGTTGGGTTTTGTTGTCCTAGCCTTTGTTCTTACAACAATCGCCACAAAGCAGTGAGGTGATAGTCATTTGAAACTCACTGCTTTAACCAGACTTCAAACAGAAAATTCCAACACAAGACAATAAATAGATTACCAGAAGTCTCGTTTAGCTCAAAATGAAAATTGAAAGAAGGAAAGAAGAAAGAAAGAAAGCACATCTATCATAAAGAATCTAACCTACCTTCCAGCCGAAGAGCAATCCTGAGGGTTGTGTGCACACAGTCTATGGCCAGCTGCCTGATTCTGGTCACCGGGTCTGTACATCGCGGGACCAGCCTGGCCAAAAACAAACCCATGTTTTCCAAATTCTGTGGGTCCTGCAACATGGTAAGATGTCAGTTTAAAGTTAAAATTCTGGCCATCAATCACTCAGTACTAAAAATCTGGCCATCAGTAGCAATGTTAAAGCTCAATTGATAAATGAAATGCTTGGGGTTTCACAGATAATATAATATTATGAGTGGCTTTGCCAGATTTCTCTGGCTTGATGAGCTGAATTAATGACAATCCTGATTTCAAACTGGTCACTGATATTAAATTCTAAGCAATGAATCCTATTAGTGAATTTAACCAAAGACTTAAAGCATAAGTTATACAATTTGTTGCCTGGTATATTTTGCTGCATCTTATCAGATGCATGCTGCAGAGCTATATTTCATATGAAGACATAACATACAATTACTCAAATATGCTGAGGCTTCCACGCCCAGGTGTTTAAAACCAATGTTGTATAGCTAGAAAGACTTTATAGTGAATCTGTAATTACCAAAGGGATAACAAATGCTCCACATTCAAAAACTATGAGTGATTTTGTGTGTTATATATTTCAGCCAAAAAATGATCCGTCTATTTACTTCATCTATATAACTTTGCAGTATGCATCAGATGAAATGCAGCGAAATATGCCAGGTAACAAATTGTGTAAGCTGATGTTTATATCTTCTTTGTTTAAACAGACATTAAAATAAAATCTCTCCCCTCCCCTCTTCTGCAGCAGCTAGGCTTGTGGTGTTACTGCTCACATAATTAAATCATCAACCAATCAAAGTTAAACCCTTACTGACCTTGACCTCCACAGTCTCTAGATAAAACTGCTGGACAACCAGCCAAGTCTGCAGTGCCTCTCTCTCTCATGCTCGACATCTGACAGAATCCACTGGCCAAGATGCTGAAAAGAACAATGCATATCAAAACAAGCACATCTTCTTCACATGTTTTACTTCTTGGAACTATAAAAATGCAACTCTACAACATTTAATCTCTAGTTAGTCATGGTTCCAGCTTCACAGCAAAGGGTCACCCCATAATGCTCCTTTCCTGTGCAATGGAATATCTGACAAAATGCTCCTCACTATTACATGAGAAAACAGTCCGCTAAAACAGTTTGTCACTAAAATTACAGTTCATCGTCGATTGAAGTGGCAGTCACTAAAAACCAGCAATTGCACACACATTACTGCATAATGTAATTCAGCTAGTTCAGCAACCAGGCCATCCACCTATTTTTCTGAATAAGCAGATCACAATACAAAACACCATGGGCAGATGTAAAAGCATCCCACATGAAACCCACAGCTCATAGTGTTGCTTCTTGCACTTAACTCAGTAGCTAGGTGACAAAACCATTAATCTGCTAGTGCTCTTTATCAATTAATGTGCAATATCTTGCTCTCTTGTGATCTTTATCAATTCATGTGTTGCATTTTTCCATATGTTAACCTCAGAACATCAAGTATCTTTTCTCACTGTCATCCTATATCTCTTTTTCCCAATCATACTGCCAGTCGTTACAATAAAATGAATCACTAAGAAATATAAAATTAGACTGATAAGCTGGACTAGAATATGATCACAAGCAATAGAATGAACATGGCTGCCAAAGGACTTTTTTAGCGCACAAACAACAAACATACACCGATACAACTACATGAAATAAATGAAAATATATGAAATACCAGTTGTTACAATGTGTTCCAGTTTTCTCCATTCACCACACACAGAGCATTGAATATTTCCTTCTGATGTCCATACTAAGTTTTTTCTTTTTTCTTTATAAGATCTGTAAGCACACCATCATCATGTGCCATAAGAAGCGGTGTAGTTGTTTATGTACATTTACAGATATTGGTCCCTGGTGCTCTAGATCAATTCTATTGATGACACGTGTTCATGTATCTTTACAGATATTGGTCCCTGGTTCTCTTGATCAATTCTATTTATGACATATCTTCACATCATCGTCTTAGAACATCGATAATTGTTCCACTTGTTTGTTGATTTTCACAGGCAATGAGTCATTAGGTACAGTTAGTATTTTGGTTTTTTAATTATAAATATTTACTGAAAGAGAACATTCTATGCAGCTATAAGAAAGAGACAAATTTTGAGCTACAGCCTATGATGGGTGGTGATGTGATATTCTAGTGAGATAATTTGGTCGCGTCTAGCATGAGCCGTGAGGTCAAATGGTTACACACCCGCTTCACACACCAGTGATCCGGAGTTTGATCCCGGGTCCAGTCAGGGATAAACACTACTGATGAGCTCAAATGAAAGCAAAACTCGAGTCTAGTGCTTCCAATCTGACATGGACAAGGCCTTATATTCGTACCAGAATATGATCAGTGTTGCCAGTAGTGGGCTGTGCTCAATCTTTAAAATACCGCCATCAGTAAACAAGAACAGAATGATTTTAATAAAACTACATTTTAAATAACTACAAAAACTGGTTAGCTGAAACACTAGTCATCCATATTTTAGATGTATGTTTATTAAGAGAAATGAAATAAAGTTAGAAACAATCTGAGAAAATTGCAACATGATGCAATTTTTATACAGAGGGAAGTATCATTTAAAGCATATTATAGTGGAGAAAGGAATGCTAACAGGAGGACCAATGATGCTACAAGAGAGATGAGTGTATGTAGTAACTCACAACCAATGATGCTACAAGAGAGATGAATGTATGTAGTAACTGACAACTTGACTACTAGAGTCAGGTTATGGAAGCTTAGCTGATCAAGACCTAGTCCATCTCTAAGTACAACTGAACAAACAGAACAACAAGAACATTGTATCAACCATTGGATACAGAACCATAACAGCACAGTAACAATCACTGGCTACAAAACAAACAAAGCAACTAGAACATTGTATCAATTACTGGTTACAGAACAAACAGAACAACAAGAACATTGTATCAATCACTGGCTACAGAACAAACAGAACAACAAGAACACTGTATCAATCATTGGTTACAGAACAAACAGAACAACAAGAACACTGTAGCAATCACTGGCTACAGAACAACAAGAACACTTATCAATCACTGGCTACAGAACAAACAGAACAACAAGAACACTGTATCATTCATTGGTTACAGAACAAACAGAACAACAAGAACACTGTATCAATCACTGACTACAGAACAAACAGAACAACAAGAACACTGTATCAATCACTGGCTACAGAACAAACAGAACAACAAGAACACTGTATCAATCACTGGCTACAGAACAACAAGAACACTGTATCAATCACTGGCTACAGAACAACAAGAACACTGTATCAATCACTGGCTACAGAACAACAAGAACACTGTATCAATCGCTGGCTACAGAACAAACAGAACAACAAGAACACTGTATCATTCATTGGTTACAGAACAAACAGAACAACAAGAACACTGTATCAATCATTGGCTACAGAACAAACAGAACAACAAGAACACTGTATCAATAACTGGCTACAGAACAAACAGAACAACAAGAACAATGTATCAATCATTGGCTACAGAACAAACAGAACAACAAGAACACTAACTCAATCATTGGCTACAGAACAAGAATAACACTGTATCAATCACTGACTACAGAACAACAAGAATACTAACTCAATCATTTGCTACAGAACAAACAAAGCAATAAGAACATTGTATCAATTATTGGCTACAGAAAAAAAGAACACTGTATCAATCATTAGCTACAGAACAACAATTGGCTAAATAACAACAAAAACACAGTATCAAATCACTACAAACCTTGAATATACTCTCCAACCCTCCAGGAGTGCAGTCTTTCTTCAAAATTTCCTTTAGCATATCATAGTATGCACTGAACGTGGCTTCCAACATGGCCTGAACCTCTAGAAGCTCAGTGGCATTTTCTTCCTTGGCCTTTCTGGCTGGCAGTCCAGTCACAGACAATGGGAATAAGGAATCTGTGCAAACCTGAACAAGGTCAAAGACCTCTGCTGGCGTCAACATAGGCTGCAATTTACTGCAGTCATGGGTTAAGAAATTCATGAATGTATTAAATGTAAAGATGGGCCCACAAGAGATACTGCCACTGGGGTTTAGAGTGTTAGGTTTTCCCATGTTCTAGGCATATTTGAGGCTAGGTGGCTTGTTTATTTTTTCTGTGTCACCTTTCCTTTTCATACATTTCCCAGAAAATTATGAAAATCATCTGCTACTCTTTTATATGAGGATGGGTCCACCCCAAGGCAGTTCTAGCTGGAAAAAGAATCCTATCTCTGACAGAGTTTACACACTGTACATTTTGGAAACTGGCCACAATAATTGAGACAGTGCGTCTCTTGTGTTTAACACATAAAATTGTCGCATGTTAAAGCTGGCAGAGGCAACTGCCATTAATTTACAAAAGCCAACTTTATGCAAACAACTAGACATGATAGTCAGGTTAAAATTACAGTGATGGACAATTTAAATTACTGCGTGAACATGCGTGGTATATATTTCAGCTTGAGGGATTGATCTAATTGCTTTAGCTTATGTTGTGCAATTTCTGTAGTATGTACCTGGCAAGATGCAGTAAAATATGCCAGACAATAAATTGTGCAATCTATTGTTTGTGTCTTTTTTACTCAAATCCTATCTTCTTCTGGGGATTGAACTTTGACCACTATCATAGCAGGCAAGTGCACTAACCAGTACAGCTTTCATTAATATATACGGAAGCAACAAATTTATCATATTTATACGTACAGGACATGGAAAGATCCTAGAGTGACTGTTTGGTAGGAGTTGCTGTGTGTTGGAGTCACTGTCAGTGTTAACTCACCACCTGACAGGTTGGCTTGATGGTGCATGAATGACTTGCATGAAAGCATAAATCCCACGAGTAAGTGTACAGGAAAATCAAATGGATAAAAGTCTAGGGAATCAGTACAGGACCAGCATTCAGGGGGACACAGTATGGTAGCCCCACAGGTAGAGTGGCAAGCCCAAGAGCCTGGACAAAGTCTAACATCACAGCCAGTGCAATGTGTGCTGAGACCCAGCTACTAGAATGCAAGCATATTTGTTAGTTTGGTAGTTTAAATGCAGCAAGTGATAGTGCCCAAACAAACTCTCAGCTTATGAGAGTAGGCAACATAAAAATGGCAGTGGAAATGTGGTTTCTGAAGAAAATGTAAAGAATACCATGGTCAAGCAAAAATAAAACCAATGAGCAAGTCCTACTAGAAAAAAAATGAAAACAGTAAATTGGTTAGAGAAATTGGACAAAAACAGTCAAGATTTTTGGGGCACATTATGAGATGAAATTAACTAGAAAACTTAGTTACAAATAGCAAGATTGAGGGGAAAAGAACAATGGGAAGGCAGAGAAGTAAATATATGGATGGCTTGGCCACATGGCATAACTGAGACAAAAATACAGTTTATCCATGTCTCTGGTGAATGTATGAGATGACAAAACATGACCATCCACGCTGATCAGTATGGCACATGATGAAAGAATATAAAACACATCCAATGAACTTTCTGTAGGCTTATAATTCCTCTCCTTTATATCCAGTTCTATTCCCTCTGGTGAATGGGTTAGAGTTTGTTGGCATTGAAATATCTAAAACCTGCGAAGGAAACATCATCAACCTTGACCTCATCTCAGTCAGAAGGTACATGCTGTGCTGTGCTGTGCTGTGCTGTACTGAAGTATGACCTAACATTCTAATGTGTCTTAGATGTGAAGTTCCTTGTACCGGTCTTGCACACCTGACAGGTTTCTGAGTTTGGAGAGGAGAAGGTCAGCACTGCAACAAAGTCCCCTTGGAAATGCTATTTTAATACTGGGCTGAGGGAAACATCAATAACTCAACCGATAGATACATATGCTCATATAAACTGAAGACCTGATACATCAGATTTCTGAGTCTTCCAGAGGATTACCAAGCAACCATTCAGTCCCTACACTGTGCCCCTTTTTCAATTTTATGTTTCCTTCTTGAATCTGCTGAAAATGTGTCTAGCCTCTCATCTTCTTCACAATTAAAGCCATGAAATTTAAAAACAATATACAATTTCCAAACGACCAATAAAAAGATACATGAGGTTGGTACAGGTGTTCATGGCGAGGAGCCTGGTCTCCGTGGCTAGATGGGTTGTAGGTTCTGCCTTAATATAGTTCTGAAAATAAATCACAATGTTTGTGAACACACAAGCCAGCCTCTATTTAGTACAGATAGCTTTAAAAACCAAGTCCCATCACAGGAAACTGCTGTGATATGTCAAGTGATCGGACATTCACATTTTGTAGGCCTGAATGCATGGAGGAATAGATGGTCAGTCTTTCTCTCATAGCAAATGGCGAGTGCAGGCGTCAAACCACATCCAACCATGCTCATGGTATTAACAGTGTAACTTCCCGATGATAACACAAACATGGCCGCTGCCTCTGTTTGGAACTATGTAAACTTTATTTGTATTGCAGCATGGCAAACTCTGGGAGATGGTGGCATTTTAATACACCCATGAGATCACAAATCTTCGTCTTCTATCTGATAACACCATCTGAGGATCTTCAGAGTGTCAGAATGGATGCAGTCATCATCAAGGTGTTCTTCTGCTCTCTTTCGTCAACCATACGAGATTGTGACATCAATATTATTGCTTTGTTGCATCAATGATTCGTTTCTTCTGCGAATTCTCAATCACATGATATTATGAACCCCAGGTATTTGAAATGGTTTGTTTGCTGTAGCTGTTGGTTTTCTATGATAGCCTTACTCAATACAATTTGATTTATAACAAGAACAACATACTATTTAGACACAACAATAATAAAAACAACCATACCACCTATATGGATTAGGAAGAGCTTGGAAGCAACGGTGATGTGGTTCCTGAGACGAATGTTGTGAATTCCTTGGACTGCCAGAGTAACTAAAATTGATTGCATATTGCAATTGATTGCAATTGATTGCCTAATGAAAACCAAAACATTACATACAACAATAAGAAAGAAACAAACAGCATTCTTTGGTCATGTGATGAGAAGATGAGCATTGGAGAACATTGTTACAGCTGGAAAGATCAGTGGGAAGAGAGGCAGAGGAAGACCAAGAGAACTGATGCTGGATGGACTGAGACTGTGGAATGGAGGAATAACATCAGCAGAGTTGATCCAGAAAACCAAAGACCGAGATCTGAATGCCCACGCCCACGCCCATGGCAGGGTACATGATGATAATGATGGTGATGATGATGATGATGATGATGAGGATGAGGATGATGATGATGATGATGATATCACCTATATACCAACCTGCATGTGCACCAGGAACTCTCCTCTTGTGCTGAACCGGTACTCTTGCTCCAGATGGTCTGGGTGGAGGGCTTGTGCAATCAAATCAGCACAGCGTATCAAGTTTTGTTTAACGCTTGTGTCCTAAAATAACAAAGTTTTCATCAATATAGTCCATGCTTTCTCAAAAAATATATCAGACTTATGAAAGGCACAATAATTGTAAATATGAAAAGGATGGCATAAAGTTTACATACAAAAGGAGCTGAGTCTGTTTATAAGCCAAGTGAGTTCAGTTCAGTTCAGACTGAATAATACTTCGGACTGAAATACGAAGTGCATAGTCACTGAAGCTGTTCAAATGTGAAGTCTGTTATCCCCGTGGTAGTCTCAGATTTAACTGGTTCAACATTCTATGCCAAACAAAAATGTTTGGATCAAACAAAAATGGATGGCAGAAAATGGGAAGTAGGGGCATATCATAGTTATGACTTTAAAGTTATTGATGTTGTAGTAGACATTTTGTAATATAATGCACTGACAACATCAGTGATATATTATCCCATGGCAGATATGGGAAGTAGGTTAAGACAATTAATCATCCCATGGCACTTAATAATTTAACAAGAAGTCCTTCTGTTTGCACAGCAACAGCTGGAATCAGTTATTGAGTATCAACTTGAACATCAACACATCGTACTCAGCCTTCTAGAAGGTTCATCAACCAAACAACCAACCAACCACCAAACCAAACAAACATGGATCTAACAGATGACTACATATTACCTTGACAGTTGGGAAGTAAGGTGAGATGGTCCGCAGAATGGTGGCTTCCATCCGAGACACGATGAGTGATGGCGGTGAGTAAAGTACAACAAAACCATAACATAACATCAATGTAGCCTTGACCTGTTCAACATTCACTTCTGTTTTGTCCTGAAAAAAAAAGACAGTTCAGCTGTATATAGAAAGGGTTTCATGAGGTGAGTCATCCCTTGTGTCTCATGGTACAAATGGGAGAGGGTCTTTCAGTCCCAGAAGATTCCACAACAGATGTTAAAAAATACAAAAATTCAGTAGGAGTTATCTCACCATAAATGTTTGGAAGTATTGAGCTTTCAGCCTTCTAAGTATTAATTAATCAAAATGTGAATTATTAGTGTTTTCCCCAACACTTGAAAGGACAATAATAAAAAAACTGCATGTGGATTCAGCAATATTCAGTGAATTCAATCACTCAGAAAAATAAAATGCCTGTTTAAATCAGATATATTTTCCCACAGGCTTGACAAGACAACTTTATTATGTCATGTAACATTTGATTGGCTAATTCACTTTACTTTATAAAATCTACTCATGCCTATTATCATCTACACCTTGGAACATTTGCTGTGGGAGACAAAACATTTATGAGTTTGCTTGGAATGTTCTGTTGTCGATTCTTGATTCAATCAATTAACCAAACCAATATTGTTATATGTCACTGATTAACAAAATGTGATTTCTAAACATGGAGAACATTTTGTAAACGAATTGCTTGACTGAATGTGATCTCTAAACATGGAGAGAATTTTCTAAACGAATTGCTTGACTGAATGTGATCTCTAAACATGGAGAGAATTTTCTAAACGAATTGCTTGACTGAATGTGATTTCCAAACATGGAGAGTATTTTGTAAACTAATTGCTTGACTGAATGTGATTTCTAAACATGGAGAAATGTAGCATTTCTCTAGTTGGCTCAATTTACCTTACCTTTAAAATACTGAGGATGCCTGATGACTTTTTGCCCATGTCATTCTTAGCGACACTCTCCAGCTTGGTGAGGACTGTGTCCAGGTGTGAAGAAGCTGTGAAGCCTACAGCTATGGCACAACCCTAGAGTCAAGAGAGAATAATAAAACAGACACGCTTTAGTGGTTCCACATCATGACAAACAATAGGAATCTGTGCATACATGAAACAAAATAAAAACAGTTATTTAAGTGAATGAGACAGTCCATCAAGAAATAAATTAAACCTGTAAATTGATTAGAAATCTTCCAACTCTATGCTGCCAATGCCAAACCTTGACAATGACAGAAAAAGAGAGAAAAAAATCACAACAAGAGAAATTAGATTCCTGAGAAGACTCAATGTACCAAATGGAGAGAATATCAGAAATGAAGAAATTAGGACTAAAGTTGAGGTTATAGCAGCGCTAGATTTTACTAGAAGGCAGCAAGTCAAATGGTTTGGCCATGCAAGTAGGTTACCAGCTAACAGTATACCACAACAAGCAATGATGTACAGACCAGAAGGAAGCAGAGGAAGAGGCCGACCATATAAACGATGGACGGAGGGAATAACAGAGTCCATGGGAATATCGATACATGAAGCACATAAGCGGGCATTCTCCAGTGTTTATACTTCATCTTGACACTGTAAGGTACAAGAGAAACAAGATGAAATTGATTAGAAAAACTAAACATAGGCAGTCAAGACTTTTTAGACACAATATGGGGAGAAATAAACTTGAAATCAAAGTGACATATGGCAAACTTGATGGGAAAAGAGCGAAAAAAAAACATAAAAAATAAACACCTGTATGGTTTGTCACAGCACAATCAGGGCATGAACATAGACCTGATCCAGAATTCTGGTGATTGTGTAAGATTGTGAACCATGACCGCTTGTTACTATCAACATGGGGAATGATGATGATGATGATTGTTTATGAAAACTAGAATTTCCAAATGTATGTATGTGTTTGTGTGAAAGAGTGACAGAATAAAGACAGAAGCAGAGAAGTTTCAAAAACATTGCTAGGTTTACTTGTTTCACAGCATCATATTCGACATACAGAAAAGGTAGGTTGTGATCTTGCAGGAAAATAAAAACATAAATCTATATACTATACTTCAATAAATCAAGCAAACGAAAACCTAATCTCCCTTGTTGAGATGTCACCCCTGGGTGTGGAATCAAGCACATATTTAGTTAATAATGTAGACAAAGATGGAAGAGCCGATAGAGATATTAACATTAGGAAACCAAATGCACAAAAGCTTTCATATCACTAGGACATTTGTAGAAGTAAAAATGGATTAAAACTAGTACCAAAGATAAATCTGTACTGCTGTATGGATAAGAAACAATGATGCAAACAATTACTAATAAACTATCAGGGAGCTTTAAATGAAAACCTTAAAAGTGTGATAGAAATTACAATAACCATGACATTGTCTTGTAACCTGTCAATATTCTTCTTAAGGATGTCAAGAGTGTTAAGCATGTAACATCACGGTGTAGACAGCCACGGTGATGTCATAAGGACAGTTTAAAGATGGCCACCCCACTTTTGATACGTACCAAAGAGGAGCAGCCTTCTGTTATACATTTTTTTTAATCATTGAAGGGGTGAAACCTATAAAAAAATTTCATCTCCAAATGAGGGTCCAGAATGGCGATGCATGCCTTTCAGTCCAGCAAGTGTATGAGTAGGGTAAGAAGTTTCAAAACGGCATTAACTTCTGTGACAAACTCAATGAAGAGGTACAGCAGGTGGTGCATGAGTGGTTACACACGCAACTAAGAGAATTCTTTTCCTACAGGAATCCAAGCACTTTAGCAGTGCTGGAGACTTGCATTGAAGCAGTGGTGACTACATCGAAAAATGATACATTTGTTCTTTACTTTTTCAGAATATATTCACCACACCAAAAAAACAATTAGGTTTTCAATGATGCCCCCTCATACAAACATACATTAACTGGTGCTTGAGCAGAAAAGGACTTAAATAGTATGACAGAATCACTAGTGCTGAGTTGAGGGAGAGAGCTAAACAGAATCCAGTGAAATCAAGAGGTAAGGAAAAGACGCTGGCACTGGAAGGACACACACTGAAAAAGCCTGACAATAGAATAATTAGAAAGTCCTTTCTCTGGAAGCCATGGGGCGAATGAAATAGAGGGAGATCTAACAACATACAGGGAAGAGATTTAGAAACAGAGATGAATAATATGGGGAGTACACAGAGGGAGATCTAAAAACATATAGGGAATAGATTTAGAGACAGAGATGAATAATATGGGGAGTACACAGAGGGAGATCTAACAACATATAGGAAGATATTTAAAGGCCGAGATGAATAATACGGGGAAAGCATGGAAAGAGTTGCAGGAGGTTACAAAAATTCGGAGGGCTTGCTGAACGTTCTTTGAGGGAATAAATTATAGAAGTTGAAGAAAAAGACACTATACTGAACAAAGACATCAGGCCAGATGAATATCAATGTAATACATGGGATTTGTGTTGCTGTAATATTAACCTGACCTGATGTCTTTGTAAGATACAGTACATAAGTTTGTGTTTGTTGTTTCTCAGTGGAATC
Source organism: Cepaea nemoralis (assembly GCA_014155875.1). Classification (NCBI taxonomy): domain Eukaryota; kingdom Metazoa; phylum Mollusca; class Gastropoda; order Stylommatophora; family Helicidae; genus Cepaea; species Cepaea nemoralis. The sequence continues at coordinate 490,445 of JACEFZ010027752.1, forward strand.
TACACAGACTTATTTGTTTCATTAAATTCATCCTAACATTAGAAGTCAAGATTTCTTTGTGTTTGGCCTGAGGAAAAATAAATGTTAACACATGGTAACAAGTGGCAAAATTGATGAGAAAAAAGCAAGGGAAGACAAAGTAATAAATACCTGGATGGCTTGCTACATGGGATGGAACAGGAACACAGAACTGATTCAAGACTGTAGTGATCGTGTGAGATGGCAAACCATGACCATCCAGGCTTATCCACATGGGACATGATGATGATGAATATAAGGAGGAGACAAACAATGTACTTTGGCCATGTAATGAGCAGACAAACACTGGGAAACCTCGTGACAACTGGAAAGATCAGTGGTATGAAAAATACAGGGTAAGACCGAGAGAAATCATGTTGGATGGGCTGAGATGTTTAAAACAAAAGTCGCTTAAAAGTCGACAGGGTCGACTTCATTGCACCGGGTTTTATCCCATATGGCTCGGTCTCTTTCCGCAGCACGGAAAGCGTCGCACAAAGCACGAACTCCGTAGCTTTTAGCGACGACCCACGGGAGTCTCCGAAACATTTAACTCGTAAACCGAAGGGTGCGGCCCGGAATCGAACCCACAACCTTCGGAGCACGAGTCAAACGGCTTGACCACTTCGCCACAGAGACTCCCAAGTTAATATGAGAGAGATGTTGACATGGAGAAATACCATCAGTAGAATGTCTACACGACACCAAGGACTGAGATCTGTGGACATTTATGAATGCCTACATGTTGGCAATGCACATGATGATGATGAAATTAATTTTGACCAATGGCACTATTTAGCTTGGTTGATATATTTTTTTTAAATCAAGGTTAAACAAGGGACATTTCACATATTGAAATAAATCACATATGTTACCTTTAGCTATTAACTAATGCAGCAATCTAGTAATTCAGCAACATATCAGTTTCACCTGAGATATATTTTATATGTTGTAAAATTCCTAGACAAGAATTCATTACTGCAATATAGTTATTACAAAATGAAATTATTTGATCTGTTTTGAGTATTGCACAATTTTATCTTCATTTGCTACATGTGAGTAAATTACCCTTTCCACATTCCTTGAGACGTATTAGTTATATGGTGTTGAGATGTATTAGGTATATGGTGCTAACCTCATATTCATATAAACAAATTGACAATTGATGGGTGACATGGTCAATATCAGGCCAGCTGTCTTTTATTCCTAAGCATGTTTTTTTAAAGTAAAAATTCTCATGCACATTTTAACAAATGAACACTAAATATGACTTTCATAACTTCAACCACTGAAGAAGCTTCCTCTATTTGTTATGCAGTTTCATATAAATCTTAAATAATGCAAACATGTCTCACTTATTACAAACAATCAGTGTATACATGAGAATATTTTCACAACTGGCAATCCTGAAGTCACTAGAAATAGCATGCTTATTTAAATAAAAATTGTGACAATAGACAGCTTTAAAAAAAAGTTATTTTGAAGAGTAAACACATTTTAAATATGATCTTCCATGTTAATAATACTAAGTTTGTGCTTGTGGCAACTACTGCTCTTCCATGCTGAAAATTCATGTTGTTTTGCAGGTTTTGTTGTAAATTTTCTATAGACTGGCTGATTTCTGGTTATCTCTACATTTACTCATCAAAACTGGTGTGAAAATCGGGCTACACATATGAATAGTAAATATTTACTGTTTCTGTGTCCGTTTTTTCTGGCCATTACATATTTTACTATCAGTTATTTCAGCCAACACTTACTTTAAAAAAAAAAAAAGGCAAAGTAATAACATAACAGATACTGCTATAGAAGTGTGAAGTATCATGTCACCTCATCAGGTTCCTCTTGTACCTTGTGGTGTTGAGGTAAAGCATAAACAGTGGGAAAGTGCCCATTTATGGGCTGGATCAGTCCTTTTATGTTTATTCTATTTTCTTCGAGCAGGAAAAGAATCCCCTGCCAGCTTGCTAGGCCAGTCGCAGGTTGAGGATGAAAAAAAATCTGACCAAGGGGAGTCTGTCCGCCCTGGAAAGGCATAGCCCCATTGGCCCATGACCTCATGGTCAGGCTTCCCGGTGTGAAGTATTAGGCCATAAAGGAGGACCCTTTGCCATGCTTTGGGATGTAATGGATATATGGTGCTAGACCAACAGGCACACACACTTTGAAAAATCCTCACCTTACCACAAAGGGGATTTGAACATATGACCACTGGGTGGGCAGGCACACATGCTAGCCACTGCACTACTGCAGCATGCTAGCTCCCACAGACTGCTAAACCCTCTTCTTTTATTATAGAATTAACAAGCAGCTGTCAGAGCAGCCAGTGAAATATCAAATTGGTTTGAGGTACAAAACATCTATACAGATGGTGCCTGGTCTGAAGCAGATATTGGCAATCATGAATCTCAAAATATTGTCTCTTTCATCTGATATTTTGATAACATTTTTGCTTATAGTATTATTACTTGTCTAACTGTTTATGTTTTCTAGATATATTATTCTCTGACTTCCTCTGTCACTCTTACCTGGTATTTTCCTGCATAAAGTTAAGTGCTCTATTCCATATATTCTGTTGACATTTCCTACAAATTTCATTTGTTTTTTTTTATAGGTTTTGACTGAGTGATTTTGTCACACCTATTTGTTTTCTTCACTATCCAATATATTGGCATGAACTTTCCTCTAGGAGTAAACTAGGCAGCTGAGAGAGGGATCATGTTGCAAGGGCAACACATGGTCTCTACAATTCAGCCCAGGCTTTGTGCCTATGGAGAGCCACATTTGCTACCACCATAGGTTGTAACTGTTATGCCTATTTTTTAAAGTGCAATGTAACAAACTATCCTCTGTCAAGATGACAAGGTGCCAATAGTAGTAGTATCCGATATATGTTCTACATTCTTCTAAAAGAAAAACCACTTTAATCAGCTTAAGTGTCTAATAGCTATTTTGATAGCTTCCTAGCCAAGTTCCTGAAAGGCTAGATTTTGGAAGGCAGTGAGCTGTGCATTTTGAGGGACATGCTCTTTCTAGGAAACAGTTGATAAATATATGTCATGAATACGTGCTATCTAGGAAATGTGATGAATTTGTGTTATGACATGCACTGTCTGTTAAATAATTGCTGAATTCATATTATGACAAGAACTATTTGTTAAATAATTGCTGAATTTATGTATGTCATACACATATGCTTATCTAGGAAATGTGTTGAATTTATGCTATGCCATGCACTGTCTGATAAATATTTGCCTAATTGATGTTATGAACATGTACTGTTTATGAAACATTTGCCGATGTGATGTCATGAGCACCTGGTATTTAGGAAAAGTTTGCGGAACTGAAATCATGGATGTGTACTATCAGTAAAAGTACTGAATCTACATCATGGACAGTGCTATCTAGGAAATATGTGCTGAATTTATGCTATGACGTGCACTATTTATTAAAAAATTACTGTACTGATGTCATTGGTAGTGTACGATGAGTAAATGTGGTCAATCTATGTCATGGACATGCTATCTAGGGAACATTTGCAGAATTTATATCATGGACATGTGCTATCTAGGGAACATTTGCAGAATTTATATCATGGACATTTGCTATCTAGAGAATATTTGCTGAATTTATGTCATGGACATTTGCTATCCAGGGAACATTTGCTGAATTTATGTCATGGACATGTGCCACCTAGGGAACATTAGCTGAATGTGTCATGGAAATGTGCTATTTAGGGAACATTCACTGAATGTATGTTATTGGCCAGAATGAGGAGGAAACATTAACTTGAATTGAAGCTGTAGGCATGCATTATGAGAAAACATTTAATGAATTTATGTCATGGACATGAACTAACTAGGAAACATGCACTGAATTTATGTCGTGGACATGTGCTAACTAGGATAATTTCACTGAATCCATGTTATGTGCATGCACTATGAGGAAAAATGCTCTGAATTTATATCTCGACATGCATGAAATGAAATGAGGGGAGGTAACATAAAATGTAATTATGAAGCTTCACGAACGGAGAAACATTCAAACATAAATGAAAACATATTCTTGTCATGTTACTCTTGTTTGTTTGCTGATAAAGACTGTGGACTTTAGTTAACCAGGTAAATATCCTTGCTGTTATGCTGTTTATTTGTTCATAATGATATTGGTCAAAATGCTCGCCTGAAACTGAATGTTTTTTTTCCCTTTTGTTGAGCTTTCTAGTTATATCTGTGTTCATTCGGACTCTACTACGTCGAATAAATTTACTGAATGGACATGATAGCATGCATTATGTAGGAAACATTAGTTAAATATATGTCACGGAAGTGCTCTTTCTGGTGCGCTCATTTGTGTAGCTGATAGGCAGCTGCGCTGATAAGGTCATGAGCAAAGTCAGATGGGGGTTCGACACCTGCATTTGTTATCAGTCAACAGAGAAAAAATCTGGCCACCCATTCCTCTGTTCATTCAGGCCTACAAAATGTGATGGCCCTATGACATCACAGACATACAGCAGGTTCCTGCATTTGGACGTGTTACTTTGTGTTTAGTTGCACTTTCTGGGAGACATGTTGAATAATTTATGCTATGGACAAACACATTGAATTTGTCATGGTCATGCATAATCTGGGAACTACCGGGTATTTGTAAAGTCTCACTACACTTTGTATCCAGAAAAAATCTGAAAAAATCTTTCTTCTGTTGATAATACCATTCTGTTTGGAGTACAAAAAATTACTCCAGCAGACGACTGCTACCTGCTGCATATTGCTTCACGATGGACTGTGGAGCACGTTGTTTGATGACATCATGTACTTCATTTTTCAAATTTGTTCTACATACAAAGTGTAGTGAGACTTTACAAACACCCTGTATTTTTCTGGAATGATTCTTATGGACATGAACTACCTGAGAAGAATTTCACATCCATGCAACTGTGTGTAAACTTGCAGACACACATGCACACATGACACACACACACACACACACACAAGATAAACACTCACAGATCTGAACATGTCCCTGACTTTTCACATAACGCATGTAAATAAACTGAATTCGTTTGTTAATGAACAAAGTTGGTTTTGGTTTGCATCAGTCATTCACCAAAAGCACAGCCTGAAGTACTTTCATGATTTGCATCTATGATTTGAAGCATTATCACTGTTTCCATCTGCTACCAACAGTACACACACTATTAACATCTATCACCAACAGTACATACATTATTTACATTTGTTAACAACAGTACATACATTATTTGCATCTGCTACTAACAGTACACACATTATTTACATCTATCACCAACAGCACACACATTATTTACATCTACCACCAACAGCACACACATTATTTACATCTATCACCAACAGCACACACATTATTTACATCTATCACCAACAGTACACACATTATTTACATCTACCACCAACAGCACACACATTATTTACATCTACCACCAACAGCACACACATTATTTACATCTATCACCAACAGTACATACATTATTTACATCTATCACTAACAGTACATACATTATTTACATCTATCACTAACAGTACATACATTATTTACATCTATCACTAACAGTACATACATTATTTACATCTATCACCAACAGTACATACATTATTTACATCTATCACTAACAGTACATACATTATTTACATCTATCACTAACAGTACATACATTATTTACATCTATCACTAACAGTACATACATTATTTACATCTATCACCAACAGTACATACATTATTTACATCTATCACCAACAGTACACACATTATTTACATCTATCACCAACAGTACATACATTATTTACATCTATCACCACAGTACATACATTATTTACATCTATCACCACAGTACATACATTATTTACATCTATCACCAACAGTACATACATTATTTACATCTATCACCACAGTACATACATTATTTACATCTATCACCAACAGTACATACATTATTTACATCTATCACCAACAGTACACACATTATTTACATCTATCACCAACAGTATATACATTATTTACATCTATCACCAACAGTACACACATTATTTACATCTATCACCACAGTATATACATTATTTACATCTACCACCAACAGTACACACATTATTTACATCTATCACCAACAGTACATACATTATTTACATCTATCACCAACAGTATATACATTATTTACATCTACCACCAACAGTACATACATTATTTACATCTATCACCAACAGTATATACATTATTTGCATCTACCACCAACAGTACACACATTATTTACATCTATCACCAACAGTACATACATTATTTACATCTATCACCAACAGTATATACATTATTTACATCTACCACCAACAGTACATACATTATTTACATCTATCACCAACAGTACATACATTATTTACATCTATCACCAACAGTACACACATTATTTACATCTATCACTAACAGCACATACATTATTTACATCTATCACCAACAGCACATACATTATTTACATCTATCACCAACAGTACATACATTATTTACATCTATCACTAACAGTACATACATTATTTACATCTATCACCAACAGCACATACATTATTTACATCTATCACCAACAGCACATACATTATTTACATCTATCACCAACAGCACATACATTATTTACATCTATCACTAACAGCACATACATTATTTACATCTATCACTAACAGTACACACATTATTTACATCTATCACCAACAGCACATACATTATTTACATCTATCACTAACAGTACATACATTATTTACATCTACCACCAACAGTACATACATTATTTACATCTATCACCAACAGTACATACATTATTTACATCTACCACCAACAGTACATACATTATTTACATCTACCACCAACAGTACATACATTATTTACATCTACCACCAACAGTACATACATTATTTACATCTATCACCAACAGTACATACATTATTTACATCTATCGCTAACAGTACATACATTATTTACATCTATCACCAACAGTACATAATTTTTTTACATTTATCGCTAACAGTGCACACATTATTTACATCTATCGCTAACAGTACACACATTATTTACATCTACCACCAACAGTACATACATTATTTACATCTATCACCAACAGCACATACATTATTTACATCTACCACTAACAGTACATACATTATTTACATCTATCACCAACAGTACATACATTATTTACATCTATCACCAACAGTACACACATTATTTACATCTATCACCAACAGTACATACATTATTTACATCTATCACCAACAGTACATACATTATTTACATCTACCACCAACAGTACATACATTATTTACATCTATCACCAACAGTACATACATTATTTACATCTACCACCAACAGTACATACATTATTTACATCTATCACCAACAGTACATACATTATTTACATCTATCACCAACAGTACATACATTATTTACATCTATCACCAACAGTACATACATTATTTACATCTACCACCAACAGTACATACATTATTTACATCTATCACCAACAGTACATACATTATTTACATCTACCACCAACAGTACATACATTATTTACATCTATCACCAACAGTACATACATTATTTACATCTACCACCAACAGTACATACATTATTTACATCTATCACCAACAGTACATACATTATTTACATCTATCACCAACAGTACATACATTATTTACATCTATCACCAACAGTACATACATTATTTACATCTACCACCAACAGTACATACATTATTTACATCTATCACCAACAGTACATACATTATTTACATCTACCACCAACAGTACATACATTATTTACATCTACCACCAACAGTACATACATTATTTACATCTATCACCAACAGTACACACATTATTTACATCTATCACCAACAGTACACACATTATTTACATCTACCACCAACAGCACACACATTATTTACATCTACCACCAACAGCACACACATTATTTACATCTATCACTAACAGTACACACATTATTTACATCTACCACCAACAGTACATACATTATTTACATCTACCACCAACAGTACATACATTATTTACATCTACCACCAACAGTACATACATTATTTACATCTACCACCAACAGTACATACATTATTTACATCTACCACTAACAGTACATACATTATTTACATCTACCACCAACAGTACATACATTATTTACATCTATCACCAACAGTACATACATTATTTACATCTATCGCTAACAGTACATACATTATTTACATCTATCACCAACAGTACATAATTTTTTTACATTTATCGCTAACAGTGCACACATTATTTACATCTATCGCTAACAGTACACACATTATTTACATCTACCACCAACAGTACATACATTATTTACATCTATCACCAACAGTACATACATTATTTACATCTACCACCAACAGTACATACATTATTTACATCTATCACCAACAGTACATACATTATTTACATCTATCACCAACAGTACATAATTTTTTTACATTTATCGCTAACAGTGCACACATTATTTACATCTATCGCTAACAGTACATACATTATTTACATCTATCACCAACAGTATATACATTATTTACATCTATCACCTACAGTACACACATTATTTACATCTATCACCAACAGTACATACATTATTTACATCTATCACCAACAGCACATACATCATGTGCGCCTATTAACCAACAGTACATACATCATTTACAACTATTACTAACAGTGCATACATCATTTACATCTGTTACCAACAGTACATACATCGTTTACATCTATCACCATCGTTACAGGTGTCTGTGGCTTAGGGGATAGTAAAACTGTGTGTCATAATTCCTGGACAGACCGAGTTGAGAGTTCAAAATCAGTCACAGATAATTTGGAAGCAGACTGCTTTGAGTTGATTTCCATGGTATGAGGTGTCAGCTGCTCATAAAGCAAAGGCAAACTAGTGCACTAAACTTGGCTAGTAAAACATAAACAGCCAATAAATGTTGGGGATGCTCGCAACATGTTGTAAAGGACATGCAACTAACTTTTTAACCGTCAGTACGTACTCATTTACACCTATTAAACAACATATATCTTTCACATCTATTAAACATCATTTACATATATGAACCAATAGTACATACATCATTTACTTCTATAACCAATATAGATTAAATCATTTACATCTAATGCCGATAGTACATACATCATTTTCATCTGTTAACCAACAGTGCATACATCATTTACATCTATAATCAAAAGTACATACATCATTTATATTACCAACAGTATATATATGTATATATATATATATATATATATATCATTCACATCTATTAATAGAAGTTTTTTTTCATTATTTGCATCTTTTACCAGTTGTAAATTTATTATTGAATTCTAAAATCAGAAAGGGAACACGAATAATCCAACATATTTTTGTGATTTACACTGATTATTAAACTACTGAATACAGCTATTAAAAAGAAACTAATGTGGGCCATAGATCCTAATTTGTTTCATTAAAATCTTCCTAATTAACAAGTAAAGTTTTTAGTTTGGATAGCTTGTAATGTGAACTCATCACAAGAAAATGTTAGTGCATGCTGGGTCAATCCTAAAAGAATGCAACTGTTAGAAAGTGTAAATTTCTCAAACCAGAAATGGTTTCTCCAGTCCCGATACAAAACCGGCATGGATCTTTCTCTTTGTGGAAATAAAACATCAGAATTTAGATGTCACAAGTTGTTTAATTAACAGACACATTTATAGAGACAAGAAAAGCAGCCAAAGCCAGTATATTGTAATATTCTGATAGAAAATGACAAAACACATAGTTGCTTAGTAAGCACACATTTAACAAGTTACCAATTACCCAAGCTAGCGGTGATTAGCAGGCTGTACATAGTTATTCTTCTTTGTTATCACACGTCATATTTTGGTTTACTCTGAATAGGAATTTGGAGAGGGGAAAATGCTTCACTGAACCTATATACAATAAATGAGAGAGAGAGAGAACAGAGAAAGAGAATGAACAAAGATAGAGAGAGATATGCTTACACATTATGAGAGAGAGGATAACACAGAGAGAGAGAATTAACAGAGACAGCGAGAAAGATATGCTTTCAAATTTATTTATGTTGTTGTTGTTGCATATCCCTTACAGGACGTTGCAGTCAACACCAGCATTTTTAAGCTGCTGTTGATGTACTAGGTAAGTTTTACGTTCAGTAGTTTGCCATTGCTTTCTGAACGACTGGCTCACATACCCCGGTAAGTTACCAGCATGATGCGATCCGCTGCCGAATCTTGCAGCTGCTGTTTTCTCCATGTGGATATATGGGATTATGAACAATGTCGTTAACCCCTTGGCCAGGGGGTCTGGCGCTACAAATTATGAGCAGTAAAATTAATATAAAACTTTTTGATAAAATAAAGAAAAAAGCTAACACTAGGACAGTCAGAAATACATTCTGTAATACCACATGTCACACTCAAATATACAATCTTATAAATTTTTTTCTTCTGAATCTGAGTATTTATACAATACACACAGTGGAAAAAAGAATTTACACAATCAAATAATATTTATAAGATATTTACATTAACTTCAGCACAGTTATTTACAAATTCAGTAATACCAGATCTAAAAGAAAATTTCAGTTTTATGTGCCATTTAAAAAAAAGTAAAAACTGAGTGCTTATAAAATAATTGTAGGAAAACAAAAGAGAAAATAATAAATATCAGACATGGAAACTTTTAAATAGTTTTGTAGGGATTACAAGCTAATATGAACTTTTTACCTAAACGATGAATGTATTTATAGTAATGATTAGCATTCACAGAAGATAAAGGGAAAGAAGTAAATACAAGTGTCTTATAAATGCTTTCAACTTATTAATCAATCAATCTTCTGGTACCTATTTTAATGTTATTAATCAATCAATCACCTGGTACTTATTTTAATGTTATTAATCAAACCAATCTTCTGGTACCCATTTTAAATGCTGTTAATCAATCAATCATCTGGTATCAATTTTAAATGTTATTAATCAATCAATCAATCATCTGCTACCCATTTTAAATGTTATTAATCAATCAATCAATCAATCAACTGTCCTCAGAGCCGTGATATAATAAACAAAATAATGCTGATCTGCCGGGGATTGAATTCTGACCCGTCTGGGACAGGCCAGTGCACTGGCCACTATACCACCATAGCTCCCTTACATATCTTTTTTAGGAGTCTAATTGATATGCAATGAAGCAAATGTATCTTCAGCGTGGCCTTGTCATCATTCGGAGGTGACAAAGTCAAATCCTAGTGCGCGCACACCTGTACTTGTCTATTGTATATTGTGTCAAATCATTTCTACTTCTTTGCTAAGCCTTCCATCAGCCTCAATCAATACCTTTTAGTTTATTTATTGTTACAAATCTATTAATTTCTTGGCCTTCAATAAATCAATCCCCAAATAAAGTTAGCTGAAATGGATTTCCATTACTTCCATATCGCTTTGGTTGTACATGCTAAAAGACTGCTGATGATCCATTTTTTAAAATATTATCTCCCTACCTGTATTATTTCTACATCTTGATTGCCTCCTTTTGACTTTTCCCTCCTATGTAGTTTTTATCAGTATGCCAAGTCTTTGATTGTGGCCAAAATATTTTAAGTGTAACAGAGAACTTGTGCTAAATATAAAGATTCCCAGAAAAACAAAACAAAACACTGAAGCGCCTCAGGCACATAGATATAAGAATGTTTGCTTACATCAAATGAATAGCACTGAAATAGTAATTAGCATGTGAATGTATATGTTAATCACATGTATTTTAACCAAGTATTTGTCATTACATTGATAATGTTGATAATATTAGTCATTAGTCGCGGTTCCAACTTCACGGCAACGGGTCGTCCCCATTATGCTCCATTCCTGTACCAGTGAATATCACACAAAATGCTCCTCACTGCCCCATGTGAAAAGTGGAACAGACAGGAGTCTCGACAAACCAACAGCCTGCACAGGTATATTATGCATAATGCCACTGCCAGAATGCCAACACAAATGTCCATTAACATAAGCTAGAGAAATGAACCTTCAGTTCACACTTTATCCTTAGTCATTAGTTGTGGTTTGAACATAACAGCTTCATTTCTGTGCTAGCGAATATCACATAAAAATACTTCCCACTGACAGCAGTCCCAACAAAACAACAGCACGCACAGGCATACATGCAATAATGCCAATGTCAGAATGTCAACACAACAGTCTGCCACTAAAATTACAGTTCATTATTGATGGAAGCGGCAGTCACTAGAAAACAGCAGTTGCACACACATTACTACATATGGCAAAATCAGTTAGTTCAGCAGCTGGCCATCCACCATTTTTTCTTAACATGCATTTCACAATATACAAACAACTGTGGACAGGTGTAAAAGCGTTCCATATGAAATCCACAGCTCATGGTATCGCTCCATGAACTTAACTCAGTAACTGGGCGAGGGAACCATGTACTACAAGTCCGAAATGAGGAAAATGCATAAGCAAACCATAACCAGAAGCAAAAACACTCCAAATGCCTTAACAGCTCAACAGCCTATCTGCCATATTGGACCAGAAGTCCGCACTTTATCCTCTTCTTGAAAATGTAGAGGTTTACAGGTAGACATCCACCTGTAACTTGAGACTTTTTTTTTTGGCGCTCGCTCGCTTTGAATTCAAGCATAGTCTTTAAACACTATTTCTAGTAGTGCTGGACTGAATTTTGCACGTGGATTAGCTTTCCCTATTAACAGTGTCCCTCGCCATCAGGCGAACTCACTCTGAATTCAGAGGTTCTTATAATTTATGCCCCCCGTCAAGGACTGAGAGGTCAACATTTTAGTCCAACTGTCCAGTGTAGGGGTTGAACCCCTGACCTCGGCATAGGCACACCAGATGTTTAAGAACACATGTTCTTATCCATTCGGTCATGCTGACCTACGTAACTTGAGATGATCCCCAGCTCTTCAGACCATCTTAAGACAACAATCCCCTTCAAATTAATATCAAAATTATGGCCGACTCAGTCACAGAATTATTAATCTTAAGCTGGGATAGGCCTTAATTGTAACTTCTCTACTGAGGTTGAATGGGGTAGGGGTAATGGACAAAGAAAGAAAGAAGAATTATTACAGAGGAAAACAAATATTTTCACATGACAATATTATAGTTTTTGTGATAAAGAGGCTAAGATTAATTCTATCATAAAAACAGTAAATAAACATGCTTTAAAAACAAATCACTGTTTGATATTTTTAAATACCAGAATGGAAGTACCTACCTCCCGCTCCACCTGGTCGAGGTGCTTGATGGTGCTGAAGATCAGGTCCATGTGTTTGATCACGAAATCTTTCTTGGTGGACTTGCGCATGATAATGCCGAGACATTTGAATGCAAAGTTCTGGGGGTTAACAAATTATGATGACATACTGAAATCCTTACATTATTTTCTGACTTTATTTGTTTACATATACGTTTTCTAAATTTGTGGGTAAAGAGTAAAGGTCAAGGACTCTTCATCACGCCTTGAGGTGTATTGGATATATGGTGCTAGCTACATATCTGTATACACCAATCGGCATACAATGGGTCATGTGATCAATATCACATTAGTGACCTTCACTTCCTAGGTCATATCCAGGCAGCCATTTTAGGCTGTAACGACCTGAAAGCCCAGGACTATTTATAAAAATCTGCCTCCATGGGAAATAGAAGGGAAAATTTTTCACCAAGTGGATTGTTTTAAATACCTAGGGGTATTTATAACCTCAGATGGAAGTTGCACAACAGAGATTAAGAGCAGAATAGGGCAAGCAACAGCTGCATTTTGGAAAATGAAGAGTATCTTATGCAATAAGTCTAATTTAATTTAATTTAGTTTAGTTTAATTTAGTCATTGGATCAACATCACGGCACAGAGTTTAACCCATAAGTGCTCCGTTTTCCTCCTAACTCAAACCTGAATCTGGAGAAACTCAGCTCAATGCATGAACTCTGTTGCATCAGCGAGGATCCTGAAATACTTTGCAATAAGTCACTATCATTGAATGTAAGAAATAGTGCTAAAGTGCTATGTAGAACCTGTATTACTGTATGGCAGTGAATCTTGGAAAGTAAATGAACAAATTAGGAAGAACTTGGAAGCACCAGAGACTGTGGTTCCTAAGATGAATGTTGTGAATTCCTTGGACTGCCAAAGTAACTAACAACAATTGCTTGAAAGAGGCTAATGAAACTAGAACAATATATACAATAATAAGAAAAAGACAAACAGGTTTCTTTGGTCATGTAATGAGAAGAGAGGCATTGGAGAACATCGTGACAACTGGAAAGTTTAAGGGGAAGAGAGGAAGAGGCAGACCAAGAGAAATTATGTTGGATGGATTGAGACGATGGCACGGAGGAATATCATCAGCAGAGCTGATTCAGAAAACCAAAGACCGAAATCTGTGGAAAGTTATGAAAGCATACGCCAGCCGGCATGACACTTGATGATGATGATGCCTTGATGGAAATTCATATACATGACTGCCAGGCAACTCTTATTTATTTTAACTCTCTGGCTGCAAACAAATGTCTCCTCATATGAGAAAGAAACAGAAGAAAGTAAAGCACAGGCAGAAGCTAAATCAATGATTCCCAAACTCTTTGCTGTTTGCTTTCGGATTGCTCAAAACAGACTCAGTATTTTATTGATAAGAAATACATTTGAAATAAAACAAATAAACTCTAGAAGCTAACAGACAACACACACAAATAATTTTGTTGATGCGCTCGCTCGCTTTGAACTCAAGCGTAGTCCATAATGAATTTTGCATGTGGGTTAACTTTCCCCATTACCAGAGTCCATCACCATCAGGAGAACCCACTCCAACTTCAGAGGTACTTGTAATTTATGTCCCCAAGTCAAAGACGAGAAGTCAACAATTTAGTCCAACTGGTCGGTGTATGGGTTGAGCCCAAAAGCTCAGCATCAGCACACCGGATGTTTAAGAACAAACGCTCTTACCCATTCAGCCATGCTGACCTCAACAAATGTATAATAATTATGACCATGAGATCGTCATTCAGTGATAAACTTTACAGCAAAATAAGAACACAATTCACTCATAAAATATACACATGAAAATAAAGATGGCTTATTTTTCATTAGATACTCTCCTTTATAGTAAGCCAAACTCTTGTCACTTTGCCAACATAACCATGCATTACTATTTTTCTCTTTGGCCTTCCTCTTCCTCTCTTACAGGCATTTATACATACCACATTTTGCACAAGGAATCAAATAACATTTTAAATGCCATTCATATCTATTTTTACCCTGTCATTAAACAAAACTATTTCTCTAAATCCTACATTGTCTTGGAACCCTTCTGCCACACCTGTTATAAATACTCATCACAACAGCCTGGCCTGCTGCATATTTTAAGAATCATTGATAAATGAGGACAATTTAGAGGAAAGAAAACAAAAACTACAGACCAGAACACGAAGCATATATGAGATTGGCAGAAATGCACAGACCTAAATCTTCAGACTTGGAACAGGACACTGAGGACTTGGAGCACACATTTACCGAATGGTCTCACTGACTGCCTCTTGCAATGTGGAGCACTCAGGTAAACCCCAAAACATTCTACAAGATTCCCTGACCTAATTGAACTGAGGGACAAAATCTGGCCGACTGGAGCAACCTGTGAGAAAAACTCTGGTGGACCAGTGAAAACCTGCAGCGAACCACCTGTTGTGACCCATGTCAGAAAAGACGAAATAAGCAATCAATGATCGCAGAAGAAGAAGAACTTAACTAAGTGGTCATTTTGGCAGACATTACTTACCCTTTCTTCAACATATGCACTGTACAAGGAAATCTGCTGTCCGAAGGCCTCCCCGAGTTCAGCCGTCCATTCCTCAGAGTCCACAACATCCAAGCTCTTGGACAGCATCTAAAGTTCACAACAATGTTGATAAAACTAATGGCAGTAAAACACAATAGTAGTAAAACATCATGCTAACAAAACACAATAACATTATGCTATCAAAACTCTATAATAGTAAAACATTATGCTAACAAAACACAATAGCAATAAATTAACAGAAAACACGAAAAACAAGAACTGGAGACGATCAACTTTACAAGAACATGACAACAAGTGAAGGATGTTGCAGTGACTTGCCTTCATCAACAAGTTTTAAAAATATATATATACAACAGGCAAAGGCAAAAAAATACAATTAAAATAACTACAGTAGGTAGGCAGGTAGTTTAGTTTAGTTTAGTTTAGTTTAGTTAGATAGCTAGTTAGCTGACAGATTATCCTCACTAGACATCAAACCATTCAGTCCATAAGTACTCAGATTCACTCAAGACATAATAATATTTTGTGAGCATGGACAATAACAATGTTGAAAAATCAAATGAAATATAAGCAATCAGCATCAGAATGAAAAGAATTAACAAAACAGAGGCCTCATATACACAAGCAGACCCAGCCTGAGAAAGTTTTCTGTGAATTATTCCAACATTTTATGTCTATAACACAACACTGGCTGGGAGCTGCAGTCTTTAATGCTGGCTGAAAGCTTTAACACTGGCTGAAAGCTGCAGTCTATTTGCTGGATTGGAGTTGCAATGGTGAGCACACATGCCAGCCAACCCAGTAGGATTGTGTTTGAATACCTATCGAGGTGGGGATTTTCATAAAATTGGTCTACCCCCAGCTTCCCCCCACGGTCAATTCAACCTAAAATGGTCTCTAGGAAATGTCCAGGGAAGTAAAGACAACCTGAGTGATACTAACCACATGACCCACTTCATGCCAATTGGTCTCTCCAAATATGAGTTTTGCACCTTTTACCCAATGCGCCGCAAGGCGTGTAAAAAGGGCCATAATTTTTTTTTTTAAATTATATACCCGATATGCTGCAAGTTGTCTCCACTTGTTTCCCGATATAACTTTCATTTCTTACCTTCAAGAGAAGATCCTCCCAGTTTTTCTGTGACCATTGTTCTACTTCCTCTTTCTCATCTTTCTTTTCATCTTCATCCTCATTAGAAGAATCTGTTTATAAAACATAAGCAATAAGAATTCAAGACAAACACAGAAACATGTTCAATTATTTTTACAAACAGAACTCAAGAAATACCAGTTAAATCAGGATGGGGAAGTAAAATCACATGAAATACCTCAGCTAACATGCATGGGTAAGTAAAATCACAATAAATACCACAGTTAACACAAGCATGGGTAAGTAAATTCACATGAAATACCACAGCTAACACAGTATGGGGAAGTATAATCACAAGAAATACCATGCTAACATGCATGGGTAAGTAAAATCATAAGAAATACCACAGCTAACACAGCATGGGGAAGTATGTTTGCATATCCTTTACAGGACATCAGCTGTCAACATCAGCATCTTTCAGCTAATTGTTGAATTTCTTGGCAAGATTACGCGCAGTAGATTGCCATTGCTTTTTGAGTCGACCGGCTCACATACCCCGTAAGTTACTGACATGGTTGGAACCACTACCGATTCTCGCCGCCGTCACATTACTCATGAGAGTATATGGGATTACGGAGAAAGTCGCTAACTCCTAGGCCAGGGAGACTGGCATGAGGAAGTATAATCACAATAAAAACCACAGCTAACAAAGCATGGGTAAGTAAAATCACAAGAAATACCACAGCTAACACAGTATGGAGAAGTAAAATAAAACCTACATTATATATGTAAAAAAGATGCCTATTCAGTCACACACACAAAAACAATGGATGAAGAGAGTTATGATTTCCATATTTTGTATGATATATTTTATTTTTGTGTATCATTTTTTGTGAGCCACGGGCCATTTCAAAATCTCTAAAGAAGAAAATCAGGGCTTTTGAATTTAATGTTACAAAAAAGTTATTGATTAGAGCACAACAATGTGGAATCTGTACTCAAAATTCTATATTATGCTTAATAAATTCACTATCTTCCAACTCTTAAAAAAACAAACAAGCAAAATAACACATTCAGCAGCAGACAAATAATAAAGCCAACACACATGCAAATTGCCAGGCTGCCTTTTTTGTAAGAAAGCAAAAATATCTCTGGCAGAATGAGATTTAGAAAAAAGATGTGTGCCATCGTGAGTTAAGCATAATTTCTAATTGTTAAATATTAAGCAAACCTTGATACCCTGAGTAGGTATTTTCCTGGGAGGTTGATGAGATACTTTCAATTATTTTTCTTCTCGCTTCTTCTTCTTTTTCTTCTGCCTTTCCTCTCTTAATGGAGATCAATAAATTTATGCCAAATACTTTGTTCATGATTGGTTATATTTTGTGGCTAAAGTTTTCTATGGGATAAAGTAGTCAGTCTCACGTCAGCTTTCTGCAGTAACAATTCTATGATATAAACGGTCAAATTAAAAATGTATTCACTATGATGCAAAATTATGGTCGTCACTAGGAAGAAAAGAATTTACAGGTAAATTGGAATATTTTTAAACAAGTGTATCAGTACAACTATCTCGGAACAGTCATAACTTCTGATGGGAGGTGCCTTGAAGCGATTAGAACACGAATCACCATGGCGAAGGTAGCCTTTTGCAAGATGGAAAATATACTGACAAATAAAAACATGTCAATTGCAACGAGAAAAAGAGTGCTGAAGTGCTATATAGAACATGTACTTCTGTATGGATGTGAAGTGTGGACAATGAGCAAACAAGCTGAATGACATCCAACAGCTGTGGAAATGTGGTTTCTGAGGAAAATGCAAAGAATACCATGGACAGGCAGAAAAACCAATGACCAAGTCCTTCAAGAAACATGAAAACTGTAAACTTGTTAGAAAAATTAGACGTAGACAGTCAAAATTTTTTGGACAAGTTATGAGAAACTATAAAACTTGGTGACAACTGTCAAAATGTAAGGGAAAAGAACATGCGGAAGGCTGAACGAAAAATATCTAGATAGCTTGACTATGTGGCATAACTGAGACAGAAATACAGAGCTTATCCATGACTCTGGTGATCTTAATTCCTCTGGCTCAAGACATCCCTGTCTTACACTGCAAGGTACTATATTCAATAGATGACAGTCACTTTAAATGTTTCTATCCTAGCTGTTACTTTTACTGTTTCTATCCTAGCTGTTACTTTCAATGTTTTCTTCAGTATTTCTATCTTAATTGTTACTTTAAATATTTTCAACCTACTGTAACTTTCAATATTGCTGTGCTAGCTGTTACTTTCAATATCTTAAATCCTAGCTTTTAGTTTCAATATTTTTATACTAGTTGTTACTTTCAATGTCTTAAATCCTAGCTTTTAGTTTCAATATTTTATACTAGTTGTTACTTTCAATGTCTTAAATCCTAGCTTTTAGTTTCAATATTTTATACTAGTTGTTACTTTCAATGTCTTAAATCCTAGCTTTTAGTTTCAATATTTTTATACTAGTTGTTACTTTCAATGTCTTAAATCCTAGCTTATAGTTTCAATATTTTTTATACTAGTTGTTACTTTTAATTTCAAGAGAAAAGACAACAACCTACAATAGAACCCAAGCTAAGTGAAACACAACTTGGATTGAGGAAAAACAAAAGATGCACAGGTGCCATCTTTGCTCTTAGACAATTTATAGAAAAATAAATTGAATTTAATGAAATACTCTACTTATCACTTGCCAACCAAGAAAAGGCATGAGTAGATAGAAATAAGCTGTGGGAAATCCTTAAATGATATGGAGTAAGTGCACATCTAACAAACTTGTGTATAAGTTTATACAACAACAACAATGAATGTACAGTTAGAACAAACGGAAGACACTCAGAACCCTTCACCATAACATCTGAGTATGACAAGGTTGTGTGTGTTCTATCTCCCCTCTTGTTCATAACCTATATAGACAGCATATGTAAAGAAACCAGCCAAACAGAAACTGTAACAACACTGCATGACAAACAGAATACAGAAGAAGAACCTTTGGCAAAGAACACCATTAAAGAACTCGAAGGCAGAATTACAAGTCCACATGAATCGCCTAAACGAAGTGTGTAAGGAGCATAAGATGAAAATTAGCATAAGTAAAACAGAGGTAATGACTATAACCAAAGAAGAAAAAAAAAAAATTCATCTAAAAGAACATCCCCTGAAACAAGTAAAGAGCTTAAAGTATTTAGGAAGTATACTGTCGTCAAATGGCACATCAGAAGACCTGAAATGGTAAATCGAAGGCCTGACAGAAAATACATGCAATATGGCAAACCAACTCTTTGGACAAATGGCACCAATACTAAAGAATAAACACGTATCTATAGAT
This sequence comes from Cepaea nemoralis, assembly GCA_014155875.1. Classification (NCBI taxonomy): domain Eukaryota; kingdom Metazoa; phylum Mollusca; class Gastropoda; order Stylommatophora; family Helicidae; genus Cepaea; species Cepaea nemoralis. Next base: position 510,843 of record JACEFZ010027752.1, read on the forward strand.
ACTTTTAAAAAAATCAATCTACAACACAATTTTCCTACCAACTCTATGCTACCAATGCCAAACCTGGACAATGACAGAAAAAGAGAACAGAAAATACAACAACGGAAATGAGATTTCTGAGAAGAATACTCAATCAAAAAAAGAAATCAGGACTAAAGTGGGGGTTATAGCAGCGATAGATTTAATCACAAAACAGCAAGTTAAATGGTTTGGCCATATTCAAGGCTACCAACTAATAGTATACCACAACAAGCAATGATATACAAACCAAACAAAACCAGAAGAAGAGGCTGGCCATGTAAACAATGGATAGAGGAAACAACAGAGTCCATAGGAATCATGATATATTAAGCCTATAAACGGGCACTCTCTTGCTATTTATGCTTCACCTCAACACTGCAAGGTACAAGAGGAACATGACGAGATGAGATGAGACACATACTTTTAATTTTTCTATACTAGCTGTTACTCTAACTCCTTCATTGACAGATGGTCATTACTTTCATTCCTTCAGATCTGATGTCATTATACCGAAATAGCAATTACCGCAGACAGAAAGAGTTAAAGAAATTTGCATTTGCCTGCTACAAAACTGTGAATAAAAATTAGAGAAGCAACAAACCTGCGACCCAAAACAATAATTAATTACAATAGCAGCATGTAAAAGCAAAACAAATGTGACCATCACCATTGTAAGAGAAAACACTATTTTTGTAACTTTTCACGCACCAACATATCTGGCATAATACCCACCATCCTTTCCATTAGTCGGCTTCCTGTGATGTGGTCCTTGGAATTAAATAAAATATTTTTCTGCACACTCAAAAATACAATTGTAAAAATATCATGCTTCTTTCAGTCATTTAATTTTCACAGGAAAATAAAAAGATCTGATTCTGAAGTCATAAAACGTAATAACGCTGATGCATATGCTGGGGGGAGGATCTGAGCACCTATGGACATGTCCGGAGTGCAACGAAGATACCCCAACTGATAACTGATAACTGATAACACCTGTGTGTTTGTGCGTCTCTTTCCCCCCCCCCCCCCCAAAAAAAAAGACGAAAACAAACATGTTTCTACCTCATTCAATCTGCTTTCTTAGCGTTTGTTATAACTAAGGTGGTGATGATGTGTCTTTTGTTTTTAATTTTTGGGCCTTTGCATAAAAATTGTTTCTGATGTTGTTGGGCAAGCAGGTACTGGTTATTCCTTTGTTTCCTTCAATTCACAGTCAATATCACCTGCGAGGCTTTTTTCACTGTTTCCTTAAATTAGCGATCAACTGAATCTCTGAGGTATTTTTCATGTTTTCTTCAATGTTATCTTTGAGGTTTTTCTACTGTTTTCTTCAATATCATCTTTGAGGTTTTTCCACTGTTTTCTTCAATGGTATCTTCGAACTTTTCTATTGTTTTCTTCAATGTAAACTTTTAAGTTTTTCTACTGTATTTCTGCAATGTTATCTTTGAGGTTTTCCCACTGTTTTCTTCAATGTTATCTTTGAGTTTTTTATATTGTTTTCTTCAATTAGCTATCAACTAAATTTCTGAGGTTTGTTCACTATTTCCTTCAATATCATCTTTGAGGTTTTTCCAGTGCCCTTCAATGTCACCACTGAGGCTTTTCCACTGTTTCCTTCAATATCATCTTTAAGGTTTCTCCACTGTTTTCTTCTTGAATGTCACCTTTGAAGTTTTTCAACTGTTTCCTTCAATGTCACCTTTGAGATTTTTACCACTGTTTTCTTCAATGTCACTACTGAGGTTTTTCACTATTTTCTTCAATGTAACCTTTGAGGTTTTTCCACTGTTTCATTCAATATAATCTTTGAGGTTTTCCACTATTTTCTTCAATGTCATCTTTGAGGTTTTTCCACTGTTGCCTTTTTTCAATTTCATTTTAAGCTTCTTCTGCTGCTTCCTTCAATGTCATCTTTGAGGTTTTTCCACTGTTTCATTCAATATAATCTTTGAGGTTTTTCCACTATTTTCTTCAATGTCATCTTTGAGGTTTTTCCACTGTTGCCTTTTTTCAATTTCATTTTAAGCTTCTTCCGCTGCTTCCTTCAATGTCATCTTTGAGGTTTTTCCACTGTTACCTTTAATTTCATTTTAAGCTTCTTCCGCTGCTTCCTTCAATGTCATCTTTGAGGTTTTTCCACTGTTTCATTCAATATAATCTTTGAGGTTTTTCCACTATTTTCTTCAATGTCATCTTTGAGGTTTTTCCACTGTTGCCTTTTTTCAATTTCATTTTAAGCTTCTTCCGCTGCTTCCTTCAATGTCATCTTTGAGGTTTTTCCACTGTTACCTTTAATTTCATTTTAAGCTTCTTCCGCTGCTTCCTTCAATGTCATCTTTGAGGTTTTCCCACTATTTTCTTCAATGTCATCTTTGAGGTTTTCCCACTATTTTCTTCAATGTCATCTTTGAGGTTTTCCCACTATTTTCTTCAATGTCATCTTTGAGGTTTTCCCACTATTTTCTTCAATGTCATCTTTGAGGTTTTCCCACTGTTTTGAGGTTTTTCCACTATTTTCTTCAATGTCATCTTTGAGGTTTTCCCACTGTTTTGAGGTTTTTCCACTATTTTCTTCAATGTCATCTTTGAGGTTTTCCCACTGTTTTGAGGTTTTCCCACTATTTTCTTCAATGTCATCTTTGAGGTTTTCCCACTATTTTCTTCAATGTCATCTTTGAGGTTTTCCCACTATTTTCTTCAATGTCATCTTTGAGGTTTTCCCACTATTTTCTTCAATGTCATCTTTGAGGTTTTCCCACTATTTTCTTCAATGTCATCTTTGAGGTTTTCCCACTGTTTTGAGGTTTTTCCACTATTTTCTTCAATGTCATCTTTGAGGTTTTCCCACTGTTTTGAGGTTTTTCCACTATTTTCTTCAATGTCATCTTTGAGGTTTTCCCACTGTTTTGAGGTTTTTCCACTATTTTCTTCAATGTCATCTTTGAGGTTTTCCCACTGTTTTGAGGTTTTCCCACTATTTTCTTCAATGTCATCTTTGAGGTTTTCCCACTGTTTTGAGGTTTTTCCACTATTTTCTTCAATGTCATCTTTGAGGTTTTCCCACTGTTTTGAGGTTTTCCCACTATTTTCTTCAATGTCATCTTTGAGGTTTTCCCACTATTTTCTTCAATGTCATCTTTGAGGTTTTCCCACTATTTTCTTCAATGTCATCTTTGAGGTTTTCCCACTATTTTGAGGTTTTTCTATGCACTAGAATTGTTAACTATCTCTTATTATCCTTATATATGATTTGTTTACTAATCATCATCATATAGCTAATCTCTTGCAAATTGTCATTATCTTGACAACTCACTAGAAACATTCTATATTATTCGGCACTTCGCCTGCTTATTTTCATGCCATTTCAATGTCATATTTGAAGTTTTTCTACTGTTTCCTTCAATGTAATCTTTGAGGTTCTTCCACTGCTTCCTTCACGTCATCTTTGAGGTTTTTCCACTGTTTCTTCCATGTCATCTTTGAGGTTTTTCCGCTGTTTCCTTCATGTCATCTTTGAGGTTCTTCCACTGTTTCCGTCAATGTGATCTTTCAGGTTCTTCCACTGCTTCTTTCATTTCATCTTTGAGGTATTCTCACTGTTTTGAGGTTTTTCTATGCACTAGAATTTTTTACTATTTTATTATCCTTATTTATTTTAATTTGATTTGAGATATATTGGTTGTCCATTATCATTATTATTATTATTGTCAAGTTATTATTATTATTTTTTACCATTATTGCTGTTATTGTGGTTATTTTTACTATGGAGAGGTATAACTCCATTTTACTAACTATCATCTATGAAAACGGCAAGGTACCAGTCAGTCAGTGACTATTATTATTACTATTATTGGTGTTTTTTTTTAAACATTTGATACCCTTACAATTGAAAATGTTGTTTTAGTCATACTCCATACTTCTGAACCATACAGTAATGCTAATTTAACATTTGGAGTTAAATTCCATGTGCTGATCTTTTTTTTTTCCCCTCCTTAGCTCGGTTTGAACTCAAGTGTAGTCCATACAAATGCTACTACTTCTACTTATGAATTAGCTTTCCCTATTACCAGTGTCCCTCGTCATAAGGTGAACTCACTGTGACTTCTCAGGTACTTGTAATTTACATCCCCAAGTCAAGATTGTAGTCAACTGACCAGTTTAACAGATGAACCCGCTACCTCGGCATCAGCACACTGGAAGTTTAAGAGCAAGTGCTCTTATCCATTCAGCTATCAGAGCTGATCACCAGAGCTGATCTTAATTTCCATTGGCTTCCACAAGTTTCACAGTGCAATGAAAGCTTGTCTTGCCTGTTGTACTCTGGTGTTCATATCTTTACGTTTCCCCATCTCGGTCTACAGACTGGCACCTGGCCATCTTGACAGACGATAGTTTGTAAAATGGAGCTATACCTCTCCATAACACAAAGCCTGGGCTGAATTTACAGACCATGTGTTTCCCATGCAGCATGATCCCTCTCTCGGCCTGCTTAGTTCACTCCAGAGGAAAGATAACACTAATACATCTGGAACAAGACAAGCTGCAGAAGTTGCTGGATCAGCAAAGCAATACTCTGACTATCCGCTTGCTGGAGCTTCCATCCTAGACCAATTGCCGAACAAGGCTTTGGGCCTGGTCTGAGTGAGCCTGGTTGCATTTCCTCGCACCAGGGTTAGGTTTGTATCCTCCCAATTGCACTCCTCCACCCAAAGCCATTGGCACAATGAGGGGTGTCGGGTTTGGTAAGGTCGCCCAACACTCGGCGCCAACAAAAAGCAGGTAGTACCGTCTACTGTCATATGGTAGCTCAGTCATATCTGACTAAGACCTGACTCTGTCTATACTGCTACCTAAATATGTGTACAATTCTACTTCTTGAAGTGAGGTTTCATTACAATAAACACACATCATTCACCAACAATGTTCAAAATCCATTTATCCAATGTTTCCATTCACAGTTTTTTTCATCAACTCATGAAAAATTTTCAAATAAATGACCAAAAGTTTTTAAACATTAACTCATTTAAGTATTCAAACATCCATCTCACATATACATGTACGTATACAGTTCTTCATGTAATTGTGTCAGTGTATGTTTGCTGTTTGTATGCTGATGAAGTCTTTAGCCGCAACATCCATATTTTTTGGGGGCGCTCACTCGCTTTGAACTCAAGCGTAATCCATTCACACTAATTCTAGTAGTGCTGGACTAAATTTTGCTGTGTGGATTAGCTCTCCCTATTAACAGTGTCCCTCGTCATCAGGTGAACCCATTACGACTTCAGGGGTACTTGTAATTTACGTCCCCAAGTCAAGGATGAGAGATCAACATTTTAGTCCAACTGTCCGGTGTAGGGGTTGAACCCCTTACCTCGGCATCAGCACACTGGATGTTTAAGAACACGCATTCTTATCTGATCTCCAGATCCATTTTGTCACTTGTGATCATCTTCTAGTAGAACTTACCGATTCAACTTCTTGGTTTTGTTAATTCAATCATTGCAATAAAAAATCTTCAAGATTTTAAATGTATAAGAAGACAATAACATTTTAGGTTTGAAAGTAAACAATACATTAAGATGTACATTTTAAAAAGAAAATAATACATTTTAAACATTTCTTTTCTAACGTATAATAAACAAACATACATTATGATTTAAAATGTACACCAAACAATAAAAATAAGACAGTTTTCAAATAAAAACATATAAGAAAAACATAACATTGAGAAAGCTGTAAAATATACAACATTAACATGAAATAAAATCTACAAATGTGTCATAAAAAAGTAAAGGTCAAGGACCCCTTTCCACACCCGTGAAGTGTACTGGGTATATGGTGCTAGCCTAATATTTGTATAGACCAATCAGCACTCAAGACATTGTTGTGTGTTCGCATGCTTTGAACTCAAGCGTAGTTCACACACACACACACTACTACTTCAAATAGCTCTGGACTGACTTTTGCGTGTGGACTAGCTTTCCCTTTTACCAGTGTGCCTCGCCATCAGGTGGACCCACTCCGACTTCAGAGGTACTTGTAATTCAAGTCGCCATGTCGAGGATGAAAAGTCAACATTTTCGTCGGGGTTGAAACCGCCAACTCAGCATCAGCCCACCGGAGTTTAGACAACAAGCGCTGTTATCCATACAGCCATGCTGGCCTCCAGTCAACAAAACGAAGGGGTCAGTGACCCACTGGGCATCTTCACTTCCACGAACATTTTGTGCTGCCCATTATAGGCTGGGGCAGCGGAAGCTCAGCTACATTTTATTAAATCTCCATCTTAATGGAGGTTCAATCACATGACCACAGGATTGGCCAGCCAGCAATCTAGTGGCTCCACAGTTAAAATGAATAGTAAAATATTAAATTATTAACACATATAATAAAAACAGCAACTGAATGTCTAATGCTTGGTCATTTCTTGTTCTGTAGTTTTCTATTTTTAGTTTCATTCAATCTGTCTCATCTATCATTAACCCTTCAACTGAGTCCTTGACATATCCCTCTCTCTCTCTCTCTATATATATATATATATATATATATATATATATATATATATATATATATATATATATATATATATATATATATATATATACACATATACAGAAACACCGGAACAAATAAACATACAGGAATATTTCAACATAAACCATGCAGGAAAATCTCAATATATTTTTATACACTAATGCCTCAATATTTATTTTTACAGGAACTTCTCAACATAAAACATAAAGGAATATTTCATTATACATTTAAACAGGAAGATCTGAACATAAAACATACTGAAATATCTCAACATAAAACATGCAGGAATATCTCAAAAGATATTTATACAGGAAGATCTCACCATAAAACACACAAAAATATGTCAACATAAAATATACAGAAATATTTCATTATACATTTAAACAGGTAGATCTCAACATAAAACATACTAGCATATATAGTTATTTATACAGGAAGATCTCAACAAAAATCATAAAGAAATATCTCAATACACATACAGAACATCTCAACACAAACACAGCTACAAGTAAACCTCAAATGATACCTACCATCCAAGTAACTGATAAGTTTGGGGATGACGACGTCCCATAATCCAGCAATACTGTCGTGAAGTATTGGTGAGATGCCCTTCATACAGTTCAGGACATGCACACCTCGGCCACGGCCATTATGAGGACGTCCTGCCAGCACCTACCAACATGACCAGATTTGTATTATATGTAAAACAAAATAAACATGTTTAAAGGCGAGAGGATAAATTTCAATGCAATGGGTTTAACCCTCCATACGGTTGGACTCTTTCCACAGGGTGGCTTGCTAAAATATCATAGCACAGAGCACGAACTCCGCAGCTCCAGCAATGAACCCCCCCCCCCCCCCCCCCCCCCCCCATGGATCTCAGATAAAGGGAAATAAACATTACTAAAATATGAAAGGGAGCTGTGGTAGTGCAGTGGTTAGGCGCTCACCTGTTGGCCCGTTGGCAATGAGTTCAAATCTACATCTGGGTTGATTTTAAAATTGAGTGGGCTCCCAGGTCGACCCAGCTAAATTGGCTACTGGAAAATGTCTTGGGAATTGAAGGTGGCTGTTATGATACTGACCTCAACACCCAGCAAGAGCTGATTGGTTTATAAAAATACTGGTCTATAAAAATACTGATGTATAAAAATATTGGTTTATAAAAATACTGGTCTATAAAAATATTGATGTGTAAAAATATTGGTCTATAAATGATGAGGCCGCCTTTACTTTCCAGGAAATTTCTTTGTATCCATTAGGCTGGGTCAACTCACAGGCCCAGATCAATGAAAGAATCCTGGCCTCATTATGATTCAAACGTGAAAACATGACCACTGGATTGGCAGACAGGCAAGCGTGCTAGCCACTAGAAGATAGAAACATTGAAAGTAACGATGACTTCCAACCATCACCGTGGCCAGGCTTTAACTCTTACTGATCTGGGTACTCCCAACCAACACAGTGGCCAGGCTTTAACTCTTACTCATCTGGGTACTCCCAACCAACACAGTGGCCAGGCTTTAACTCTTACTCATCTGGGTACTCCCAACCAACACAGTGGCCAGGCTTTAACTCTTACTCATCTGGGTACTCCCAACCAACACAGTGGCCAGGCTTTAACTATTACTCATCTGGGTACTCTCAACCAACACCGTGGACAGGCTTGAACTTTTACTGATCTGGGGATAGCCCCATTTATCCAACACACCTGCAAGCATGGACAAGAGACCTGCACTCCCTCCCTCCCACCCACCCACTCAATCACTCACTCACTTACTACTCTGGAGTTTCACACAACCATCATAAAATTAATATGGGATTAATTTAAGAATTGTCTAAAAAATATCTGGGAAGGGAAGTGAAAGTGCTGGGGAAGTGAAAGTGCTGAGGAAGGAGAATTTTATTTTACTTCATGTAAGGCACCGTCCAAGTATATATGTAAGCTACTGCTTTACTAAAATGTAAATGCATTGAAGCCAAATTTAACCAGAAGAAAAAGCCAACCATGTAAATGATGGGCAGAGGGAATAACATCGACAGACACAGGGATAACTGAGTCCATGAGAATCTTGATATATGAAGCCCATAAACAGGCACTCTCCCGCTGTTTATGCTTCAACTCAACACAGCAAGGTACAAGAAGGGCCAGATGAGATGAGATTGCTTTACACCCCCATAGAAGTTTTTGTCATGGGATACCCTTGGTTCTTTAAGACAAATAAATAGCAATTGTAAACATGCTGACGATTCAACAACAGTGAACAATTCACAAAGTTTCTACTACTTAATATGTTAACTAAACAACAGTGAATAATTCACAAAGTTACTGCTACTAAGCAGATTTATTAAACAACAGTGAACAATTCACAAAGTCTCTGCTGCTAAACAGATTCACTAAACAGCAGTGAACAATTCACAAAGTCTCTGCTATTAAACAAGATGACTAAACAACATTGAACAATTCACAAAGTCACTGCTATTAAACAAGATGACTAAACAACAGTGAAAAATGCACAAATTTTCTTCTACTAAACAGATTCATTAAATAACAGAATTAATTACCAAAACTCTTGCAATGAGACTTGTTGGTTTTGGAATGTTGGCTGAAATAAATAAAAAAACATTATAATAAGTAATAAATACAACATTCAATATGCAACATTGTTTCTTGACTCCTCCTCCTTTCCCCTCCTCCTCTTCCTCCTTCTTCAGCTGCCTGATCAGGACTAGATATCGGCAATCACACCTCTCCACTTCTACAGCTGTTTGATAGTTTAATAAAGTTTATGTTGCTTATACTATTATTTGTTGCCCAACTGTTTAGCTTTCCACAAACATCTTTCTCTGTCATCACCTTGCCTCTCTTGCCTAATATTTCCTGTATATGTCTAACTTTTCTAATCCACCTCCTCTTTTGGTATACACCATAAATCTCATTTGTCTTTTCTTTGTGTTCTTGACGGATCTTGTAACACCTCAGCATTTGTTGTCTCCCCTTCACACCCCATTGGTTTCTGAGTTTTCAGAAGGGAAGGAGACCTCTGCCAGACAATTCCCAAGGATGTGGTACTTCGGTACTGAGTTGGGAAGGAAATCTCTTACACCCTCTCTCTGATAGATACAAGTCCTTTCCAGGGTTCAAACCAACTGAAAGACCATAAATCAGACTTGATCAAGACTCAGTCTTCCAGAGAATTCGTGAACCAACCAACCACCCAACCAATCAACCTCTTTTTTGTTTCTTTCATCAGTTCTCTTTTCATTCTCAACTTGTTTATAACTTCTGCACTCGTTTACTTTTGCTTCAATGAAATGCAACGTATTCAAGTGCACATAGTGTACTACGTTCAAATACTCACGACAGGTCTCAAAATCAATGTCATAGTCAGGAGCACTCTCTGCTCGCTTCTTCTGTGAAAGAAAGCCCAAAGAGCGACACACGGGACCTGCAGCTGTCGTGTACTGCTCTGGAATCACAAGTTCCAACAGGTAAGGCCACAAAACCTGAAATCAAACAAGTACTACATTTTAATCTTCATCCATTCTTCTTTAGATTCTAAGAAAATGTAATCATCATCATCAAATGCCCTGCCAACTGGCGAAGGCGTTCATGTCTCTTCATAGATCTCTGTCTTTGATGTTCTGAATCACCTCTGTTAATGATATTCCTCCACGTCACAATCTCAGTCCATCCAGCATCATTTCTACTGGTCTGCCTCTGCCTATTTTTGTACTCATCTTTCCCGTCATGACAATGTTTTTCAATGCCTCTCTTCTCATTACATAACCAGAGTATGCTGTTTGCCTCTTTATATATTGTATATCATTTTAAAATGTGATGCATTTGTGTAATCTTTTCACCAATTGCAGAAGTGAAAATCCCACGACATGTCAGCACACAGATTACCAGAAGTGCCCACCCACCTCCTTCTCCTTCTTCAGGTCATTTGACTACATGTCTACAGCAAACATCTGCAATCATGATTCTCTAACCCTCTCTCTGTCATGTGATATTGTAATGACACTGATGTTGCTTATATTACCATTTTTTGCTCAGCTATTTAAGCTTCCCATACATCTTTCTCTGCCTTCCTCTGTCTCTCATGCCAAGTATTTTCTCACATAAGGCTAATTTCTTTATTCCACCTGTCTCTCTCTTGCCTAGTATTTTCTCACACAAGGCTAATTTCTCTCTTATACTCGTCTCTCTTGCCTAGTATTTTCTCACATAAGGCTAATTTCTCTATTCCACCACTTCTGTTGTTGTTCCCAATAAAGTTCCTTTGTCAATTCCTTATGGATTTGATGAGTGATCCAGTATCACCTGCAGCTGTCAATACCTCTGTCCTTGTTTCCTTCTCTTTCCGGAATATTCTCAACATTCTTCTAAAAGCCACATCTCCATTGCTTTCCCACCATTTCATTACTCATTATCCAGCTTTTCATCCATACAGAAAAACAGCCAATCATAAATTTTACGTACGCAGCCTTCTGTGTGTGTCTTGACAGATCTGTTTTCCACGATGTTCCTGATTCCAGTATTCTACTTCTTCATGATTGGTTGGATTTTACAGCAACATTTTTGTATGAGATGAGGAAGCCAGTCTCATGCCAACCCTCCTTATTCATCTCTAACAACATGCCAGGTAGCTTTTTTAAAAATTGCACGTCCTCTGCAGGAAGTTGCTATCAACCATAGGTTGATTTTCCAGGCAATTTTACACACAGTAGTTTGTCATTGCTTTCTGAATGTAAAGTCAATGTTTCAGTTGAACTGACCGGTGTAGGGGATGAACCCCTTAATCTATCATCAGTGGACTGGAAGTTCAAGAGCTAGAGTGCTCTTGTCCTTTCGGCCATGTTGGCTGCTCATGGTAGTTTACAGTGTTACTATTCTTTGTATAAGCTTATGACCCCCGCCCATAACACATTGGTGAAGGTTGATGTGCCTGCAGAGAGTTAACTATACCAAACAGAGACTGTTTATTCAACAGTCATCAATGTTTCAATGACTCACCATCTCTGTTTATACAACAATCATCGATGACATGCCATCTCTATTTATATAATTATCATCAATGACTTACTATCTCCATGTTTTCAATGGTGGTGGTTACCAAAGTCAGGATATTGTCACACATGCTCCTGAGTGCCTGGTTGCTCACATATTCAGGGTCAGCTGAACGTTTGCCCTGTCGGAAAGATAGTAATATCCCTTTGCTGTTCATAAAAACTAAATGAACTATCTCATTACCAAATGTAAGTAAAATAATCAAGCAATCCATCTTGAACCAACACCATTAGACTATTCACAGATTACCTTCCTCTTGGCTGTACTATTAACTCCACACACTAGCAAAGTGTTCCCTGGAAATTACAAGAAAAATATCCAGCACAATAGAAATAGGGTTTTGTCCAAAGGGGTTCAACTAATTCAGGATAATGCTCCAGCCCATGCCGCAACATCCTATGTTTTCTGTAACTATTCTGTAAAGCTGCATTAGTTTGTGTTATTTTATGTTGGTTACATGCTGCATATGGCATCACTGATCTTGTCCAGCAGTGTGGGTTTGATATTATGCCAAATCCACCACATGAACCAGACTTGGCAAAGAGCAACATTTTCATGTTTCCAAACATAAAAAGTCTGCTTCCAGGATATCATTTTTCCAGTGGCCAGGACCAGGTTAACTGAACTGGAGATGTTGTTCTGGGTTCAGATGGGGGGAGTTCTACAACAGGGACATCAGACTGATGAAGTAAGTAGAGAGGGAAGAAGTGCATCTCCTTGTGGGTTGAATAGGAAGAGAATGACTATAGTTTACTCCAATTTCCAGAGACATGCCTTGACTCCACATGCTACTAAAGTGTAAAATTGTTCAACCACCACTCATAGAACAAATAATATGACAAATTACTGAACCACAGAAGGGCAATATTAGAAAAAAAAACAATATGACACATTACTGAACGACAGATAGGCATGATAAGAACAAAGAATGCAACCCTTTGTTAACCACAGACAGGCAAAATTAGAGCAAAGAATGTGACCCATTGTTAAACCACGATTATGCAATATTAGAGCAAAGAAAGAAATATATTGTTAAACCACAGACAAACAATATTAGAACAAAGAATACAACCCACTGCTGAACCACAGACAGGCAGTATTGTGAAGGGCAGTTGAGAAGTTTTGCACTTTAACAGGAAATCATTCAGATAAGCAGGAGTGCTGTGTATCATTGAAAAGACACACTATTAGAGTAAATTTACTGTGCGCACATCGAGGGGGAGTTGCCGTATGCACAAGAAAATGATGCAGGTGTGCATGATGTGACATATTGGAAACAAACATTACACCAAAAGGAGCATCAAGCAAAAGCATCCACGCGGATGTCGGACATTTGCAATGCTGATGAAAGTTTCTTTGTTCATAAAATGGATACTGCAGACTAACGTTTCATGCATTTCTATGACTCTGAGACTAAAAACAAGCACAAATAATAAAAACATCCCTGCTGACAAGAAAATAGGTGAAGGCTGTACTCTCTGTGTAAAAGATCATGCTGACTGTATTTGGCACTACCACAGAGTAGTAATAAACGATAACCTTCCTCCTAGCCATGCTATGGAATCCTTAAGTTTGGATTTCTGTGTGGTTCCAGCATGAGTGGATGAAAGTAACGTGTTTACAATAAGTGTGTTACTGAAACAATCAACATATTCACCATTTATTCGGACCATCTGTGGGTTTGCTTGCAGTGCTTTGACTGCCCAGTGTTTGGTTTTAGATGTAATTGCGTTGATCCTGTTTACAGCAAAGCTGTGATATTTGTGCCTTTCAGGAGACGCATCCTACTTCTGACATTTGTTGATCGAATTAGCCTTCCCAGGTGATGATTTTTCATTAGCCATTAATACACAAAGACATACAACACTACCTTTGATTCTCTAATAAACATAAACAAAGACATACAACACTAACTTTGATTCTTTAATTTCACACAAACAAAGACATACAACACTACCTTTGATTCTTTAATTCACACAAACAAAGACATACAACACTACCTTTGATTCTCTAATACACACAAACAAAGACATACAACACTACCTTTGATTCTCTAATACACACAAACAAAGACATACAACACTACCTTTGATTCTCCAATTCACACAAACAAAGACATACAACACTACCTTTGATTCTCTAATACACACAAACAAAGACATACAACACTACCTTTGATTCTCCAATACACACAAACAAAGACATACAACACTACCTTTGATTCTCTAATACACACAAACAAAGACATACAACACTACCTTTGATTCTCTAATTCACACAAACAAAGACATACAACACTACCTTTGATTCTCTAATACACACAAATAATGACATACAACACTACCTTTGATTCTCTAATACACACAAACAAAGACATACAACACTACCTTTGATTCTCTAATACACACAAAGACATACAACACTACCTTTGATTCTCTAATACACACAAACAAAGACATACAACACTACCTTTGATTCTCTAATACACACAAATAATGACATACAACACTACCTTTGATTCTCTAATAAACATAAACAAAGACATACAACACTACCTTTGATTCTTTAATTCACACAAACAAAGACATACAACACTACCTTTCATTCTCTAATACTCACAAACAAAGACATACAACACTACCTTTGATTCTCTAATACACACAAACAAAGACAAACAACACTACTTTTGATTCTCTAATAAACACAAACAAAGACATACAACACTACCTTTGATTCTTTAATTCACACAAAGACATACAACACTACCTTTGATTCTCTAATACACACAAACAAAGACATACAACACTACCTTTGATTCTCTAATACACACAAACAAAGACATACAACACTATCTTTGATTCTCTAATACACACAAACAAAGACATACAACACTACCTTTGATTCTCTAATACACACAAACAAAGACATACAACACTACCTTTGATTCTCTAATACACACAAACAAAGACATACAACACTACCTTTGATTCTCTAATACACACAAACAAAGACATACAACTCTACCTTTGATTCTCTAATACACACAAACAAAGCCTACTTTTGGATCATCCTCCAGAGAACACTGTCTGACGATGAATTCCACCATGTGATGGCCACCCTCAAGCATAAGATAACCATGATGTGCCATGGCGATGATCACTTGGGCAAACATCTTTTTGACCTGCACAACAAAAGAAATAAACAAAAGCAATCAGCTAACACATCATGGCGGGAAAGCTAGTATTTACGGCCGATATTTCAATGTAGGGAGTCATGGTAGTGCAGTTAGTACGCTTGCTTATCAGCTTGGTGGTCATATGTTCAAGCCTACATGGAAGAGAGAATTATTTTTTCCACAGACATGGACTCCTAGTTCAACACTGGCTTAAGTGGGTACCCAGTGGCATGATATTAACTACATAACCCAACATACACCAATCAGTCTAAAAAGTCTGGCTTTAGCTAGACTAGTACCATATACCATATATGCCTCTAATGTCAAATGGACAATGAGCAGATAAGCTGAAAAACATCTGATGGCTGTGGATCTGATGGCTGTGGAAATGTGGTTTCTGAGAAGAATGCAAAGAATACCATGGACAGACAGAAAAACCAATGACTAAGTCCTACAAGAAACAAATGAAAATTGTACGCTGATTAGAGAAATTAGATGTAGACAGTCAACATTTTTAGGTCAATTTATGAGAAGAAATATATTGGAGGGCTTGGTGACAACTGGCAAGATTGAGGGGAAGAGAACAAGGGGAAGGCAGAGAAGTAAATACATGGATGGCTTGGCCACGTGGTATGGTTGAGACAAGAACTGAGCTGATCCACGACTCTGGTGATCAAGTGAGATAGCGAATCATGACCGCCCATGCTTATTGACATGGCACATGATGAATGCATGTAAAAAGGGATCCTTTACTTTTTACATTTTGTAAAATTTCACAGTAAAGTGATCAGATGGAGGAGCGGCTGGTCAAGTGGCTAAAAATGACGGGTTCTCCTTAGACCCGGGTTTGAATCCTCTGTAAAGTGTGGATTTGTTTCTGTCAGGGGTAAAAAGAAAAAACCCTAACCTGCAGAGTTTGCGGTGACTGCACTAGCCAGGCGGCCTCCATTCCTACACCACAAGGTACAATAGGTAGTAGATGACAGTATGTAGATGACAGTATAGGCAGTAGATGACAGTATAGGCAGTAGATGACATATGTAGATGACAGTATGTAGATGACAGTATAGGCAGTAGATGACAGTATGACAACAAGTGATAGGAGACTGTAAACTTTCATCAAACTCAGGACAACGGGGGTGGGGGGAAAGTTTGGAGCAAATGTTGATGACTACAGAGATGTAGACAGTAAGGAGAAATTTAGATCAGATAAACATTTCTTGACAAAATAAGAGATGAGGAAACAGGAATAAATTATATCTAGGCAAGAGTTAATGATGGGCGGGCACGGCAGCGAAGCTGGTAGCGAGCTCTGCTGGTAATGCCATGAGCAGGTTCGACACCTGGGCTCATCACTTGCCAAAGTCAGGGAAGATTGGCCATCTATTTGTCCTTGCTCTCAGGCCTACAGAATATGATGGCACTATCACATCACAGACCTATAGCAGAAAACTTTCGGGACAGATAAATATAAACAATTGATGATGGAAACACATAATAAAGCAACCAGAAGAGATGATTCGTAGGGAAAATCTGATGCACAAATAAGAAGAATTGTATCTAAGCAAAAGTTAGTTGCATATCCTTTACAGGATGTCTCAGTCAACCCATCATTTTTTGGCTGTTTGTGATCTCTTGGCATGTTTACATTCAATAATTTACCATTGCTTCTGAAAGACCGGCACTCATACCATTGTATGAAAATCAAGCGGCCTCCTGCTAAATAGCCCGCAGCTGTGTTTTTGTTCATGGTATGGGAAATAAGAATTATGTAAGCAAAACCTGATAATAAAATCAGTAACAACATAACAATAAGTCACAATATCTAGATATTCTAGACGGACATAGTAATCACCTTGTTGTTTGTTTCGTTGCACAGTCCCTTGAGACCAGACACAATCACTTCCTTCTTATCCTCCATGGCAGACACTGAAAGCAATCACACAAGTACAGTAAGTAACGAACTTTTCCCAAGCCCCGAGCAATATTGTAAATATAGGGTGCATTTTTAATGACCGTGCAGTTTTTGAAAATATTGCCCAACCAAGTTTTGTATTTACCTATTGTGGAGTTCATGCAACACAATGCAACATAACAGGTAAATACAAAACTTGGAACAGCAATATTTTCAACAACTACAGTCATTAAAATACACCTGATGATCAGTAAAGTCAACTAAAGGACATTTTACACGACTTGAGGCAAACTGGGTATATGGGGCTAGCCCCATATTTTAAATAAACCAATTGGCACATGATGGTTGATAGGGTCAATATCATGTCAGCCATATTTACTTTCCACATGTCCTGGTAGCCATTTTCAGTGAGGCTTTCTTTATTTTGTTTGAAATTTATTGTTTATATCTGCAATATTGTCTTTTGTGTACATCTATTGTTTATATCTGCAATATTGTCTTTTGTATAAATTTATTGTTTATATCTGCAATATTGTCTTTTGTGTAAATTTATTGTTTATATCTGCAATATTGACTTTTATGTACATTTATTGTTTATATCTGCAATATTGACTTTTGTATAAATTTATTGTTTATATCTGCAATATTGTCTTTTGTGTAAATTTATTGTTTATATCTGCAATATTGTCTTTTGTATAAATTTATTGTTTATATCTGCAATATTGACTTTTGGATAAATTTATTGTGTTTATCTGCAATATTGTCTTTTGTGTACATTTATTGTTTATATCTGCAATATTGTCTGTTGTATACATTTATTGTTTATATCTGCAATATTGTCTTTTGTGTAAATTTATTGTTTATATCTGCAATATTGACTTTTATGTACATTTATTGTTTATATCTGCAATATTGACTTTTGTATAAATTTATTGTTTATATCTGCAATATTGACTTTTATGTACATTTATTGTTTATATCTGCAATATTGACTTTTGTGTAAATTTATTGTTTATATCTGCAATATTGTCTTTTGTGTACATTTATTGTTTATATCTGCAATATTGACTTTTGTATAAATTTATTGTTTATATCTGCAATATTGACTTTTATGTACATTTATTGTTTATATCTGCAATATTGACTTTTGTATAAATTTATTGTTTATATCTGCAATATTGACTTTTATGTACATTTATTGTTTATATCTGCAATATTGACTTTTATGTACATTTATTGTTTATATCTGCAATATTGTCTGTTGTATACATTTATTGTTTATATCTGCAATATTGTCTTTTGTATAAATTTATTGTTTATATCTGCAATATTGTCTTTCTATAAATTTATTGTTTATATCTGCAATATTGTCTTTTGTATAAATTTCACTGTCAAAAACTAGGCATACATAGGATAACAGTTGAAGCAATCAGATCCTGTCATGAGACTTCTTCTTCTTTCATTTGTCTGAAGTTTGTCTATATCTGCAATGTTGTCTCTTGTATGAACTTCACTGCCTTTTTTAGTTCACTCGTGGTTCATAAAGTTTATCTTCCACTGTTGTTTCTCTAGGCTAGACGGTCTGCTTAAATATGTCATATTCAGGGTAGATAAATTATAGATTATAAATTAGATTACATTATAAATGAATAATAATGAATGATGAATAATAAAGGACTGCTCAAATACAGTGAGGTGTTAGCAATTAGGCAGTTCCAGCAGGTTTTATACAAACAGATAGAGTTCATGTTAAATTTCAAATTGCAGTTGGCATAACAGATGTTCCACATTCAAACAAGATTAGTGACTATGTTTTTCATTGTTTTAGCTAATCTATTATTCATTTATTCTCTTCATATGATGTATACCTCTGCAGTATTCACCGGACGAGATGTAGGGAAATATGCCAGGCAATAAATTGGCAACGTATTGTTTGTGGCTTCTGTGTTTAAAGATGTAACACTACAAGACATGACAAGATGTGACAAGACCAGATAAAATGTGACAAGATAAGACATAACAAAAAAGACAAGACATGCCAAGATTTGACAAGATCAGACAAAATATGACAAGATAAGACATGGCGTAACAAGACAAGACCAGACAATATATGACAAGACCAGACAAAATATGACAAGATAATACATAACAAAGCCGGTCTCCCTGGTCGAGGAGTTAACAGCTTTCTCCATAACCCTGAATACTCTCGTGGTTGACGTGAGCGCACGAGAATTGGAAGCGATTCGAGTCGCTCCCGTGACTTATGAGAGTATGGAGCCGGTCGCTCAGAAAGCAATGGCAAACTACTGAGCGTAATCTTGCCAAGAAATCAATCAACAATCAGCTGAAAGATGCTGATGTTGACAGCGATGTCCTGTAAAGGATATGCAAAACATTTTTTTTAATACATAACAAAACAAGGCAAGACATGCCAAGATTTGACAAGACCAGACAAAATGTGACAAGACCAGACAAGATGTGACAAGACCAGACAAAATGTAACAAGACATAACAAAACAAGACATGTGTAAAAATGGAAAATCTTTTTCTAGTTGCTTGTTCCCACCTGCTGCATTGATCACATGTCTGAAGATTGACAAAATGCCAATTTTGATTTTCTCATCTCTAGTCTCCAGCTTCCCCAGCAGAATTCCAACCAGTTTCCCAGAAAATGCCCGTGCTGAAGACAGTTTTAAAATCTCAATTAAAGGCAGGCAAATAAAACAAAACAAAACAGAAACCATTTTATACTTATAATTTTTTAAAATTAACAAAATTTAAAAACAGAAGAACACACACATGGAAAATGGATTTAATCAAAAGAAAGTTATATGGATGTGAAGCGTGGACAACGAGCAGACAAGCTGAAAAACATCTGATGGCTGTGGAAATGTGGTTTCTGAGGTAAATACAAAGAATACCTTGGACAAACAGAAAAACCAATGACCAAGTCCTACAAGAAACAAATGAAAACTGTAAAACTACAGAAACTGGACGTAGACAGTCAAAATTTTTTGGTCACGTTATGAGAAGAAATAAACTGGAGAACTTGGTGACAACTGGTAAGATCGAGGGGAGGAGACCAAGGGGAGGGCATAGAAGTAAATGCATGGATGGCTTGGCCACGCTGTGTGGTTGAGACAAGAACACTGAGGTGATTCACGATTCTGGTGATCGAGTGAGATGGCAAAACATGACCGCCCATGCTTACCTCCATGGCACATGATGATGATTATAACAGAGATGAGTGTAAAGAAACAACATGAGGATAAAATGTGAATTGATAGCTAAACAGGAAAATATTTCAAATGTTTAAGACTATTTTCTCCCATTTATTCACTAATACCTTAATTCATTCTGAAATAAATAAATCACCATATGCTGATCACTCATTCCTTAACTCAATATATAAAAAAAAAAAAATCATCAAACATTGATCAACAATTTCTTAATCACTAATTTCTCAACTCTATCTGCCCCAAAAAAATGACCATATTTATGACAACATCAGTTATTCCTTATATGATTCAAACATAAAACCACTGGACTGATGGGTAAGTATGCTAGTTACTGAGCAATTGCCACTACAAAGCATGGTAAGTATGCTAGTTACTGAGCAATTGCCACTACAAAGCATGGTAAGTATGCTAGTTACTGAGCAATTGCCCGTTGTCTCGGATGGCTGTGTGAGGTGCACCAAAATGGGATCTTCCCAGCCAACGTGAGTTAGCGAGGCAGGCGTTTCAAGAATGTAACCGCATCGTGCAGCCAGGGTCGTGGTTTGAGCGGGCAAAAGAGCAAAATTTGTACGACCGTTCGACAAAGTCTCGATAAGCGCCCACTCTCTCTCGATGAGTAGTGGGCCTGCAGTCAGTAAGCTGGTATAGCTTTTTTTTCGGTTAGTCCTGCCGGCGTAGCTTGTAAGCTCGTCGGTAGGCGTCCAGTGGTTTTGCATGTATCACCTTGTACCGGGAGGGCGTGCTTTAGCGATGCTACTCTTGGCTTGCGTGTGCGTGAATAGTCCATCTGTCCGATAGATATCTGGTTGATCCTGCCAGTAGTCATATGCTTGTCTCAGATGGCTGTGTGAGGTACACCAAAATGGGATCTTCCCAGCCAACTTGACTTAGCGAGGCAGGCGTTTCAAGAATGTAGTCATATGCTTGTCTCAGCTTTAGCGATGCTACTCTCGGCTTGCGTGTGCATGAATGTCTGTCCGGTCAGTCGCCATGTGCACATTTGCGCTGGAGAGGCTCAACCGTAAATCGGGAGATCTGCTCGCAACTTAGACAAGCAGCATCTTTTGTGGGCAGTTTCTCGCCTCATGTTTGTGTGTGGTCTGCTCTGGCGGTCAGTCCGTCTTCGGTGAAGGAAATCGTGTTGATCCTAAAAGTAATCATACGCTCATTGCTTGTCGCTACGCTTGTCTTAAAACTGAAAATTAAAGGAATTGACGGATGGGCCGATATAAACAGGGATAACTGGCCGTGGCAGCCTAACGTCCACTGCATCTGTGTCCGTCTTCCAGTTGTCTTGCCATGCTCGCCACTGGAGCCAGACGGACACAGACGAGGGAGCGGGGACGAGGGTGTTGCACGACCACCTCCTCGCTATACAAAACCAAAGCGCAAGTCATTCGTTCCTCATCAAATCAAAGATGTAGTGCAACGAATGGTCATCGTCAATGAATGGTCAACGTCATTCATGATGGACAAACATCGAAGCCACTACAAAGCATGGTAAGTATGCTAGTTACTGAGCAATTGCCACTACAAAGCATGGTAAGTATGCTAGTTATTGAGCAATTGCCACTACAAAGCAATGTAAGTATGCTAGTTACTGAGCAATTGCCACTACAAAGCATGGTAAGTATGCTAGTTATTGAGCTATTGCCTCTACAAAGCATGGTAAGTATGCTAGTTACTGAGCAATTGCCACTACAAAGCATGGTAAGTATGCTAGTTATTGAGCAATTGCCACTACAAAGCATGGTAAGTATGCTAGTTATTGAGCAATTGCCACTACAAAGCAATGTAAGTATGCTAGTTACTGAGCAATTGCCACTACAAAGCATGGTAAGTATGCTAGTTATTGAGCTATTGCCACTACAAAGCATGGTAAGAGAGCTAGTTACTGAGCTATTGCCACTACAAAGCATGGTAAGAGAGCTAGTTACTGAGCTATTGCCACTACAAAGCAATGTAAGTATGCTAGTTACAGCGCAACTGCCACCACAAAGCAATGTAAGTATGCTAGTTACAGCGCAACTGCCACCACAAAGCAATGTAAGTATGCTAGTTACAGCGCAACTGCCACCACAAAGCATGGTAAGTATGCTAGTTACAGCGCAACTGCCACTACAAAGCATGGTAAGTATGCTAGTTACAGCGCAACTGCCACTACAAAGCATGGTAAGTATGCTAGTTACTAAGCAACTGCCACTACAAAGCATGGTAAGTATGCTAGTTACAGCGCAACTGCCACTACAAAGCATGGTAAGTATGCTAGTTACTAAGCAATTACCACTACAAAGCATGGTAAGTATGCTAGTTACTAAGCAACTGCCACTACAAAGCAATTAAGTATGCTAGTTACTGAGCAATTACCACTACAAAGTACCATAACTATCTGTAAATGAACACAACACAATAATGATCATGAGCAAGTACCAACAGTATTAATGAAAGAACCTTATTGAAAGCACATGTAGAGTGCTAAGTCAATACATCATCACTATCTTATACCGCAATAAGATTAAATGAAGAATACCAAAACTGACATGAAAAAGACACATACAATCACTAACCTATAATAGCAAATGACCTCAAAAGTTCGTTGTGGTTTTTGATACTCAATGGGTTGTTATAATCTACGGGTTGAAAAATCTGTCAACATTTCCAAAAAAGTTAATTTAAAGTATAATAATACTATGTTTGCAATGATAATTATACACATTCTTTAACCTGTGCCATTTAACAAAGTTATTTAAAAACAAGTTAGTTGAATATCCTTTGCAGGACATAGCAGTCAAGTAGAGAATTTTTCGACTGTTTGTGATTCCTGGGCAAGTTTACAATCAGTAGTTTGCCAATACTTTCTGAACGACCGGCACTCATACCATTGTATAGAAACCAATGCAAGGCAGTCTGCTTCCAAATCGCTCCCAGCTATGTTTCGAACATGGTACGTGAGATTACGTATTGCATTTGTAGCCCCATTGCCACAGATCCAGAGACAAATTTATAACTGAAAGCAAAAACAGCACCTGCTTCACATAAAGTTCGCATGGCCGAATGGGTAAGAACATGTGTTCTTAAACATCTGGTGTGCTGATGCCAAGGTAAGCGGTTCAACCCCTACACCGGACAGCTGGACTAAGATGTTGACCTGTCGTCCTTGACTTGGGGATGTAAATTACAAGTACCTCTGAAGTCGGAGTGGGTTTGCCTGATGGCAAGGAATACTGTTAATAGGGAAAGCTAATCCACATGCAAAATTCAGTCCATCACTACTATAAATAGTGTTTATGGACTACGCTTGAGTTCAAAGCGAGCGAGCGCAAAACAATATTTATATATAAAGTAAAGTATCCTTTTACACAGCTCCAATTTATATTCCTGGTTGTCATGGACCAATGAACGTGACTAAAGCTCATACACTTATCGCAGTCAAAAGAGCAGATTGCCTTGTGCGAGAAGCATGCTTTCAACTGGGTCCAGGAGAAAGAAGGTCTCTCATGGATTTGGGACTCAGGGAATAACCATGGTCAAAGTTAGACAGGTCGAGTCTGCGCTTGCTGTGGGCAATGGGGATGTTGATGTCGCAGCCATTTATATATATTTTAATATTGTGATATAGAACTGTTTTAATGTAAAAGCGATTGGGAACAGATGTATGCTAATTGTAATTGCGACAGTGCAATAGAGAACATTAACTTGTTCAGCATTTTGGGTCAGTGCTTATGATTAAGATGCCACTTTGAGGTTCATCATGTATATGAGGGGAGTGTGAAAGAGAGTTCAATGATAATAAGTCTAACCAGCCACTTACTTAATGACATGAAACTTTAGTTATAATATAATAATGTGGCACAACCAACCACTTGACTATAATATAATATAATATAATATAATATAATATAATATAATATAATATAATATAATATAATATAATATAATATCATGTGGCGCAACCAACCACTTGAATATAAGATGAGTCAGTCCATTGAAAATAGGCAAGCCACTCAGGACACTGACAATCAGCAAGCAATTCTGTATCAAGCCAATTTCAACTCATCTGAGCCATTCACAACTCTTTCAAGCCATTACCACTTGTGTTCAGCAACAAGCAATATTGGACCACAGCATCAGCTAGCCTGATACTTGGTATCTCATTCTACACCAGGGTAGACTTAATGTCAACTCATGAAATCTCAATATCTTTTGAACCAAGATACTAGTATATCTTTGATCTCTTTTTTTGATAATTACTTTGTTATGAGACAGAAGGGCAGGCATGTAGTGTAATGTTGGACAAGGTTCGATGCCTGTGTTTGTCATCCGCTGTAGCAAAGAAAAGACTGGCCACTTATTCCTTCATGCATAAAAGGGGTTTATTGGCGAGAGGATTGACTTCATTGTGTCAGATTTTATCCCACATGACTCGGTCTCTTACCGCAGGGTGGCCCCTGAAAATGCCTCTTAACCCTTTACAAGGCATAGCGTCCGTTACCGGCCGGTCTCTAAATACGAGCGTAGCGTCCGATTCCGGCCGATACTATTATGCATTGTAAAAACGCGATCTCTCGGCTTTCCGACACTTCCGTCGGCTACTTTCACTTTCGCCCATAGCTTGACAACGTGGCCGCCATTTGTAAACGCGCTACAATGACTTTGAACAGACTTTTACGGACTTGTTTTGATAGTTTTTGGGAGTTTTACGCTGTTTTTCAAAATGGATTTCGGCGATTCTTCAAGTGATAGCCGAGATTTCGCTCTGTTCAATTTAAATGACATTAAAGGGAACGAAGTTGATTATTAATCGGAGCTAGATATCAGTGCAAAGCGTTACTTTGCATTAGCAGTCGTGAGTCGGACTTTAAAGAAAGTGATTATGATTCTGAAAATGTGTTTGTAAATTGCCGTATAGATGACGGAAAATCACAAACATGCCGTAGTTCGTAAATATTTGTGTTCATATATGGATTACCGGCAACAATCACGTGAGTAACATATTCTGCATGCTTTTCCCTTCATTGTGTTGTTTATTTAACTAAAATCGGTTGACTAACACCTTATTTGTGATGTTTTTACTAACGCGACCCGAAATTTTTACAGAACCTGAAAAAATCTTGCCCGTTCAGGGCTACAAAACGGACAAGCGTCTGCCCTGTAAAGGGTTAAAGCACCAACTCCGTAGCTCCATCGATGAGATCACGGGGTCTCCAAGAAAACTGCACTCAGAAACCAAACAATAGCCGGAATCAAACCCACATCAGAGCACAAGGCTTGCTACTGAACCACTTTGCTATAAAGACCCTCAACCTTCTCCATGCAATCAGGCATATACAATTTGATGGCCTTATCATGTCAGACCCACAGCACCTTTCTGCTCTGGGACTTGCTTTGGTTTTTTTCAGTGACAGAAAAGAGATCTGGGACAATACAGTCTTGTCTTACTCCTTTTTCATCTGTTCATAATTGCCCTCTTTATTTCCCATTTCAATTGCTGACACTTGTTTCCAGTGCTTATTTTTTGTAATTCTAACATCTTCTTCTTTTGTTCAATTGAAATTGTGTCTATAACTGCAATGTTGTCCCTTTTATGAATATTTCATGGCGTGATTGAATGTCACCCTGATTTCAGTGGAACTCGTCCTGGCTGTTTGTCTCAATCTTCAGCAACTTCCTTTGCTAAAGGAGACTGTGTCTTACTCTAGTTTAGATATGTATGTATTTATACACGTGTCTGCGTATGTATGTACGTGCATACATATCTAGAGCAGTCTGGTTTTACTGTGCCAGAGACTCAGCATCGCATCTTATCCTGTTAGTTAAAACAGTTCTGCCACATGAAGGCCAAGAGTTGGACTTTTGCTGCCGAAGGTGATGAATGCACAAGCCATATAGTTATTTTGCAAGGACAGGTGCTCACCCCAACTCTGCTTCTCCTGCTAAACAGCAATTTGGAACCTTTCTGAGATCCTTCCCAATGTTAATATCTTCCAACATTTTGATTATTTCCAATAACTAACAAGAAATATCTAAATCCACAAACAGTAATTGAACATTTTTTTTTAAATCTCAGCAACTATATACCTCAACAACTACAATGTTTAAACACAGAATTCGTGAACAATATATTGAACGATTTATTGCCTGAAAGAAGCAAATGAAACTAGAACATTATTTTCAACTATAAGAAAGAGACAAACAGCTTTTTTTGGTAATGTGATGAGAAGAGAAGCAGTGGAGAACATGATATAAACTGGAAAGATTGAGTGGAAAAGGGGCAGAGGCAGACCATGAGAAATGATGCTGGATGGATTGAGATGGTGGTATGGAGATTTATCAGCAGCAGAGTTGATCCAGAACACTAAAGCCGAGATAGGTGGAGAGGCATGAACGCCTATGCCAATTGGCATGACTCTTGATGATGATTGCATGGCAACACATTGTTTGTGGGTTCTGTGTTTAAATTCACTAAGGGAATACATTGTTTGTGAATTACATTGTTATCTGTGAAGTAGATGATGACAATGAGACTGCTGAGGACAATGAGACTGCTGATGACAATGAGGCCGCTGATGACAATGAGACTGCTGTAATGGCAATGAGACTGCTGTAATGACAATGAGACTGCTGAGGACAATGAGACTGCTGATGACAATGAGACTGCTGATGACAATGAGACTGCTGATGACAATGAGACTGCTGTAATGGCAATGAGACTGCTGTAATGACAATGAGACTGCTGATGACAATGAGACTGCTGATGACAATGAGACTGCTGAGGACAATCCTACCTGTGTAAACAGAATGTTGAGCAGGTTGTCCAGGTAAGGCTCAAGAATTAGACTTCCTTCAACACACACAGCATCCAACACCATACAGAGTCCCTGGCCATTTGAACCATGTATTATTAGTTCAAGTCAAGAAAACACAAACGATGTATTGCATAATCTATTGCCCGGTGTATTTTGCTGTATTTCGTCAGGTGCGTGATGCAGAAATAATTCCACATACATTAACACCGGCTATGTGGCGAAGGGCTTATGGATGCCATTTGTGATCCTGCATACAGCATTCAACACACAGCTGCGGACAATTTGGAAGCAGACAGCATTGCATTGGTTTCCATTCAATAGTATGTGTGCTGGTAGTTCAGAAAGCAATGGCAAATTACTGAAAGAAAACTTACAAAGATATTACAAGCAGCCAAAAAATGTAGGGATTGACAGTGCTATCCTGTAAAGGATATGCAACTAACATTAAAGCAACATAATGAATCCTTTAAGCTGGAGTACATAACACAGGGTCTTATGTTTCGCTATTGTTCTTTTATTAACATAATTGTGGTTTACATGCAAGTATCACAGATGCCTCTGAAAATGGGACACAGAGGTGTTTCCAAGGCACCAGGGTCAGGTTTTATACTGGCCAAGACCTACTAACATGTCCTAGTCATGCGTCCTGGGCAACAGGTCCCTTCAGGGTCCTAGCTAATATAGTAGGATCGCTGATTCTTCTGAAGTCGGGGAGTATCTACCTGCATGGCGAGGAACCACCAGTCTCCAAACCAATAATCCAGACATGGGACAAAGGATACTCACGCAAACCTCAGGTCCGGTATGACATCACACTGATGTTGAACAATAGGATGTCCTCATCCGACATATAGGACTTCACACTGGAGTTCACAGCCAGCAAACGCAAGCAAGCAAGCCTCTGAAAATCTCTACAGCTATTGGTTATGTGTGTTAAACAGACATCATCATCATGTGCCATGCTGATAAACATGGGCGGTCATGTTTCGTCTTTTCACACATTCATCAGTCTTGGACCAGGTCTGTATTCTTGCCTCTGTTAAGCCACATGGCCAACCATCCAGATATTGATCTCTCTGCCTTCCCCTTTCTCTTTTCTTATCAATCTTGCCAGCTGTCACTCAGTTACCCAGTTTATTTCACCTCATAGTTAGTTGTATGTTCTTTACAGGACGTTACAATCAATCCCAGCAATTTTTTGATGTTTGTGATTTACTCAGAAAAATTTGTATATTCATTAGTTTGCCATTGTTTTCTGAATTACCGAAGCCCATATCATCTAAACCAATGCAAGGCGGTCTGCTTCCAATTCGTCTGCAGCAGATTTTTAACCCTTGACTCAGTGTGTAAGGGAATAATGAAACGTGTTCACTGCCTGTAGGCCACAGCGACGGCTTTCCTCATAACGTGCCCCAAAAAATCTTGACTGTCCATGCCTAATTTCTATGATCAGTTTAGTGTTCATTTTTTTCTCATTAGTTTTTCTCTCCGTCCATTTTATTCTTTCATTTTCCTCAGAAACCACATTTCCACTGCCATTAAATATTTCTCAGCTTGTCTGTTTATTGTCCTGTTTCACATGCATATAACAGTACAGGTTCCAAACAGCACTTGATCGCGCTTTTTCTTTTGTAAATAGCAGATTTTTATTGGTCACCATGTTTTCCGTCTTGCAAAAGGCTCATTAGCAATACTTGTTCCTAATCTCTACAAGGCACGTTCCATAAGATGTTAATCTGTTCCAAGATAGTTGTACCAATTCACCTGTTAAAGAATGTTACTATTTACCTGGATGTGGCTTTGTGGTATTTCTTTACTCTTAAAGATGACCATAATGTGTTTTTTTTTTCAATTTAATTCTAACCCTAGCTGTTCACTGTGAACAATAACCACATCAATTAAATAAAACAGATCCTGCAATCAATATTGCATCAACTGCATATCTTATATTATGTTATGCCCTTATGTTATGGCAATTCCTCTCATTATGCTTAAAATTTCTTGTAACATTTTCACTATATAGATAAAAAATACTTGGAGATATTAGGCATCCTTGTCACACTCCTCTATTGATAGGCTAGTACTGATCTACTTCATTGTAAAAACATGATTATTTTGGTTTGCAAAGAATGTCAGACTACATTGTAGTAGAATGTTGATACGGCTTTACTGTTTAGTTACATAGTTGCTGTGTTCTACAGCTGTTTTGTTATGCAGCTGTTGTTGCATAACTATTTTGTTATATAGCCGTTTTAAACAACTGTTATGTAATATAGCTGTTGTGTGATATAACTGTTTTGTTATACAGCTGTTGTATAAATGAAACCCGTTCCAATGGCTTTATTACAAAAGCATGAAAGAAACATTAACATGTGTGGTAAAATTAAACAAAGCATTCATTTTGAATGAATTATGCGCCATGGGTTGGTCAGAAGAAGTCGCTGTATTCATTCAGGCAAGCATCCCATTGCTTAGGTAGGCAGAGAATGCCGTCCGCAAAAAACGATTGTGGTTGCTCACTGAACCAAGTGTTTACCGCGTTCATTACGCCTGCATTTGTGTGAAATTGTTGCCCCTTGAGAGTTTTTTTTAGTGGTCCGAACAAATGAAAATCGCATGGTGACAAATCAGGACTATAGGCTGGATGTTGCAGAATTTCCCACTTCTTCCAAGCTAATGCTTCCTGCACAAGCTTTGCAAATTGCGGATGAGCATTATTGTGCAACAAAATCACACCGCGAGAAAGCATACAGGGTCATTTATTCTTGATGGCTTTTTGCAGCTTGTCTAGTGTTTCCAAATAGTGGGTAGTGTTGATGTTGACACTGGGTTCTTTAAAGTTGGCCATTAATAGCCCTTCATGGTCAAAATATGCGCTCAGCATAACCTTACCAGCGGAAACCTGTAACTTGAATTTTTTGGCTTTTGGTGATCCAGCATGCTTCCATTACATACTCTCTCTTTTGCTGCTTGGCTCAAAGTGGTGACACCATGATTCATCGCCTGCCACTATGTGGAAGAGAAATGCATCACCCTCCACTCTGTAATGCAGCAAGTGGTTCAAACACCATCCCATGCGTTCCTCTTTTCGGTGTCGGTCAACATCCATGGTACATACCCACTGTGAAAACACCTTCCGATATTGCAATTTCTTAAGAACGACCTTTTGAATTATCCCAATTGACACATCAAATTCTTTTGCTAGAGAACTGTATGCTTTGACAACGGCTCATCTTTACTGCTGCATCAATTTTGGTGATGGTTTTTTCTGTTGCAACAATATTCGCTTGACCCGGCCGTCGAATATTTGTCATGAACTGACGTCCTTTCTGAAACATTCGTGCCCAGTCTGTCACTGTTGTCTTCACACATTTGTTACCGTACGCTGCCTGAATTCTTCGATGAATGTCCACTGGTCGACATCCTTCAAATGAAAGAAACTGAATCACCACTCTTTGAACTTCTTTGGACGGATTTTGGATCAACTTGGCCATTTTCTCAATGGTCAGAAACAGAACCTATGCATCATGGGACATAAGCACATGCTCTTTTATTCATTGGTCAATACGCAATTACGCGCGGTGCGGCACAAACAGGATTTCAAATGAACGCTCCTAATACTATATAGCTGTTTTGTTATATAAATGTTGTGTTATAGAGCTGTTTTGTTATACAGCTGTTGTTATATAGCTGTTGTGTTATATAGCTGTTGTGTTATATAGCTGTTTTGTTATATAACTGCTGTGTTATATAGCTGTTGTGTTGTACAGCTGTTGTGTTATTTCACTGAGTGTTATGTAGCTCTACAACAATGTCATAACAGTCTCAGTCAGTGTAAGTAGTGCATGACATCAGTACGTGCTCACCTGTGTGATGTGATAAGCCTCCTGGTGACGTTTGTACAAAGAGAAGATCCCGTGTAGAATCTTCTGAAGCTGTTCTTGCAGTCTGTCCTGACTCATAATATGAGTCATGTGACCAACTGCTTCAATGATGGCAAGTCTCAGCTGCAATGGTGACAGACAACAACCAAAAACATAAACAACTGACAGTAACAAGTGTCAATCATCAATCATTGAGTGCCTTGCCTACTGATTTGGACAATTATGCTTCTCCACATTTTAACTCTTCAACAGTGTGTACTAATTCATGTAATGACACCATTTCGTGCCATGTCACAAGGCTATAAAACATTTTCTCTCACTGCCTTCCTTTATCTTTCTTTCTAGAAATCTTTCCAGTTGTCACAATTTGTTCTAGATTTTATATTTTCATGATGTGGCCCTCTTACTGATGTTTGTGATAAGTTGTCTATGTGTCTCAGCTTCTTTCAAAATTTTTAGATTACTCATTTTGGTTGTCCAAGTAAATTTCAGCATTCTTCTGTAAAATGACATCTCTGAAGCTTTTAGAGACATTTTTGCTTGCTTACAAATCATCCAGGATTCACAGCCACATGGAGCCATAGTGTAAATAAATTGGGTGTAAATAAATAATATAATGACTACCCTACCGGGCGAACTGGTCCTGTGGAGCACCCATTTACGTCATTTCTATGATTTTCAATCAAACTACAAAACATAACTTTCTTTACATCTGTAAAGAAGATAGTTTGCAATTGCTTTCCTTCTTAGGAGTGACCATACTGGTCGATGACCATAATCACTGTCTCCAGAAATAGATCCTCTGCCTACCGCTGTGAAATTGGAGACTAGAACCTACAACTATCTTTCGGCTGCTCTTAAACTTCATCTACCACCTGCACTTATGATTTTACGTGACCCTTATTGGGGGATAAATGGGTATGCCACTTAGCCCAAGAGTGTCCCGTCGGCTAGTGGAGGGAAGGCATGGTCGGAACACAGAGCTGATCCATGACTCTGGTGATTGTGTAATATGGACAAAACATGACTGCCCACGCTTACCGGCATGGCACATGAAGATGATGAAATATTGCTAACAAAGTAAGGATGTTACAGTTAAGAAAGCTGACCTGGGTTTCTCCCATTATCCATGGTGATTTCTTGTCAAAAATTACTCTCAATAGAATATCTGAATGGAAGCGAATAAATGGCAGACAAACAAACTTCTAATCTGATTGATGCAAGCTCAGTTGTTCAGAGATAAATATACAATAAGGGCAAAGAACTATACTGCTAGAAACTTCTCTCCTATGAAGACATAAGAATACACTGTTCGGGTCATGCTGGAGTGTGAAGCAGCGAACAAATCTGTTGGGTTGAAGAGCACAGAACTATACAGCCAGAAACTTCTCCCCTATGAAGACTTATAAGGATACACTGTTCGGGTCATACTGAAGTATTGGCTTCAAGAGCACCAGAAGCTGTAACACTAATGATGGACAAGGCAGGCATACTGCAACTATCCATGATGAAGATACAATAACTGACAAAACAACATATTTAAGAATGCTTGAATTTGAATTGAAGTGTAGCTCCAGCAAGTGGAAAATATGAGAGGATGAAGCTGACACGTTTACAATCAGTGTCTTACTGGAACTATCGGCATCTAATTCTTATGACATCTGCTAAGAGATACGAAGCATCGATGGGTTTTCCTGGAATGCTGTAATATTAATTCTTAGGAATCAAGAACTGTGGACATTTATCAATAACACTAAAACTTTGTACTGAACATAAATACAAATAACACAGGCTACAACATCACTGCCAAACTGTTGTGTATTTCTAAATTAAACTATTTAACATTATGACAACTGTTACATCAACCATGGCACCTCTATGATAGAAACAGTTTAGTTTGTTTCATATCCTTTACAGGATGTCCCAGTCCAACCCCAGCATTTTTTGGCTGGCTGTTTGTGATTTCTTGGCAAGTTTATGTTCAGAAGTTTGCCATTGCTATCTGAATGACCGGCACTCATACCATTTTATGAAAACCAATGCAAGTTGGTCTGCTGCCAAATTGCCCACAGCTGTGTTTTGAAGTTGCAAATTGTGTCATTTTATGTAGTTTCACCACAGAGTCAGATAAACAGCTACATGATAGAAAAATAAATAAACGGGAACACAAACTAACAAGAAAGTACAGATATGATAAATTTCACTGAGCACACAAAAACATTCTTTGAATATCAATGAAAAAGTTCAAGAAAACACTGACATTCTACCAGATCTCAGCATCACAGGTAAGTGGTTTATAAACAGTATCATGTTTTGGAAACTGATGTTATATATTTTCCTGTTTTCTTACTTTCTATTATTCTATTTCTTCATTTCTGACTCTGTCCCTTCTTGTTTATTCATTATTCACATCTAAACTCTGTATCTAGGATGATGTAGATAAACATAAAGGATGCAGCAGAAAACAAAATAAATTATGTAGACAAAGATAAAGAATTCAGTTGGAAAAAAAATTTATGAAGTAGACAAAGATAAAGAATTCAGCTTGAAAGCAAAAAATAATCAAGTAGACAAAGATAATGAATTTAGTTTTAAATCATTTATGAAATAGACAACAATAACGAATCCTAGTCTAAAAATATAAATGAAGTAGACAAAGATAAAGAATGCAGCTGGGAAAAACAATAAAGTGCAAGCAACTGCTACAGTCCTAGGCACCTAAGACAAATGCCTGTATCCATAAGGCTAAATATTTATGCTAAACAGAAAACTTGCTAACCTTGGCCTCTTTGGATTGAAGCCATACGTTGAAGAGAATGTCATATGCTGAAAATATTTCTGATGCAAATCTGTCTGTTGAAACTGATTTGTCTGGGGCCTGGTCCAAATTTGCACAGTATTCCAATATTGCTTCACTAAACTTTGATATAGCTGAAATAACAATGTGTGTATTTGACTTAAGACATTTATTTACATATATTATTCGCTCTGAATTCTGGGGTAAGTATGAACATTTTTTTCCAATTTTCATTTTCTCTTCATTGCTTTCATTTTTTCATTCTTCTCGTCCTATGGTCACATGTTGATGTAGTCACAGGAGATCTCCTTGACTATATGTTGTGTTTTGTGAATGTGTTTGTTTGCTGATGAAGGCTAATCGCCGCCATGTCCTGTATGTGTTGTAATTCTGTTATGTAAAGCTGCACTACTTTGTGTCATTTTATGTAGTTTATCCTCCCATAGAAGGCCATTTCTCCACTTCTTCCTCAAACCTATATATCTTTATTCCACCTTTTCATCAAACCTATGTATCTTTATTCCACCTTTTCATCAAACCTATATATCCTTACTCCACCTTTTCATCAAATCTGTATATCTTTATTACACCTCTTCATCAAACCTGTATATCTTTATTCTACCTCTTCATCAAACCTATATATCTTTACTCCACCTCTTCACCAAACCTATATACAGTAAAAGCTTGGTTTTCGACGATAATCCATCCGAAAACAATTGGCGAAATCCGAAACCTGAGGCAATTATTTCCAGATGAATCAATGTAAATCCAATTAATTTGTTCTAGACACTCCAAAATACATATCAAAAACACATCTTACAGAGAATAAATATAGTGTTTAAATCTATTTTTCAGCCCCAGACTTGTCCAAACTCGCACCTAGTAACACTGTATGCAAGTTTTTAATGTTTAAAACCATCCTATGCTGACCTGTAAATCACTAAGTACACTAGCACTCGTCCCAGCCATTTTCTTAATTAGATCGGCATACAACAGTCTGGCCTTTTCACATATGATTGCCTCTGATACAGAATTGCCATCTGACTGTTTTTGATTTATACAAATTAATAATAACTAACTGTTCGACATCTTCAATTGTTTGAGATCTTTGTTTCATTAGCACATTCACACCTTTCACTACATTAGCCTCCTTTATTTCTTCCTTTTATGCCACAATGGAACTAATTGTGAATGGCGACTTCCCAGTTGGTTTCATCAATCTTAATGCCACTTTCGTATTTTTCAATGATTTCCTTTTTCAACTCGATTGTGTTCCTTAACTTCTTCTTCACCAAACTGAGCAGAAGAACACCTGAGCCCCTTTGCTTTCACAAAATTAGCAGCAAGATCCTGTGGGCACGCTGACGAAATCTGAGGCAACAGGTGAAAACCGAGACACATTTTACGCAGACAAATATGAGAAAACCAAAGGCAATGAAAACCGAGGTTTCACTGTATATCTCTATTCCACCTCTTCATCAAACCTATATATCTCTATTCCACCTCTTCATCAAGCCTATATATCTCTATTCTGCCTCTTCATCAAACCTATATATCTCTATTCCACCTCTTCATCAAACCTATATATTTCTATTCCATCTCTTCATCAAGCCTATATATCTCTAATCCACCTCTTCATCAAACCTATATATTTCTACTCCACCTCTTCATCAAACCTATATATTTCTATTCCACCTCTTCATCAAACCTATATATTTCTATTCCACCTCTTCATCAAACCTATATATCTCTTTTCCATCTCTTCATCAAGCCTATATATCTCTAATCCACCTCTTCATCAAACCTATATATTTCTACTCCACCTCTTCATCAAACCTATATATTTCTATTCCACCTCTTCATCAAACCTATATATTTCTATTCCACCTCTTCATCAAACCTATATATCTCTATTCCACCTCTTCATCAAGCCTATATATCTCTATTCTGCCTCTTCATCAAACCTATATATCTCTATTCCACCTCTTCATCAAACCTATATATTTCTATTCCATCTCTTCATCAAGCCTATATATCTCTAATCCACCTCTTCATCAAACCTATATATTTCTACTCCACCTCTTCATCAAACCTATATATTTCTATTCCACCTCTTCATCAAACCTATATATTTCTATTCCACCTCTTCATCAAACCTATATATCTCTATTCCACCTCTTCATCAAACCTATATATTTATAATCCACCTCTTCATCAAACCTATATATTTCTATTCCATCTCTTCATCAAACCCATATATCCCTATTCCACCTCTTCATCAAACCTATATATTTCTACTCCACCTCTTCATCAAACCTATATATTTCTACTCCACCTCTTCATCAAACCTATATATTTCTACTCCACCTCTTCATCAAGCCTATATATCTTTATTCCACCTCTTCATCAAACCTATATATTTCTACTCCACCTCTTCATCAAACCTATATAAGGGAGTCCCTGTGGCGAAGTGGTTATGCCACCTGCCTCACACTATGAAGGTCGTGGGTTCAAGTTAGGACTGCAAGATTCAATGGGGGTCATTGCTGGAGCTACAGAGTTCGACCTCTGTGCAACTCTTTCACTTAGGTTGCTCTGCAGAAAGAGACTAGCCATATGGGATAAAACCTGGTGCAATGAAGTTGATCCTCTTGTCTCTTAAACCATC
The DNA here is from genome assembly GCA_014155875.1 of Cepaea nemoralis. Lineage (NCBI taxonomy): Eukaryota > Metazoa > Mollusca > Gastropoda > Stylommatophora > Helicidae > Cepaea > Cepaea nemoralis. The sequence goes on from JACEFZ010027752.1 coordinate 546,959, forward strand.
TTTAAAACATAAAACCTACGTGAGAATAAATAGGACTGACTGCTGTGGCAAAAGAGCTGCACCCATTTACACACATACAAATATACCACAAGTATGAGGCACACTGCAGAGTTAATTCCAGAACTCTAGATTCTAACACAGACGGGTGACAGGGAAACAGACCAGAAGTCTTACCCGAGGCAAACACCCATTTCATGTTGTCATATTTGGCTAAACCAAGCATTGGCAGCATGGTTCCTAAAACTGCAGTCAGATGTGGCACCATATCATACACTGAAATCAGAACAGACATCATATATTTTAAAAACAGAATAGACACCATATGATGTATTAAAAATAGAACAGGCACTATATCATTCATTGAAAAGGGAAGAGGCAGCATATAATATACTGAAAACAAAACAAACACTGAAAACAGAACAAGCATCATATCATACACTAAAAATAGAACAGGCATCATTTTATCCAATCAAAACAGAACAGCATTACACACTGAAAACAGAACAGGCATCATTATATTCACTTAAAACAACAGTTTCATATCATACACTGAAAACAGAACAGGCATTGTATCATATATTGAACACAGAACTTGCATCAATCATACACTGAAAACAGAACTAGCATCATTATAATTAATTAAAACAGAACAGCATTACACGGTGAAAACAGAACAGCATCATTACATACACTGAAAACACCCGGAAAGGTAACCTGGTCAACAAATATTGCAGCTCTGCTGTAAACAGGCACAGCTCAATTATGTCTAAAACAGCATTCTGGACGAACGCAGAAGAAGAAGATATACACTGAAAACAATATCATCAAAAAATACATGATCACACCATTACTAAAAACAGAACTGGCAACATATAATACCATGAAAATAGAACTGGCATCACTATATACAACGAAAAGAGAACTGACATCATAACATACACTAAAAACAGAACAGACATTATTTACACTGAAAACAAAACTGGCATCATATCATATACTGAAAACAGAACAGGCATCATTGTATATAATTAAAACAGAACTGGCATCAAAAGATAATACACTGAAAATAGAAAAGGCATCATATGATAACATACTTAAAACAGAACAGGCATTGTCATATACAATGAAAACAGAATAGCATCATGTTATACACTAACAAACAGGTATCATTGTATGCACTAAAAACAGAGCTGGAATCATATGATAATTCACTGAAAACAGAGCAGGCATCATTATATATAATGAAAACAGAACATCATCATACTATTTGCTGAAAACAGAACCAGCAACATATCATACACTACAAACAGAATAGGTATCACCCCATTATAACCAGCCCAAACTGTCATGAGATTAATCAAGTACTGGTGTGGAGTTTCTACAGGTACAATGGTCGCCTCTGACTAAAGCAGACCTGCAACAAAAGTGTGGACAATACTGAGTTTCACAAAATCAGGCAAGACTGGTGAACCTCCCCCTGATCCTGAGATAATGGATCAGATGTCTAGACTTTTTAGACCAGGGCAGAAAACTGGGATGACTTGAGTGCACATTGCAAATGATAAAAATCCCTCTGTGGTTGGAAACTGAAGAGAGGCTGCAGCCCCAGCTATATTTATTTCAAATTAGAAAACCTAACCACAAAAGAATATTTATCACAGATGTGATTCTGGTACCAACATAGTCACATTCTCACTAGTGCTACAGACTTTGTGCCCTGTGGTTAAATTCCAATAGAGTGATATGAAGAAGAGAATGGAGCATTTATGAAGATAATCATGTTTTTTTATTGACAAGAGCTCCAGGTCAACCCAGCCTAAAATATGTATCAGAACCTGGTACCTGGTAGGTAAAGACCGCCGGCTAGATGCTGACCACATCACCCACCCAAGTGGGTATATACAAATATGGGGCTAGCACCATTTGCCCAATACACCTCAAGCATGTTGAGTCAAGAACCGACATCACAGCACTCAGGACATTCCCATATGTGCTCCATCCTCATCTGCAACAGCCAGTGAAGAGTCCCAATACTAATGGTACCAGTAGCAGTCTGATTATGTGTCCATGTAGCCTATCCTCTAAGCTTTAAGTGTTGGCCAGATCCTCTGATCACTCCCTGTAGCACCATTCTCTCCAAGCCACGATGATCTACTCATTCTTCTGCACTATACACACAATTCCAAAGGGTCCCGACCACGTCTGCCTTATCATGCACCAATTCCCCACCCAGAGGTGCAGACCCAGCAAATCTGTCTGTCTGTTTGTTTCCCACCACACCAGCATGTCCTTTCGTGTGAAGGTGTGTAAAAAGGGTGCTTTGTTTTTCTTTAATTATAATAAACCATATATACCAGAAGGCATGAAAAAGGGTCTTCTACTCTATTTACTTACAGTCTAAGTCATGACACCATATTTACTAAAAGTCTAAGTGACACTGTGAAGTCAGGTCTTAGTCAGATATGACTGAGCTACCGTATGACAGTAGACGGTACTACCTGCTTTCTGTCAGCGCCGAATGTTGGGCGGCGCTTACCAAACCCGACACCCCACATTGTGCCAACGGCTTCGGGCGGAAGAGCGCAATTGGGAGGGTACTAGCCTTATCCTGGTGCGAGGAAATGCAACCCAAAGACAAAATAAGTCATGGCAGGGCAGACCAGGTATGACAGTCTAAGTCATGACACCATATTTACTAAAAGTCTAAGTGACACTGTGAAGTCAGGTCTTAGTCAGATATGACTGAGCTACCGTATGACAGTAGACGGTACTACCTGCTTTCTGTCAGCGCCGAATGTTGGGCGGCGCTTACCAAACCCGACACCCCACATTGTGCCAACGGCTTCGGGCGGAAGAGCGCAATTGGGAGGGTACTAGCCTTATCCTGGTGCGAGGAAATGCAACCCAAAGACAAAATAAGTCATGGCAGGGCAGACCAGGCCCTAAGCCTTGGTTGGCAGCTGGTCTAGGATCGAAGCTCCGACAGGCGGACAGTTAGAGCATTGCTTTGCTGATCCGGCAGCTTCTGCAGCTTGTCTTGTTCCAGATTATAGGTGTCAACTTTCCTCTGGAGTGAACTAGGCAGGCCGAGAGAGGGATCATGCTGCATGGGCAACACATGGTTTCTTTATTTTAGCCCAGGCTTTGTGCTATGGAGAGGCAATAACTCCATCCCTGGTCTTAACCGGTCTCGGAATCAAAGCGAGAGGCAACTGTTACGGGTTATAAGTCCTTGTCAGTTGGCGTAGACATGGGGCGCCACGCGTTGCCTCTGACGGTGGGAGACACCTACAGGTGTCACTGATCAGCTACCGCCCGCCTCAAGCTGGGCAGCCCCCAGCCAATTGGGTGCTGATCCGCCACAGCCTGCCTGCTTCAATGGGTGCTTGGGGCTAGGACAAAATCTGAATCGCAGGCTGTAAAACCAATGCACCAGGTACTAATAAAAAGAATAGAAACCTCAAGCTACGGCTTGCAACCTGGAACGTGAGAACCATGTGTCCAGGATTTTCCACTGACTTGACAAATATTGACGATGTGAGAAAAACGGCTGTGATTGATGCTGAACTCGATCGTCTTAACATTGATATTGCTGGCCTGCAGGAGACTCGCCTCGCTGAGGAAGGGTCACTCAGGGAAAACAATTACACCTTTTTTTGGAAGGGAAGAGGGCAGGCAGAAAAAAGGCAACATGGTGTGGGCTTTGCAGTGAAGAATTCGCTACTGGGAATGATTGATATCCCAGCTGGAGGTAATGAAAGATTATTATCACTGCGCTTGGCAACCTTCTGTGGATTTGCCACCATTCTCACTGCATATGCACCGACACTCGCTTCCTCTGATGATGTGAAGGATACGTTCTATGAGCAGCTAGACTCTGCGATCAAGGCAGTTCCAAAATCCGACTACATTTATATGCTCGGTGATTTCAATGCTCGTGTGGGCAAGGACTCGAGTTCATGGCCAGTGTGCCTTGGAAAATACAACATCGGTCGCATGAATGATAATGGGCAAAGGCTGCTGGAGCATTGCACTAGAAATGACCTATGTATTACAAACTCCTTTTTTAAAACAAAAGAGATGCATAAGGTCACATGGAAACATCCAAGATCCGGCCATTGGCATCAGCTGGACTTCATTATCACACGGAGACAACATCTGAACCATACATCATTAACTCGAAGTTACCACAGTGCTGACTGTGATACAGATCATTCTTTGGTTGTTGCAAGGGTTAGACTGAGACCAAAGAGAATCTACACAGCTAAACACAAGTCTAGCCCCAGGATTAATATTACTAACACTCACGATCCTGGAAAGTGCTTTGAATTTCAACAGCAACTTGAAGACGCTTTCAATGATACATCAGAAAATTGTATAGTAAATGATAAATGGAGTAAACTTAAGGAAACTATTTATAAAACAGCGGTAGGGGTTTACGGCACTGTGGATCATAAGAGGCAGGACTGGTTTGCGGCAAACAGCCAGATACTGCAGCCCTTGATTGATAAAAAGAAGATAGCTCTCTTAAGAAACAAGGAAAGACCAACGCGTAACACTCTGAGTGAGCTGAAGCAAGCAAGGAAGGATGTACAAAAGGCTGCCAGGCAGTGTGCGAATGACTATTGGATCAAGTTATGTGAGTCCATTCAAATCGCAAGTGATAAGGGAAACATTAGAAGCATGTATGAAGGGATAAAGAAAGCCTGTGGTCCAATGATCAACAGAAGTGCACCACTGAAAACCTTGACTGGAGAAATCATCACTGATAAGAAACAGCAGATGGATAGATGGGTCGAGCACTATTTAGAGCTTTACTCAAGTGAGACCAAGCTAGCGGATGATGCCCTCAACGCCATAGAGGCCCTGCCAACTCTTGACCACCTGGACACACTTCCCACCATAACAGAAGTTAAGTGTGCTATAAATGAGCTTGCATCTGGCAAGGCTCCAGGTAAGGATGGGATTCCAATAGAGGTGATCAGGAGTGGGCAAGACACACTCGCTCTACAGATCCACCAGCTAATAGAGCTATGCTGGCGAGAAGGACAAGTCCCACAGGATTTCAAAGATTCAAACATCATAACGCTGTACAAGAACAAGGGAGATCGGAGCGACTGTAACAACTATAGGGGTATCTCACTTCTGTGTATTGTTGGGAAAGTATTTGCCAGAATTGTCCTGCACAGACTTCAAGTCCTGGGAGATCAAGTCTACCCCGAATCACAGTGTGGCTTCCGTCAGAACCGGTCTACCATTGATATGATATTCTCATTGCGACAGATGCAAGAAAAATGCCGGGAACAAAATCAGCCACTGTTTATTGCCTTCATCGACCTCACAAAGGCATTCGATTTGGTCAGTCGTGAGGGTCTGTTCAAAGCACTAAAGAAGATTGGCTGCCCACCAACTCTTCTGTCCATTGTGGAATCGTTCCACACAGGCATGAAGGGTATAATCAAGTTTGATGGCTCAACTTCAGAAGAGTTTGAAATCAAGAGTGGAGTTAAGCAAGGCTGTGTGCTAGCCCCCACCCTCTTTGGGATATACTTTTCACTTCTACTGAAATATGCCTTTCGTGATCAGGATGATGGTATATACATTCACTCACGCTCAGATGGTGGCCTCTATAATGCTCAGAGATTGAAGGCCAAGACCAAAATTAGCAGGGTACTAATCAGAGAGTTGCTTTTTGCGGATGATGCTGCGATTACGACCCACTCTGAGGAAGAATTACAACATCTACTATCTGCATTCTCCAATGCTTGTTCTGAATTTGGTTTAACAATTAACAAAAAGAAGACACAGATTATGTCACAAGGTGCACATGGTGTACCATCAATCTTTATTGACGACGCCGAACTGGAGATAGTAGACCATTTTACATATCTAGGATCAGAGGTAAATAGCAAATTATCCCTCGATCAGGAAATCAACATCAGGATTGGCAAGGCAGCAACAACAATGAACATGTTAGCAAAAAGAGTCTGGGAGAACAGGAAGCTTACTGCCAAAACAAAAGTCCTCGTCTACCAAGCCTGTGTCCTTAGTACTCTTCTTTATGGCAGTGAAACCTGGACAACTTACTCACGCCAAGAGAAACGTTTAAACAGCTTTCATATGCGGTGTCTGCGAAGAATACTTGGTATTAAGTGGCAAGACAAAATCACAAATACTGAAGTATTGGAAAGATCAGGTTGTGTGACGGTGTATTCCATGCTCAGTCTTCGTAGACTTAGATGGATAGGACACGTTAGGAGGATGGATGATGGTAGAATACCAAAGGACATCTTTTTTGGTGAATTACAGACGGGTAGGAGATCTCAGGGTCGGCCTCTACTACGATACAAAGATGTGTGTAAGCGGGACATGATTGATACAGGCATTGATAATGCACATTGGGAGCACGTCGCCGCTGAACGTGTTGCATGGAGGGCAACTATCAGAAACGGAATAAAGACAAAGGAGAAAATGATTGCAGATAAAGCACACACAGAGCGTGAGAGACGTAAGATGGTGCAAAATGGTGGAAGTGACCATGTTTTCACATGCACCTACTGTGGGCAAACATTTGCAGCAAGAATTGGCCTTACCAGCCACACTCGCCACCGCCATGGATCGTAGTTATTAAGCCTTTTTAAAGCACAATGTACCAAACTATCGTCTGTCAAGACGGAAAGGTGCCAATGTAAGTGACACTGCCATTTCAGGCTGTTCAGTTCTAAAACTGGTTTGAAATTTAAGATGCCACTCCATCATAAATTTAGCTTTCTGACTGCCCATAAATGTATTCTTTGTAAATTATTGTGATGGCTTCCCCTTGCTTTTCACACCCAGCTAAGAGAATCACATGCATTCAACATTATATGTGACAATGGTAACAAAGAACTAGTATGAACAAAGAACTGGTATGAACAAAGAACTGGTATGAATAAAGAACTGGTATAAACAAAAGAACTGGTATTAACTTTATGATTGACAATTTGACACACTTCTCAACTGGGATGTTTGGACACTAACAAAAATTACACTGGTACATTACCACAACATGTAAATGCAAAACAAAATGCACCTACCATTGGCAGCAGCCAAATTGCCAATTGTCTGGACAACAAAGAAGTGGGGCAAGACTCCAGGCTGAAACTTTTCCAGCATTTCACCCATTACTTCATTACAATACTTGCTGCCGAGAGCAACCAGAATTCCACTGGCCGCTGTCTGCCATTCAGGTGACACTTCCTATTAAACCAACACAAATGTTAAATGTTAAAGATTATAGGATCATCTTCATTGCACCAGATTTTGCACCCATCTGGCTTGGTCTATCTCTGTAGAACAGCAAGCGGCACAAACTCCTTAGCTCCACACAAACTCCTTAGCTCCACACAAACTTCTTAGCTCCAAACATCTTGTGGTCTGAACATGACTGACTGGCACCTTGTTGTCTTGACAGACGATAGTTTGGAAAATGGAATAATATCTCTCTATAGCACAAATCATGAGCTCAGTTTAGAGACCATTTGTTGCCCATGCAGCATGATCCCTCTCTTGACCTGCCTAGTTTACTCCCGAGGAAAGGTAACACCAATATGTCTGGAACAAGACAAGCTAGAGAAGCTGCCGGATCAGCAAAGCAATGCTTTAATTGTCCACCTGTCGGACCTTCCATCCTAGACTAGTTGCTGACAAAGGCTTAAGGTCTGCCCTACCATGGCATTTAGTCTTTAAGGTTGCATTTCCTCGCACTAGGGTAAGGCTTGTACCCTCCCAGTTGTGCTCCTCAGCTGGTCTGGAAAATGCACTGTGAAAACGAACCGATGACCTTCATTCATGATGAAGATTTTGTTTATTTTCTAGCCTCATTTTGGTTGGTTCGTGGGTTGTGAATCGTATGGAAAGTTGAGTTTACATTCCTAAATTTGATGCATTAGCTTTCAGACATTGAAACCTTGAAAAGGGCTTGCATCTATGGAAGTGATGTTGGTGCAGAGATATTTCATGAGATCTGGTATCACAGGACCATGAATATAGAAACTGTGTTGCAGAGATCTCTTTTCCCTCGCCAAGCTCAAAAACCAGTGGGTGTGCAAGACTGGTACAGCAACTTAGCATCTGTGAAGAAGCATAATAGGATGTAACCAGGTCAATATTCAGTACAGCACGTAAGGATTGACCGGGTTTGGGCCCAGGGTGATGTCTCCTCCACAGATTTTAGCTATTTCATTATCAACAGTTTTGCCCAGTGAAAACAACCACAAGTGGGTGTTGTCGCTTCTCCTAATTCACACTTGTGTGACTAAACTTGTAGGGAGGGGGAGAGTGTAGGAAAAACCTAAGCTTGCATTTCAAGGCCAGATGTATTGCCCTGGCAGCATCATATCCATGTTTGTCACCCTTGATGTTGCTTATTCATCATTTTCTTGGACTGCATCTGGTTCTATATCCTTGTTTGGTTGTATGCTCTTATCTATAGCTGATCAAAAGGAAAACGAAATAACGGGGAGACCTAAAAACACATGGAGATGAGAATTACAGAGATGAATATTACTGGGAGGATATGGAGGGAGCTGCAGAAGGCACAAGATAGGATTGCTTGGTGTGGTTTGGTTGTGGGCCCATGCAGCAGCGGTGGATAAAGGGCAGTAGAAGAAGAAGATGGTTGATCAGGATTTCATTCGCATAAGAAGTCCAGAGTCCATGGGAATCTCGATGTCCCATAAACAGGGACTCTCCTGCCATTTATACTTCACCTCGACACCACAAGATACAAGAGGAACAAGATGAGATAAGAAGTCCAAACCACTTATTTGTTGTCTCATAGTGAATTTGATGTGTGATGTTTATTCATTAGGTTGATCAGTCAAAACCTGATGAATTCATCTGATTATGTCCATTCACTGTCTCCTACTCTAGGCACTCTCATCAGCTTAGGATACGCTTTGCCTCAATGTCCTTGATGTGTGATCTAGCCTTTTCTATCACATTCCCTTTTTCTCTTGTCCTGGATCTTACCCTCCAGTATTTCTCATACTGTGACCAAACCAAGATAACCTTCTAGTTTGTTCAATGGATAAGAGCACTCATTCTTAAACATACAGTGTGCTGATGCTGTGGTAGCGGGTTGAACCCCTACACCAGTCAGTTGGACTCAAATGTTAACTTCTCATCCTTGACTTGGGGACGTAAATTACAAGTACCTCTGAAGTAGAAGTTGGTTCGCCTAATGGCGAGGGACACTGGTAATAGGGAAAGCTAATCTACACGCACAACTCAGTACAGTGCACTAGAAGTAGTAGCACGTGGATGGGCTATGCTTGAGTTCAAAGCGAGCAAGCACACACACAGAAACAGACAGGACTTCTTGGTACAGCTTCATGAGCACCAGCAGATGGAGCACACACGATGGACAATGAAGCTATTCTGAAGACTATCTATGAACAACAGATAGTTGAAGACACAATAGCAGATTAAGCACTCACAGTGGTCATGGAAGCTATTCTGAAGACTATCTATGAACAACAGATAGTTGAAGACACAATAGCAGATTAAGCACTCACAGTGGTCATGGAAGCTATTCTGAAGACTATCTTTGAACAGTAGACAGTTGAAGACACAATAGCAGATGAAGCACTCACAGTGGCCATGAAACAGTTGAAGACACAATAGCAGATGGAGCACTCACAATGGACGAGGGAGCTATTCTGAAGACTATCTATGAACAACAGACAGTTGAAGACACAAGTTGAGTTGAGTTGAGTTCAACAGCCAGTGAAGAGTCATACTACTAATCGTACCCACTGCTATCTGATTAAAAGATCTCCTGGTCTTTCCTCTCAGTTTTGAGATTCTTCCAGAACCCCTGCCGATCCCCCGCAATCTCATTCTTTCCACATATGGGTTCTCAATCTGTTCCTCCGCCTTCTCCACCTGGTCCCACAAGCGCACGACCACCTCCCCCTTGTCCATAGGCATAATTCCACCAAGAGGTGCATTCCCTGCTAGCCTATCAGCCTATTCATTCCCCCGTACACTCGCATGGCCAGGGTAAAATATCCATACAATTCTCACGATCTGTGACCTCTGAAGCGACGAGAGCCATTCCACACAAAACATTCCTTTCTCCACCTTGCTAAGCATACACGATTGATGGTCTCTAGATCACACACCTGACTTATAGAAAGTTCTACCTGTGCCATCCTGGACCTGCCTCGTCTTAGTCTATGACCCTTAACCATATCCATGTCTAGAGCAAGGATATTCTTCAGTACACGGCGATTTAGTGGACACTGGTACAAAGAACTACTAACAATCAACCAGTCATGGCGTACGTACGAGTTTGTTTGTACCATGCGTGTGCAGTGTGAACACCACAGGATGCGAAGCAAGTAAGGTCCTCCAATGGTCCCAGTGAGTTTTCAACAATTGGACAAAGGTGTAGGTGTATGGTATGTTACAAATTACATTGTCATTGTTAAAATAGCATCTGTGGCTATGAGAATGGAAGCTGCCCTTCTGGTGTACTATGTGAGCCAGGTTGATTTGGTCCTGGGTGTCAGTCTGTGAATGTGGCGTTCACGGACTGGACGAAAGCGGTGCTGATTTCTTGACAGATGAGAATGATGCCACTTGTCATGATGATTTGCAAGACACCTCTCTTATATTGAGGCAGTCACATCCACAAAGGACAATATCGTTTAGGTTGCATCTGTGACACTTAAGTACTTTTGTGCGCTTCATAGTAGCACGGGTAATGCAGGAAACATCTGTTGTAATATGACTGAATCCCTTGAATGAGCTCCGGCAGCTGAAGTGTGTGCCATGTATGTCGTTGGAAGTGGATATGTAGCCTTACAGCAGCTTATAGCACATATATCAGATTACATCTCAACGTGTTGTCGTGCCCCAATGGCTGTGGATGGTGACTCCAGGAGCGATGAAATCTACCGTCAGTGCTGATGATACAATTCTGGATATGTACACAGACCCCAAGATACGCCCGGATGTCTATTATATTCCCATGATGCATGGGTGATATGATTGTGCACTCCACCTTTGTGGGGTACAGGCTAATCGCCATTGTCTTGGACCTAACCTGAAGTCAAAAATGTGACAAATGGAGACCTCAGAGACTTGCTGGTGCAGCTTCTGAGGGAAAAGAAAGTCAAGGAACCCAAAGTGGACAGGGTCAAAGCTGAGAGAAATGCTACCAATCTTGATGGGCAACCAAAACCATCAGTTGTGAAAGAAATCTTCGAGGATGACATCATCAACATGGGCAAGATGGTGTTCCTTCTTTCCGCCCGTTAGGCGGAATGTGTATTTTCTTTTAGTTTGTTGTGTTCCGGCAGTGGAATGCCTCAATGGTTTCAAGAGATCAATGAATGTCTGTTACCAGCCAGAAGGGAAGATGCCAAATCTGTCTAGAGTTAAAGACACAATAGCAGATGAAGCACTAACAGTGGACATGGAAGCTATTCTGATGACTATCTTTGAATAGCAGACAGTTGAAGACACAATAGCAGATGAAGCACTCACAGTGGCCAAGGGAGCTATTCTCCAGACTATCTATGAACAACAGACAGTTGAAGACACAACAGCAGATGAAGTACTCACAATGGACAAAGGAGCTAATCTGAAGACTATCTGTGAATAACAGACAGTTGAAGACACAATAGTAGATGAAGCACTCACAATGGACAAGAGACAGTTGAAGACACAAGAACAGATGAAGCACTCACAGTGGACAAGAGACAATTGAAGACACAAGAATAGATGAAGCACTTACAATGGACAAGGGAGCTATTCTGAAGACTATCTATGAATAACAGACAGTTGAAGACACAATAGCAGATGAAGCACTCACAGTGGCCAAGGGAGCTATTCTCCAGACTATCTATGAACAACAGACAGTTGAAGACACAATAGCAGATGAAGCACTCACATTGGACAAGAGACAGGTGAAGACACAATAGCAGATGAAGCACTTACAATGGACAAGGGAGCTATTCTGAAGACTATCTATAAATAACAGACAGTTGAAGACACAATAGCAGATGAAGCACTCACAGTGGACAAAGAGACAGTTGAAGATACAAGAACAGATGAAGTAACAGATTTCAGGATGCTGGAGTCAGGATGTCAGTGTGACTCCAGCAAGGAGGGCATGAGTCCACCATGTGCAATAACAATTAAATTATTTGCCCTGAAGGAAGGTTAGCATGGCCGAATGGATAAGAGCATGTGTTCTTAAACATCTGGTGTGCTGATGCCGAGGTAAGGAAATCAACCTCGTACACCAGGCAGTTGGACTAAAATGTTGGCCTCTCATCCTTGACTTTGGGACATAAATTACAAGTACCTCTGAAGTCAGAGTGGGTTTGCCTGATGGCGAGAGACTCTGTCGATAGATAAAGCTAATCCACACACAAAATTCAGTCCAGCACTACTAGAAGTAGTGTGTATGCACTACGCTTGAGTTAAAAGCAAGCGAGCACAACAACAACAACAAATTGCACTGAAGCAGTTTCCTGTTATGGATTTGTAAAGTGATAGGGCCATCAGATTTTGTAGACCTGAGAGCAAGCAGGAATAGGTGGTCAGTCTTTCCCTCACTTGGGCAAGCAATGAGCCCAGGCATTGAACCCATACCCGAATTTGTTGATGACATTACTAGTTCGCTACCAACTTCGCTAACATGTTTACAGCCAACGTATTTCTCGAATGATCAGCCCACTTTATGGCATTTGCTGAGGGGTGGGGGAGCATCTATGGTGCCACTGTGCATCTGCAGTTCCCACTCTGCCTGTATGCCATAAAAATACCTTTACATTTTCACTATCATCTTCATTCATTAACAAAAGGCATAGATCATACCTTACTCTAGAAATAAAATAAAGTGGCAAACTGATTAGAGAAATTAGACATCAAGATAATTTATTTAGGCACTTTTTAAGAAGAAATAAACTAGAGAACCTGGTGACAACTGGTAAGATTGAGGGAAGAAGAACAAGGGAAAGGCAGAGAAGTAAATATCTAGATTGCTTGGCCACATGGCATGGTCGAGACAAGAATACAGAGCTGATCCACAACTCTGGTGATCGTGTAAAATGACTGAAACATAACCGCCTACACTTCTTGGCATGTCACTTCATCATGATGATTTTCAAACAATCAGTATCTACACTTTATGACATTCATTAAGAAGGCTGGAGCCTCTATGGTGCCACTGCATGTTTGCAGCTCCCACTCATCCTATATGCCATAACAATACCATTATATTTTTACTATCATCTTCATACATTAGCAAAGATCACAGTTCATACCTTATTCTGGGTCATTTCTGATGAAGCCTGTTTGATTAAGCTTGTGGCCAACTGTAGATCTATGGAGTCTAGAGTCTCTCTCACAATCCTTTCAATGATGTTCAGTATAATCACACGATGCTCTGAGGGCAGCTGCAAGCAGCCACAAGAATAATAAATTTGTACAATTAGTTCTTTGTAAAAAAAATTAGAAGAAAGTTACTGGGAGCTTTTCAAGAGACAAGTAAATTTTAATAACGAAGACACAAAAACAGATTGCATGATTTATTGCCTGGCATATTTCACTGCATCTTGTCAGGGACATCTTGCAAAAATCATACAGCATAAACTAAACAAACCCTTCAAGCTGAAAAATACAATACACACCAGATTATGGTCGTCACTAGGAAGAACGAAATACCACAATGTAATATACAAGTAAATGGGAATATGGGAATGGCTGGTTTCCCAAATTTGCTGTCCAATCGAAGATGTAGAAGATCGGTGGTGTGTAGGCTTTGCCAGGATACCAGAGTCTTTGTTTATCATTGTGTCAATTCAATTGGGTAGGTGTTTGACCACACTGTTATTCAACTACCACTCTGTTCTGCCGATGTAGGCAGACTGCCACCTGTATGTAAATTTGCCATTTTTTTTTTTTTTAATGAGTGGTCTTCTTAAATTTCTGTCATCACATTTCCATCGTGCCAACAGTAAACCTAGATATTCAAAACGGCTCAGTTACTGTAATTTCATTCCTTCAACATATATATCTACCAATATAGTTATTTTATCGGTTGACATAATTTTTGCTTTTTTTTTGCAATATGAAATAAGTTTTGTTTTTAAACTCAGAACCCACAAGCAATATGTTGCATGATTTATTGCCCAGTATATTTTGCTGCATCTCATTAGGTGTATAGTGCAGATTTATATATCATATGAAAGGAATAATACTTCAGCTGAAATGCTTCAAACACATAGTCATGGGTATTGTTTGAATGTGGAGCGTCTGTTATCCCCGCGGTAATTTTAAATTTAACACAAACTCTTTCTGTTTGATTGTTTTGTTTTCACACTTCTTTTGCACTGACTTTATTAGATGTTCAATTTTAATTAGTGTTGTTGATAGTTATACTGTGTCATCAACATACTGAAGTTCAGGTAGTGCTGTTCTTCTTTCCACAAACAGATCATATTTTTCTCTGCCTATATTTTCATCATACAAGTTAAACGAACAAAAAGACAAAATGCCACCCTGTCTAACTTCGCTCTATATAAAACCACTTTACTGTCAATAATTTCTCTGACTACAGATATCTAGGCACCTGTAAGAAAGGTAGTCGTCTACCATTGCTTCCCTTCTTGGCAGTGACCAGACAGAGAGGAAGAGAAGCAGAGAGACAGGGACAGACAGATAGACAAGCAGACAGACAGATGGATGGACGGACGGACGGATGGACAGAAACAGACAGACAGACAGGTCATAGCAGTAACAAAGGCTGGCGACACAGAAGTTAACCCATCCAGGTTTTCTCAGTGACTAAGAAACATTAAGAAGGGTTGGGTCAAAAGGCAATGGTTCAAATCTCTGAGGAGATCAAGGATGACTAATATATGTTTATTTTTGTACCAGGGCACATGGATGTAAAAGGAAACGAGCATGCTTGCGGACTTGACTGCTGTGGGGAGCTGAGCCATGGACCAAGCGACATCCTGAACGCCGTTGGGGGGGGGGGGGGGGGGAGGGAGGGGGGGGGGGGCGCAGGACGAGTAAATGACTCAAGGGATGGATGTGATTCTGCAACTTTGACCAGACTGCAAGAACATAAAGTCATACGGGGTCAAGCTAGACAAGAGCATGATGCAGAAGCCAAAGAAGAATTGTCAACCAACACATAACTGGTGTGGTTACTCGCTACACACAGAGGGAAACACCTGGGAGAGAATATGAGTACTTAAGAACTAATAGTTTGATGCACAATGAGGATGATCTGTTGACTGACTAATTTTAGAAAGTCTTAATCCACTAAACAGTTTAAAAAACAAAACAAAAAATACCTTCACATGTTTCTTCAGGTAGCTGTGACAGGAACTGAGTATCAGGTCAGGTTTCTTGCGTCCAAGATCAAACAAGGCATTGGCAATAACAGTTCTGGCTGTCTCATCATTGTCATTGACAGTATCAATGAGTGCCATGGTCATCTCTGTGTTGATATGTTCAAAAATTCATTGACATGTTATTACTGTTACTTTTAATGTGACATTACATTTCTCAATACATGTAGTCACTTTCAATAGTCGCTTAAAAGTCGACAGGGTCGACTTCATTGCACCGGGTTTTATCCCATATGGCTCAGTCTCTTTCCGCAGCATGGAAAGCGTCGCACAAAGCACGAACTCTGTAGCTTTTAGCGACGACCCACAGGAGTCTCCGAAACATTTAACTCGTAAACCGAAGGACGCGGCCCGGAATCGAACCCACAACCTTCGGAGCACGAGTCAAACGGCTTGACCACTTCGCCACAGAGACTCCCACTTTCAATAGTATATGTGTATAGTTTAAATATAATATGAACATGATTTCGTGTTAGTATATGTTCACTTTTATTAGTATAGCATCTTCTATATAATGTTAACCTGATCTCTTTCTGGTAAAGTATTACTTACATTGGTATAGTATCTGTATAATGTGACCCAGATTTCTTGTTAGTAAAGGAACACTTTTATTGCCCAAAGATACCCCATAGCTTGTCCAGTCTTCTCCCAAACATCATACTAGCAGAAGCCCAACAAAGTGCACTAACTCATCAATCAATCAATCATGTGCCATGCCGGAAAGCGTAGGCGGTCATGACTCGCCATTTCACTCGATCACCAGTGTCATGAATCAGCTCAGTGTTCCTGTCTCGTCCATGCCATGTGGCCAAGCCATCCAGGTATTTTCCTCTCGGTCTGCCTCTTGGTCTGTTTCCTTCGATCTTGCCAGTTGTCACCAAGTTCTCCAATCCATTTCTTCTCATAACATGTCCAAAAAATTTTGACTGTCTACGTCTAATTTCTCTAATCAGTTTACGATGTTCATTTGTATCCTGTAGTACTTGGTCATTGGTTTTTCTGTCTGTCCATGGTATTCTTTGCATTTTCCTCAGAAACCACATTTCTGCAGCCATCAGGTGTTTTTCAGCTTGATTGCTCATTGTCCAAGTTTCACATCCATACAAAAGAACAGGCTCTATGTATCCCCTCAACACTCTTTTTCTCGTTTCAATTGACATCTTTTTATTGGTCAGAATGTTTTTCATCTTGCTAAAGGCTACATTCGCCATGGCAATTCTTGTTCTAATCTCTTCAAGGCATCTCCCATCAGATGTTATGACTGTTCCAAGATAATTGTACCGATTCACTTGTTGAAGAATATTTCCATTTACTTGTATATTACATTGTGGCACTTCTTCCTTCCTAGTGACGACCATAACCTGAGTCTTTTTACAATTTAATTCTAACCCCAGTTGCTCACTGTGTACAACAACCGCATCTACTAATTGTTGCAGGTCCTCATACATGCTATAAATTTCTTATTGTGGGTAGGATTTCTTCTTCTTCTTTGTTCATCTGATGTACGTTTTGTTTTGGACATAAGTGCATAGCTGTTTACAGCAGAGCTGCAATATTTGAATCTTATGGTCAACACATCTGACTCCTTCCTGGCATGTGTTAACAAGGTTAGCCTTCCCTGGTGATATTGTTGCACATTTCATGGACTTGCTGTGACGTCATCTTTGCACTTCCATCCATATGTAATTCCTGCAACAGGCTTATCCAGAACAGCTGCACACATGCCAACTGGCCTTCTAGGGAAGGCTAGGGCAAACCATGAGAATTCCCTACCATCAAAGGAGGTTTCTATTAATACAAAGCTGGCACATTATTCCCTGATAATGGACTCATCCAGGGAATGGTCAAGTTCTGGACATGGCTCTTTAGCTTCACTTCCATTTACTCTGTTTCTTGTTCATCACAGGCAGCAACTTTAGAAACCTGAAGGATAGAGTTAATAGATTTTGGGACTTTGATGACCTGCACAGACATGAATCTGAGGTCTTTCTAACATCATTTGTAGCTCTGCAAGCATCTTTATCATGCAGGCTTATCTTACTCTATGGAAAGGCTTTATGTATTCAAATAAACATTACATAGGTCTTTGTTTACTTCTATCAAACCCTCTGTTAATGTTCTCAGCAAATACACAGAATTTGTTGCTTTCTAGGAACTGACTTTGTTCTTCCCCTATTTCTTGTGGATTTTTTTTCATAACTCTTTGCATGATGATTCATATAAAAATCTTTGTGGTGTGACTCATTACGTAATGTTGGTCACATTCTAAGGTCTCCTGGTTTCTTTAGAATTGCAATAACATAGGTTTATATAAGTCAAGAGGTATATCTGCAGTATCTCGTGTTGTGTTCAGAAGCCTGGTGCCCTGATCTATTCCATATTCTTCTAAAGTGTTTATCATTTCTGTTGTGAGTTGTCTGCACCCTGGTTCTTGCCAGATTTCATATGGTTAAAGGCTTTCTGAACTTCCATCTTCAAAACTGGTGGTTCTCTATTATTACTGGCAAGTGAACATTACTTGAACATTGAGTGGTGTAAATATAATACAAAATGTTGGGATGCATTCAAATGTAAATGTACGGGAGACAGCATTCTGGACAGAGCATGTTACACATTGATGGTTTTATACTACTGTACTATAAAACTGTTAGTTAGTTAGGTAGGTAGGTAGGTAGGTAGGTAGGTAGGTTGGTAGGTAGGTAGGTAGGTAGGTAGGTAGGTAGGTAGGTAGGTAGGTAGTTAGACAGTTAGTCGTGGTTCAAACTTCACGGAAAAGGGTCACCCCATTGTGCTCAGTTCCTGTGCCAGTGAATATCACACAAAATGCTCCTCACTGCCCCGTATGAAAAGTGGAACAGACAGGAGTCTCAACAAACCAATAGCCTGCACAGGAATACTATGCGTAATGTCACTGCCAGAATGCTAACACAAAAGTCCTCCATGAAAAATACAGTTCATCATTGATGGAAGTGCCAGTCACTAGAAAACGAGCAAAAGGCCAACCACCATTTTTATTTTTTTTACATACAGTTCACACTACAAACAACAGCAGACAGATGTAAAAGCACTCCACACGAACTTCACAACTCACAGTGTTGCTCTACACACTCAACTCAATGGAACCATGCATTATCAGTCCAACATGGGGAAAATGTGCAAGCAAAATGTAGCCACAAGCATAATCACTCCAGACGCCTTAACAGCTCAACCACCTATCCTCCATATTGGGGCCCCATTATAAAACTGTATAATTTATTAAACTATTAAAGTATATAAGTTGAATACTTTAAATGATATTATTCATAATGATAATGATCATCATGTGCCTTGCCAGCTAGTGAAGGTCAGCTGGCAAGGCACATGATGATGATGATGATGATGATGATGATGATGATGATGATGATGATGATGATGATGATGATGTCGCTCCATAAATCTCAGTCTTTGGTGCCTGTTGATGATATTCCTCCATACCATCATATCAGTCCATCCAGACCCATTTCTCTTGATTTGCCGCTGCTTACTTTCGAGCTGTCATCAGATTCTTCAATGCCTCTCTTCTCATCACATGACCAACCATAGAATGCTGCGGGTCGCTTTCTTATAGTAAATTTAGTTGTAAATAATGTTCTAATTTCATTAGTCTCTTCCAGGCAATCATCGTTAATCTGGCAGTCCAATGTATTCATAACATAATATAATAATATTAAGTAATAACAAATAATAAAAACATGTTATTATTACAATCATTATTCATTGCAGACACTGTCTCTAAAGTACAGACTGAGTACAGAGTAGACACTAGCAAATTATAATACCATCAACTTGTCCGCCAGTGACCCTAACTCCATCTTCTTCTGGCCCAGGCATTATCATTCAATTGTGGAAAGGTGCTGGTGTAAAATGAACGATTCGGTAGATATAACAACGACTTCAGCGTAAATAAGCAGCTGTCATTAAACAGCTTGTCCCTAGCAGTGTTTGTAACCTCCTTCCAAGAGAAAATCATGTGATCCAACAACTTCCGGGAAAAACAAATTTGCTATTTTAAGAATACGAAAGTAGCCGCGCAATCAATTCAGAAAACACTTTATAATGTCTGGTTTTGGCGGTTCAAATATTCACTACTTGAAATAAACTCCCAAAGTTATCATCATTATGTGCACTGCCAACTGACGTAGACGTTCATGGTTCATGCATCTTCACAGATATGCTTGCTTGATGATATCCCGCAATGTCACTGACTATGTGCGTGCATTCAGCATAATTTCTCCAAGTACTCTGCATTTCCTACTAGTGATCTTCCCAGAAAACCCTAACCTGCACAGTTCGCGGCGACTGCACTAGCCAGGCGGCCTTAATTCCTCAGGCTCAAGACCCTCATGCCCTACACCGCAAGGTACTATAGGCAGTAAATGACAGATCTTTCCATTCGTCATTCACTGTGTTTTCCAATGCCTCTCGCTTTATAATAGGAGCAGACTGATGTTCCAGTATATATGCAAAAATAATCTCACAGTGTCATTAAAAATGGAGATACTGCAGAGTCAGTTGCCAGCATTGGTGGACGCTGCGACAAGAGAGCTGATAATAACATTCACATTCAGAAGACATCGTCTACACAGATGGGCCCGTGAAGAGCGGTGTAAGGTCACAGTGGACACACACGAAACAAAGGATGGAGGAGACAAAGAGAATAACAGCTCGTTCTAGACAAATACATCAAGCCTGACTAAAGAGATCGCCGCTTCCAACAGAGCACGTGCATGTGCAGAAAAATAGACAGCCACGAACGCCATAATCATATCGGACTTCATGAACAAGCTACAGAAAATAGCAACCAGCAATCTTCTATTCCGAATTGAAATACAGCATTCGGAAGTGCGCTTCATTTCACTCATCTGGATGTACCATAGTGACATGTCGGGGTAAAATGTAAAGAACGCGCAGTCTAAGTGCCAAATAATGTCCCAATACAAATGGGAAGAAACGTGAATAGGACCGAGATAATCAATCAGCTGGCAGATAGTGACGATACTCTGGTACTATCCTCACTACACGAACTGGGAGTGAAGTCTGGTCAAGCACGTCAATGCCATCTTCGAGGTCAAGAGGGAAGGTATCATAACCAACTGTTCGTGGGCACAGTGAGAAAAATACTGTAGGATGATTGGTGCATCAGAAGACTGAGCACGTATGTAAATACCCAGTGTGCGATGGTGTCATTAACATAACATTATATGACCTAGATATGCACTCTTTTTTATATGGCCTAGATTTGCACTCTTTTTTTGCGTTGCTCATTTTGAACTCTGAACTCAAGCATATTCCATAAGCGTGCTGCAACTTCTAGTGCATTGAACTGATGTTTGCGTGTGGGATAGCTTTCCCTAGTACAAGTGTCCCTCGCCATCAGGCAAACTAACTCCGACTTCAGAAGTACTTGTAATTTATGTTCGCATGTCAAGGACAAGAAGTCAACATTTCAGTCCAAGGACCGGCGAAGGGGTTGAACTGGCTACCTCGGCATCAACACACCGAAACTTTAAGAGCATGCACTCTTATCCATTCGGCCATTTTTTTTTTTTTTTTTAGCATATCCTTTACAGGACTTAGCTGTCAACACCAGCATCTTTCAGCTGTATGTTGATCTCTTGGCAAGATTACGCTCAGTAGTTTGCCATTGCTTTCTGAGCGGCCGGCTCAGTATCCCGCAAGTCACGAGCGGGGGTCGAACCGCCTCTGCTCTCGCTCCGCTACGAGACTCTGCGTGATAAACGGGATTACAGAGAGAAAGTGTTGTAACCCCACAGCCAGAGAGACCGGCTATTCGGCCATACTGACCTCATAAAATACACTCATAAAAGGCATGTATTTCAACTCATCGACTGCTTGCTTGCTTGCTTGTGTTCGTTGGCTTGAGTTCCAACGCGAAGTCCTGTATGTCGGATGAAGGCATCCTATTGTCCAACATCAGTGTGATGTCATACAGGACTTGAGGTTTGCGTGAGTATCCGTTGTCCCATGTCTGGCTTATTGGTGTGCAGACTGGTGGTTCCTTGCCGTACAGGCAGACACTCTCCGACTTCGAAGGAATCGGCGATCCAACTGACCTTAGCCAGGACCCCGAAGGTACCTGTTGCCCAGGACGCTCGACGAGGACGCGTCAATAGGTCTTGGCCAGTATATAACCCGGCCCTGGTGCCTTGGAAACACCTCTGCGTCCCACTCATCTACTGATTGTGGAGCTTCTTGAGTATTCCATTCCATAGATAACTGCCTTGTGCCAACCTCTTTATTTTCCATTCAATAGATAACTCCCTTGTGCCAACCTCTTTGTTTTCATGTATGTCTACGCTGACAGATCTGTGAATGTCTGCTTTATAAATGTCCTTCGTTGCGTCTTCCTCTTTCCACAGAGTAGAGAAAGCCTGGCGTATGATACCACAACATCTCGTTTTAGAATGGAGGTGTGCATGGTCCCGGCGGAGTTGTGCTGGTTGGAAGACAAACAGCTCAAGCATTTCGTTAATGTAACGGACTCACAAAGTATGATGAGAAAAGTGAAGACAGACATGCTTCGGGCAGAGTGGAAGGTTTCAATGCAACAATCAAAAATAGATAGTATCTGTTGGGTTCCCCCCCCCCCCCCCACAATTTGGTGTGGAAGGTTGATTGATTGAATGATTCATTGATTGATTGATTGATTTAGGAACCGACATCACAGCATTCGAGGCATTCCCATAAGCGCTCCGTTCCCATCCTCAGCAGCCAGCGAAGAGTTCCAACACCAATAGTACCAGTAGCAATCTGATTATATGTCCGTCTCGCCTTTCCCCTGAGCGTTGAGCGTCGGGCAGATCCCCTCGTCACTCCTCGTTGTCTCATTCTTATCAGACCATGGTAATCCATTTGCTCCTCCGAGGTGTACACGTGCTCCCACAAGGCTGCAACCACGTCTGCCTTGTCATGTATCAATACTCCACCAAGTTCTGCAGAGCCAGCCAATTTGTCCGCCTGTTCATTTCCCAGCACACCGGCATGCCCCGGAGAAAAGATCCAGGCGATGCTTGTCACCCGTGACCTCCGAAGCGAAGCAAGCCACTCCGCACGAAGCCTCCCCGTCCTCACCCTCGTCAGCATGCTTTCTGAGTCAGTTACAATCACGATGTGTGTGTGTATCGTTTTCTCCATCCAGCGGAGAGCCGCAGTGACTGCCTCCACCTCGATTCTTAAGCTGGATGTTGTGGTATCATATGCCAGGCTCTCCTGCACCAAACGTCAACCATTAGCTTTGGCTATGAACCCTCAGCCACTTCTCTCACCTCTAGATTATAACTCTGCACAAGTCTGACTGCTCCGCTGGCACTCTGACCCACTCCTCTCCTCGTCTAATGTTCTCCAAGATGCACACATGTCTGATCGTATCCTCCGCCTGAGCCATCCATGATTTCCCTCTTATCAGTCGCTGACCCTTAACTGCGTCCAGCGCCTCATGCAGTGGGTGGTCTGTGTCTGCAGCTACTCTGAGGTATGCCTTCGCCTGCATCACCTTGAGCCCACCAGCAACAATCAGCAGACCAAGGATGTAACGCATGCACACGACTGGGGTGTCTCTGGTGCACCCCAGAATGACCCGCATAGCTTCGTTCTGTGTGCGCTTTAACTTCACCAGCTGACTCTTTGAGACAGTGAGCAGTCCTAATCCATAATCAATTACTGAGAGGATCAAGTGCTGGTATAGTGTGAAAAGTATTCTCTGCTCTGTGTCCATTGCAGCCATAGATTTAAGTGCACCGAGTCCCTTTTGAGATCTTGTCACAACCATCTCCACATCGTCCTTGAAGGATAGGCTCCTATCAAATGTGATCTCCAGATACTTCAGTTTTTTCTCTCTGCTGACAATTCTGCCATCTATAGCGAGGCTTGGGACATCAGCTCTTACAATCCTGTTGTCCAGAGAGCACCAGAAAACAGCCGCCTTTTCCGGGTGGATGACAGCACTCATGTCTGTGCACCAGTCAATCACTTTATATACTGTCACCTGTAACTCCTGGGCTGTTTACTCCCTATCACTCCCTGCCTAAATGCAAGCATATCATCTGCAAATGTTAGTATTCTTCCAACCCTGGTGCTTCTTTTTTTTCCCTACAGCCACACAGTGATTCGGGGTAGACTTGATCTCCTAGGACTTGAAGTCTGCGCAGAACAATTCTGGCAAATACTTTTCCAACAATACACAGAAGTGTATAGTTGTTGCAGTCGCTCCGATCGCCCTTGTTCTTGTACAGTGTTATGATGCTTGAATCTTTGAAATCCTGTGGGACTTGTCTTTCTCGCCAGCATAGCTCTATTAGCTGGTGGATCTGTTGGGTGAGTGTGTCTTGCCCACTCCTGATAACCTCTATTGGAATCCCATCCTTACCTGGAGCCTTGCCAGATACAAGTTCATTTATAGCACACTTAACTTCTGTTATGTGGGAAGTGTGTCCAGGTGGTCAAGAGTTGGTAGAGCCTCTATGGCGTTGAGAGCATCATCCGCTAGTTTGGTCTCACTTGAGTAAAGCTCCAAATAGTGCTCTACCCATCTGTCCAACTGCTGTTTCTTATCAGTGATGATTTCTCCAGTCAAGGTTTTCAATGGTGCAGTTCTTTTGATCATTGGACAACAGGCTTTCTTTATTCCTTCATACATGCTTCTGATTTTTCCCTTATCACTTGCGACTTGAATGGACTCACATAACTTGATCCAATAATCATTTGCACACTGCCTGGTAGCCTTTTGCACATCCTTCATAGCTTGCTTTAGCTCACTCAAAGTGTTACGCGTTGGTCTTTCCTTGTTTCTAAAGAGAGCTACTTTCTTCTTAACAATCAAGAGCTGCAGAGTCTGGCTGTTTGCCGCAAACCAGTTCTGCCTCTTATGATCCTCAGTGCCGTAAACCCCTACAGCAGTTTTATAAAGAGTTTCCTTAAGTTTACACCACTTTTCACTTACTGTACAATTTTCTGGTGTATCAGTGAAAGCGTCTTCAAGTTGCTGTTGAAACTGAAAGCACTTTTCAGAATCGTGAGTGTTAATAATATTAATCCTGGGGCTAGATTTTTGTTTAGCTTTGTAGATTCTCTTTGGTCTGAGTCTAACCCTTTCAACAAACAAAGAATGATCCGTATCACAGTCAGCTCTGTGGTAACTTCGAATCAATGACATATGGTTCAGATGTTGTCTTCGTGTGATGATGAAGTCCAGCTGGTGCCAATGGCCGAATCTTGGATGTTTCCATGTGACCTTATGCAGCTCTTTTGTTTTAAAAAAGGAGTTTGTAATACATAGGTCATTTCTGGTGCAATGCTCCAGCAGCCTTTGCCCATTTTCATTCATGCGACCGATGTTGTATTTTCCAAGCACACTGGCCATGAACTCGAATCCTTGCCAACACAAGCATTGAAATCACCGAGCATATAAATGTAGTCGGATTTTGGAATTGCCTTGATCACGGAGTCTAATTCCTCATAGAACGAATCCTTCACATCATCAGAGGAATCGAGTGTCGGTGCATATGTAGTAATAATGGTGGCAAAACCACAAGAGGTTGCCAAGCGCAGGGGTAATAGTCTTTCATTTCCTCCTGCTGGAATTTCAATCATTCCCAGTAGAGAATTCTTCACTGCAAAGCCAACACCGTGTTGCCTTTTTCTGCCTGCCCTCTACCCTTCCAAACCAAAGGTGTAATTGTTTTCCCTGAGTGACCCTTCCTCGGCGAGGCGAGTCTCCTGCAGGCCAGCAATATCCATGTTAAGACGATTGAGTTCGGCATCAATCACAGCCGTTTTTCTCACATCGTCAATATTGGTCAAGTCAGTGGAAAATCCTGGACACATGGTTCTCACGTTTCAGGTTGCAAGTCGTAGCTTGAGGTTTCTATTTTTCTTTTTTTTTATTAGTACCTGGTGCATTGGTTTTACAGTCTGCGATTCAGATTATGTCCTAGCATCAAGCACCCATTGAAGCAGGCGGGCTGTGGCGGATCAGCACCCAATTGGCGGGGGCTGCCCAGCTTGAGGCGGGCGGTAGCTGATCAGTGACACCTGTAGGTGTCTCCCACCGTCAGAGGCAACGCGTGGCGCCCCATGTCTACGCCAATTGACAGGGACTTATAACCCGCAACAGTTGCCTCTGGCTTTGATTCAGAGACAGGTTAAGACCAGGGATGAAGTTATTGCTTCTCCATAGCACAAAGCCTGGGCTAAAATATAGAGATTATGACTTGCCTATGCAGCATGATCCCTCTCTCGGCCTGCCTAGTTCACTCCAGAGGAAAGGTAATAACTCTACATCTGGAACAAGACAAGCTGCAGAAGCTGCCGGGTCAGCAAATCAATGCTCTAACTGTCCGCCTGTCGGAGCTTCATTCCTAGACCAGCCGCCAACCAAGGCTTAGAACCTGGTCTGCCCTGCCATGACATTTTGTCTTTGGGTTGCATTTCCTCGTACCAGGGTAAGGCTTGTACCCTCCCAATTGCGCTCTTCCGCCCGAAGCCGTTGGCACAATGTGGGGTGTCGGGTTTGGTAAGCGCCGCCCAACGTTCGGCGCTAACAGAAAGCAGGTAGTACCGTCTACTGTTATACGGTAGCTCAGTCATATCTGACTAAGACCTGAAACCACAAACAAATACACTGCATAAATCCAGTGTCATTTTACATTTGCAAACACAAACATATACATTGCATAAAACAAGTGTCATTTTAGACACAAACATATACACTGCATAACACCAGTGTCATTTTACATTTGCAAACACAAACATATACACTGCATAAAACCAGTGTCATTTTACATTTGCAAACACAAACATATACACTACATAAAACCAGTGTCATTTTACGTTTTCAAACACAAACATGTACACTACATAAAACCAGTGTCATTTTACACTTGCAAACACAAACATATACACTACATAAAACCAGTGTCATTTTACATTTGCAAACACAAACATATACACTGCATAAAACCAGTGTCATTTTACATTTGCAAACACAAACATATACACTCATATACATGTGACAATATTATATTCATGTTTGAGAAATCATCTGCTCCCATGCAGCCCAAAACTATTTAATAGAAAACTCTTGCACCCTCCAGGTATCTTCATTCACACTGATAGCTTTTTTTCCCTTCTTTTTAATAAGAAAATTCCATAAAAAGTGTGTATTTACAAGGTGTTATGTGTGTTTTTTTTAAATTTGTTTTTGCTTGTTTGTTTGTGTATATCACAGAGTGTTGCCGTTTGTTAGTGTTATGTGACACATGCGCGAGTCTAACAAATATCTACATATATACTTATGATAATGTGACACCTATGGCATAGTGCATGTACACACACCTTTCCTGCATATGCTTCTCTTCCACCCGTATCCTCTTTTTTCATGCTCCCGTAGTCATAATCAAAACAAATATAAACGCATTCCTGAGTGCATTCTATATGACACATCACCAAAGCTGTCCCATCCAGAGAAGTATATTAGGTGGCGTTTGCAGCTCGCGCGCGATAGACATAGATTGAGAGAGAGATTGAGATTGAGAGAGAGATTGAGATTGAGAGAGAGATTGAGATTGAGAGAGAGAGAGAGAGAGAGAGAGAGAGAGAGAGAGAGAGAGAGAGAGAGAGAGAGAGAAATATGCGTGTTAGATTGGCTTGTATAAGAGAGAGTGCTATGCCATATCCATATATCATATATCAACCTGTACTATGTACCAGTACTTCCGGTACAAATGGCGACGAAGTGACGCGTTTATTCTTCGGGGAGACGCTGTTTAGTGTTTTCCTGTGGATTATGTGGTGTTAATTCTATTCGTTTATTGGAAGTGTTCAAAAGAAGCCACGGAAGGCAGGTGGTGGATGAAAAATTGAGGGCAGCCGACAGGTATTTCTTGGTTATGGTCTCAAGTTTCGCGACGGCAGGCAGAGGATCTCTTTCGTGAGACAATGGCTGCGGTCACCCGACCAGTACGGTTACTGCCATAGAGGAAAGCACCGGCAAACTACCTCTTTAAAAGCGCCTAGTACATTATGATTCGCCTAAAGACTGATCATCGCAAGACAAGGATAGAGACATTAAAATTAGCAACATGGAACGTTGGGATGTTAAACGACGGCGAAAAATTAGAGAACATAAAACAAGAAATGGAAAGAGAAAAAAAATAATATTTTAGGGATGTGCGAAACAAGATGGACAGGAGCAGGCATCAAAATAGATGGAGATTTTAGGATTATTTATTCTGGAGGTGAAGATCGACAAAGGGGAGTGGCAATTATTTTGGACCGGAAAACATCAAAATCTGTTCAAGGATTCAAGAATCTGTTCAAGGATCTGTTCAAGGCCGTGTCGGACAGAGTTCTACTAGTTAAATTGAGTGGTAGACCTTTTAGCATAAATGTTATTCAAGTATATGCCCCAACAGGAGAATCAAGTGACGATAGTGTAGAGGAATTTTATAATGACATAGAGTCTGCCTTAAAGAAATGCAAAAAATTCAGAAATAAACATCATAATAGGGGACTTCAATGCAAAAGTAGGAAATCAAGGTGATAGATACACAGTAGGAAACTATGGTTTAGGAGAGAGACATGAAAGAGGATACAGACTCGTAGAGTGGGCAAAAGAACAGGAAATGATTGTAGGAAACACCTGGTTTAAGCAACACCCTAGAAGATTATGGACATGGAGGAGTCCTGATAGCAGGATCAGAAACCAGATTGATTACATTCTGATTAGCAGAAGATTTAGAAACGCGCTAACAATAGCAAAAACAGTTCCCAGTGCTGATTGTTATAGTGACCACAGACTACTTACAGGAACATTGAGGATAAAGTTGAAGAAAGTCAAGTATATAACAGGAAACACTAAATATGATGTGTGTACATTGAGTAATGACAAGGAAATACAAAACAAATTCAACATAGAAGTACAGAACAGATTTGATATACTGTCTGATCTAGAGATATTATTCCAGGATGTGGATGATCAATGGGAAATGTTGAAGAATTCAATCAGTTTGGCTGCAGAAACAACTATTCCAAAATTAAAGAAGGTGGGTCGTAAGAAATGGATGACTGAAGAAATTTACACCTAATGGAAACAAGAAGACTCAACAAAAATAATTCTGCCAAATATGAAGAAATTCACAGACAAGTCAGAATATTATGTAAGGAGGCAAAAGAAGCATGGCTTGAGGAAAAGTGCTTAGAAATTGAAAAACAACACAACAGTCAAAATACCAAATTAGTGCACAAAAGAATTCAGGAACTTACTAATAAAAGAACAAGTACATCAACAGGCTGTCTAAAAACTAAAGATGGCAAAATCATAATAGAAAAAGATCAGATTCTACATGTATGGACAGATTATGTGAAAAACCTTTATAATGATAACAGAGAGGAACAGTATGATATTAGATTTAATAATGAAGGACCGTCAATTTTGAAGATGGAGGTTCGAAATGTTCTTAAGCATATGAAAGCTGGCAAGGCCCCCAGGTGCAGATAACATCACAACAGAAATGATTAAAGCTTTAGAAGAATTTGGACTAGAGCAAGTCACCAGACTGCTGAACACATTATATGATACTGGAGATATACCTTTCTGAATTATGTAACTCTGTATTTATTGCAATCCCAAAGAGAATCAGGAGCCTTGGAATGTGATCAACATAGAACAATTAGTATAATGAGTCACATCACAAAGATTTTGCTACGAATTATCATGCAAAGAGTGAGGAAGAAAATACAACCTGAAATAGGGGAAGAACAATGTGGGTTAATGTCTTTTTACATTAACAAATAAAGCATATACATTTTATGCAAGTGTGACAGCATTATAGTCTTGGCATGGTGTAACCACCTACATATGGTGGTTGAGTAATTATTCGTTCCCATTCAAACCAAACCATTCAATAGAAAACCCTTCACTTTGTCGTTTACAGGTACGAAGGATGTATTTTCCTTTCGCTGGGTAGGGAGAATTTCAGTACAAAGGATTTACCTGTGTCGGCTAAGCAAGGGTGAAAACCTCGATTGACAACGAACACTGACTCACAAAGAATGTGTGTGCTTGTGTGTGGCAGGGTGAGAGAGAGAGAGAGAGAGAGAGAGAGAGAGAGAGAGAGAGAGAGAGAGAGAGAGAGAGAGAGAGAGAGAGAGAGAGAGAGAGAGGATCAAAAGAGCAGGGGTGGGGGTGTCACACAATGAATCACAAAGAATGTATTCTGAGTTAGCGGGATGAGAAGTTTAAAACCGGAAAGGTGTCGTTGTCCAAGGTGATTCCAAGGATTGAAATTGTGTTGGCTCTTGGCGTTTGGAGTGGGGTGGGGGTTATTGTAAAATGTTTCCACGGAAAAAAAATCTCTTTTCAGTCACGCTATTTATGAAAACTATACGTTTATCCACGCATGACTAGGGGTCCACCGTACATCAACACAGACACTAACCACAGAGATATATACATACCAAATATACACACACACTTATGTGTATATTTCCACACATGCAAACACACTCGCATGTTCACTTATATGTACAGACATATCTCTTCATGCATGAACCAATATAGATATAGATGTATCTCTATGTTTGTATACCTTATCCAAATCCTACAGACAAATTTGAAATGTGTGTATCCCTTTTGTCTAAGTGTTTTTGAATATTTGTATGATTTAGTTTTGGACCATTGCTGTATTATATGTGAGTTGTATGTTCTGAATCTGTATGTTGCTGCATTTCTACAGGTCCATACCACATACCTGTACTCTGCTAGTGCAGTCAACAATCTTGTGTGATAATTTTCTGTGGTTTTGAGTATTGTGTTTAAAAATATTGCCTTGTACACATATGTCTTCTTTTTGGTGAATATCTCAATTAGTTGTCTTAAAGTGTCTAGTGCGGTCTATACTGTTGGGCAAGCAAAACAATTGTGGTCTTCTGTTTCTTGTATGTTTTTCTACAGAGTTTACATGGTGCTGTTCGTTTTGATATGTGTGCTTGTTTTTCGGTAGTAGGTGTCATGTTAAAGATCAAACGATATGTAATTTCCCTCGCCTTGGGAGCTATGTTTGGGTTGTGGAGATTAGTAAATGTACATGTGTAGTCTTGTATGTTGTATGTTTTTCCTCTTTTAATTCTAACTTGTAGTGGGGGTGCTTGTTGTTTAACCAGGTATTTGTAGATTTGGCGTGTTGTCTGGTGTAGTAAGTGCTCACTCCCTCGAAGTGCTTGTATACATGTCTTATAGAACGCTGGTAGAGTTCCAAAGTAGTGTGGTGTGTTAAGATGTATTTTCCTAAGGTGTTGCAGTCTCATTTCTATATAGTAAAGTGTTAGTGGGTGTTGTTCTGGGTGACTAAGGATGTGTCCTATATGTGAGATTCTCAGCGCTTGAATCTTTGTGTGTATGTCTTGCAGTATCATTCCTCCTTGTTTCTTGTCCTGTATGAGTGTCTTATAGTAAATTGTGCTGCCAAAGATGAAACGTCTGATGTGTTTGTTGGTATATCTGATAGTCTGTCTTGGGGGTCTAGTACTGTAACTAAATATATAATTCTGGGGATAATGAAAGTGTTGACAATGATGCTCCTGTCGAAAATTTTAGATGTCTTGTACTTGTATCTGTGTAGCACGTCTATGATTTTTGTGTGTGAGATTTTGCCATGTTTGTACGTGTATCTGTCTGGAGTTGTTGGGAAATGTGATGCCATATACGTTAATGTTGTCTGTGGCCGTTAGGTCTGGAGGAAAATCGGCTTTATTCCGCCATTTTCCGAGACCCATTATGTGTGATTTGTGTATGTTTAATTTGGCCCCACTCTCTTTACCAAATTGTGTAAATGTATGGAGTATCTTTGTGATGGATGTTTTGTTGACGGGGAAGAAAATGGTGTGGTCTGCATATGCAAGCAACTTCCGCTCTCCTCCACCTGGTATGAATGTTCCTCTGATGTAGGTGTCTTGTCTGATTGCTTCCAGTAGTGGTTCTAAAACCAGTACATATAGGAGCGGCGACAGAGGACATCATTGTCTCACCGATCTTGTGAGACGGAACCCCGCAGTGAGTGTGTGATTAACCAACACC
The DNA here is from genome assembly GCA_014155875.1 of Cepaea nemoralis. NCBI lineage: Eukaryota > Metazoa > Mollusca > Gastropoda > Stylommatophora > Helicidae > Cepaea > Cepaea nemoralis. The sequence goes on from JACEFZ010027752.1 coordinate 578,510, forward strand.
TTACTCTCAGGATTCCGGTACAAAATCTCTATCCACCTCCTAAAGTACGTTTCTAAGTTGCATTGTGTTAATGTCTTGTGTAGATAAGAGTGGGAGATTCTGTCAAAGGCCTTCTCCTGGTCTAAGGACAAACGAGAGGCTTGAAAGTCTTTCTCCTGTGTGTATGTGATGATGTCTCTAATGAAATGTGTGTGTTGGTGTATGTTCCTATGTGGTACTCCGCATTGTTGGTCAGGGTGTATAAGCTTTGGCATGTAGGGTCTAAGTTTCTGGGTCAGTGCCTGTCACGAATTTGCAGCCTTTACTTCCCAGAACAATTTTCGGTTCACCATGTAGAGAAGTTACAGAAGAACAAAGGCAATTCTCTATAATAAAGGAGGAGAAATGGAAGACAGAACAATCAGGCCTGCACACATAGAGGCATAAAATGTTGTAGCAAAAGGAACCCATTCAACTGTGAAGTGTCAGAACAGATGGCTGCTGGCTACTAACACAGGATGGTGGGAATTGCAATAAACCCAGAATGAAATCACACAGACCATCAGACTAGGGTTGTAAAACCAGGCAGTCCAGCTTAAAGGTGTTACAGGTCAAACTGACAATTAACCCCACTGTAGAGCAAACTGTGAAACTGATCTGGGACTGGCAACTCAAAACCATCCAGGTGTGACACTATGGTGATGGTTAGTGATTCAGAATGCATTTATGACTGCCAGGGGGAGATAAGTCAGCCTGCATGGGAAAAGAGGCGTGAACTGGCCCAACACTTGAATAGAATTAATTACCTATAGGAGGTCAGCATGTTTCTGTCATACCAGACAGAAAGGTGCCAAGGAGATAATACTGTCTGCTGGACTCAGCTTAAATAAGGGTCCCTAGCCTGTTTCATGTCAGAAAATGTTTTACTTCTGAACAGGTGAGACAACCAGCTCGTTTGTAGTCATACGTATGATTCTTATGTTGCTAGATTTCACTAGGAGAATTATTTCTTAGTAACTAGTCCCTTAGTAAGTCTCTTAGTCTCTTAGATGGATGTACCGATTTTCAGTCTATATCTGATCTAGGTTATTTCAAGAACTATCTTTGGCGTAGGTTACTTGAGTGTTCTTTCTAAGTTCTGTGTTCAATATCATTGTGCTTCATGTATTACTCTTCTGAGAAGTAGAAACTTGTGAAAGGCATATCATTGTCTAAGTATACTTTTAGGTGTCTTGGTAGATGCTTGTCATTTCTTTGTAAACTAGACTAGTCTCTTTTTGGTGTGTGCATTTGTTGTACAGAATATAGTCAACTGACTATTTATTTAATTCTTACAACAGCAGTAACTAAGTGGTGATTAAACCGGGCAGATCAGCAAATATGGCTGGTCTGTGTGGTCACTTCAATTAGACTTGTTGTATATCTCATTTTGTAGCTATACAATATTAGTACTCATTAATAATGCCTGATGATATTATGTTGAGTATCATTATATGTCCATCTTGAAGTAATATAATGTTTACGGATATGTTGGATGTATGTATGTGTAATTTCATATGAATATACGATGCTAGGAATATGCTTCGTACATATTCTTTTTGTGTATGTACGTCTCATTTCGTATACATACAAACTAACTAGTGCATTATGCTATGATGTTAAAGTATCATAATATGTCTAGTTTAATCAATATGTTTATGTGTATTGGATGTTTGATATATTGATTTGTCATATGCAAACCTACCAATATGAAGTGTTATGCTATTGTCTGCGCATTGGCGCATTGGCCAACGATTGTGTTGGAAGCAGAGGTGTAATGGTACAGACATTACCCACAATTGGTATAGGGTATATGGTGCTAAACTTTCTCAGTGTATTGTGGGCGTGCGTTCACGGTAATGCATGGGAACCTGGCACAGCTACTGGTCACGGCTTGTAAGCCCGGATGACCCGGCATTATTATAATACCATTACCGATCCTGTGAGCTGCTAAACCAACTTTGGACGGAGCGGCTGTAGGACACAGAATTTCTGTATTAGCGACATGGACATGGGGCGGCAGAAATGTAATCATTACAGGCGTGTGAGACAATTGAAAAGCCCGTCCCAGACTAAAGACAGTAGGGAGAAGGAGGATGGTGAACGCAGTAGAGCTGGAAGATAAACTTGGCCAGACTGGTCATTGTATATGTTTGTGTTATGATATGTTTTAATTAGGATTGCGCTGATGTAGAATTAGATATAACACATTCTAGACTTTCTTTCAAGCTCTCACAAGGAGCATCTATGTTACAGATCTCAAGAACGAGTGAAGACTAGGTAGAGCTAGGACTGGCAGGAGTCAGAATACCGGCAAGCTGTTTCTTTCTTTGTGTGTGTCTACTGGAGAGTGGGGATCTGGACCACAGATCCAGATAGATCAAGTAACAAGTAAAGTTACGTAATGTTTGTCATCAATATAAATATGTATATGATTTCATCATCCTCATATTGACAATCATCCTATGTCTATTGTTATGATTAGCAAATAAATGTTGTAGTATTGTAACTCATAGTTCTGTCATTATATTTTTTCCAATTGTGCATACGTGTTGTTGTGTACATTGGTGGGGGTTCACTTAGACACCAAGGAAGGGAGCAGTCAGGGAGAAAAACCTGTACTGAGATAGTCGTCTATACTCATATATTTAGACTTAAACATCTATCTTAGCTAACCTTCTCTTTCCCATTCCTTGGCGAATATTCAGCACAGTTCATTTCATTTTGTAACGAGCCACTTGGAGCTGTACGTTGGATATTCATGGGCCTAATCTATAGTTCAGCCATATAGATTTTGTCCCTAGTCAGTTTCTGACTATTTGGGGTTGCTCGCCAGTGAATAATACTTTCATCTAGCCGGTGGGGCACCCCCGACTTATGACAGTGCCTTGGTAAGTATTTTATAGTCTGTGTTCAGTAGTGATATTGGTCTATAATTTTTCATCATTTTTTTGTCTGTATTGTCTTTGGGTATGACTGTGATGTAAGACATGTTGCAGCTATCAGGTAGTTGTTGTTTATCAAAGGCGACTTGATAGACTTAAGAAGAAGACCACCTAAGACAGGCAGGAAGTGTTGGTAGAATTCTATCGTTAAACCGTCCGGCCCTAGTGTCTTGTCTTTGTTAATTTAGCAGAGTGCGTGTGTTATGTCAGTCAGTGTTAGTTCTGTGTCTAGTCTGTCTCTGTCTTCGCCTGACAGCTTTGTACTGTATTGTAGAAAATTGTCTTTTGTCTGTGTCTATTGTCTCTGCTGTAAACAGTTGAGTGTAGTATTGATTGAATGCTTCTGTTATTTGTGCTGGTTCTGTTTGCATGTTGCCTTGCATGTCTACTATTTTGTCTATTTGTCTGCTACGCTGTATATTTTGTTCAATTGCCATGTATTGTTTACTGGGGGTCTCTTGTATGATTGTGTTGAGCTTTGTTCTCAGGACAGCACCCAGATATCTGTGTTGTTGGTGCTGCTCTAGCTGTTCCTCTAGTGTGTGCAAGTGTGGTGCATTGCTGTCTGTCTGTTTTGTCAGCTGTATGGCTGTTTGTATAAGTCGTTCCTGTCTTAATCTGTCTTTGTGTATGATGGATGCTAGTTGCTGTGTCCTGCTTCGTATTGTATATTTCAGTAAGTCCCGGTATTGTCTGATGTTATCAGTCGGTATGTGGTCGGTGTATGTGTGTAAAAGTTGTGTCATGTATTTTACGTATTTTGCATGCTTAAGAAGTGTGTTGTTAAATTTCCAATGTGGTGAACGTTTAAATGTCTCTGTGTTTATGTTGCTTGTACTGATGTGTGCAAATATGGCTTATGGTCTGTGTACTGTAATGTCTCTTGTAGGTGCCGAGTGTTTATTATGTGGTGTGTTGCGGGTATATATATATCCTATCTAATCTTCTTCCTGTGCGGTGTATTTTATTTGTGTGGGTTGTTTCTCGCTTATTTGGATGTTTGTGTCTGAATGTGTCTATTAAGGTGTGTGTGTCTAAAATGTTTTGCAGTGTCTCTAACTGGGTTGTGCTTTCTCTGTTAATTCTCTTCACCTATGTCTTCATTTCTCCGCCGACTATATCCAGTGCCTGTAATACACAGTTGAAATCTCCACAGAGTATGATGTTCTGTCCTCTGTATGTATGTGTGAGTAGTGTGTCAAGTTCTTCATAGAATTGTGGTTGGTGGTTATAATTTGGTGGTGCATGAATGTTGACAATGGTATATGTGTGTGAAGTGTTACTTATTTGTGTTATGCTGATTCTACCCTGGCTATCCCGATTTGTTTTGAGTATGTTCCACCTATCTGATGTTTGTAGTATGGCTGCCACACCTCTCGCAAGCCCTCTTTCTCACTTACATCTGCCTTTTAAAATTGTTTCCGGACAGCTTTCTTCTGCACTCTCACCTCAGCGATTAGCTTTTGTCGCTGCTCATTTGCGGGCTGGTAACCTTATTCCTCTCACTGCCACCAAATTGACACAGGCGGTGGAGGTATACAATTTCTCCAAGCCTCTCTATTTTCTCGTTCACTTGTGTCTTCTTCAGTTCTTCATCCAGTGCTTGGGACAGTATGTTCTCTAGTTGATCCCATGCCTCCCTTTCGCAAGCGGGCGGGAACTTGATCTTCACGCATGGACCGCCAGAAAGGTGCCCGGTTGCACCGCCATAACGATTAACATGAATATTCTCAGCACTGTGGGGTTCGCCCTGGCTGAGATCTTCTACCGACTCACCTGCCCCACATCAGTGACAGAGCGACTTTGATTATCCCGTGGTGCACTCGTGCACTTCTTAAACCCCGCGTGAATTCGCATCTCCCGCTGCGTGGTGAAGCTTTTGCCACAGACACACGGCCATCCCGGACGTGAGGCTAGAGTCAAAGTCGGTGTGTCTTTCAGAATTGTTACCGTTAGGGCATTCTCACCATTCTCTCTGTTTTGCGCGGCTTGGTTTTAACCAGCATTAGGGGTTGTCGCACCGGTCTGCTTGTCGACCCCCCCCCCCCCCACCCTGTTTCCAGTGAGGTCAATTCGCCACTGCACTGCAGCAGCGCCAGTCTTTCCAGAGCGCCAATCTATCTTTCCAGACTGTCTGATGGGTTGGCCATATCAATCAATCAATCATGTACCATGCCGGAAAGCGTGGGCGGTTATGACTCGACATTTCACTTGATCACCAGAGTCGTGGATCAGCTCAGTGTTCCTGTCTCGGCCATGCCATATGGCCAAGCCATCCCGGTATTTACTTTTCGGTCTTCCCCTTTGTCTGTTCCCTTCGATCTTGCCAGTTGTCACCAAGTTCTCCAATTAATTCTTCTCATAACATGTCTAAAAAATTTTGACTGTCTACGTCTAATTTCTCTGATCAATTTACGATTTTCATTTGTCTCCTGTAGTACTTGGTCATTGGTTTTTCTGTCTGTCCATGGTATTCTTTGCATTCTTCTCATATATCAGTGATAAAAACTCCGCCGGGGAGCAAGCAAGACGGGAGGCTTCTGATCATCTGAGTAATCATTTGCTCTCATACTCTAAGTATTCTTATTCGCAGTGAGAGAGAGAGAGAGAGAGAGAGAGAGAGAGAGAGAGAGAGAGAGAGAGAGAGAGAGAGAGAGAGAGAGAGAGAGAGAGAGAGAGAGAGAGATAGAGAGAACAATATATTAAGGATTTTTTAAAACATAATCCGTGACAGAGAAAATCTTTAATCCAAATCTACACGTTGTGAATCCGCGGAGGAACGAGAGAAGGAGGAACTGGGAAAAAATATTTGGGGGTGGGGGGGGGGAGTGGGTGGGGTCGGCAGCGGAGGGGGGGGGGGGGGGGGTCGGCGGCAGCGGAGGGGGCGGGTCAGCGGCGGGGTGTCACCAGTCAAAATTACAATGTCCATATCCATGCACTGGATATCGATGGTAACATATGCCCACAAGGCTTTTTTTTCCCCCGCGTTTCCATCTTGTTTCAGGATATTGCGGTCAACACCAGCAGCTTTCAGCTGTATGTTGATTACTAGGCTAGATTACGCTCATCAGCATGCCACGACTTTCTGAGCGACCGGCTCCATACTCTCATAAGTGACTGGCGCGACTCGAACCACTTCTATTTCTCGTGCGCTCGCGTCGACCACGAGAGCATTCGGGTTTAACGGAGAAAGCTGCTATAGTTTTTTTTTTTGTTTTTTGTTGCCTCAATATAAAATTCAATATCTCAGTAACCAACTGAGGGAAAATGATGAGATTTAGCATATAACCTTATAATTATGTCCACCCAACAAAAAAATTTTTGTTCTGGAGATTGTACAGCAGATTTCAATGTTTGATTATATGCGGTATATATTTTATTGCCCCCGCATTCATTCCATCATTTTAAGAGTATTACCGCTTCAACAAGACACACCCCCCGCTGTTTTTGAAATTTGTCTGCGCGGTTTCGCTTTTGGCAGACTGAGGGAATTTATATGGGGTAGTTCAGAGGTGTCGTCAAACTGTGGGTTCTTTCATGAAACGTGATTATATAAATAAACTAGCTGGCTCGGCCCGGCTCCTGGCGGGGATCTATCTATCTATCTATCTATCTATCTATCTATCTATCTATCTATCTATCTATCTATCTATCTATCTATCTATCTATCTATCTATCTATCTATCTATCTATCTATCTATCTATCTATCTATCTATCTATCTATCTATCTATCTATCTATCTATCTATCTATCTATCTATCTATCTATCTATCTATCTATCTATCTATCTATCTATCTATCTATCTATCTATCTATCTATCTATCTATCTATCTATCTATCTATCTATCTATCTATCTATCTATCTATCTATCTATCTATCTATCTATCTATCTATCTATCTATCTATCTATCTATCTATCTATCTATCTATCTATCTATCTATCTATCTATCTATCTATCTATCTATCTATCTATCTATCTATCTATCTATCTATCTATCTACATACTAGTCTATCTTCTACCTATCCCTACGACCCTACGACCTATCTATCTATCTATCTATCTATCTATCTATCTATCTATCTATCTATCTATTATCTATCTATCTATCTATCTATCTATCTATCTATCTATAATCTATCTAATAATCTATCTAATATCTATCTATCTATATATCTATCTATCTATCTATCTATCTATCTTATCATCTATCTATCTATCTATCTATCTATCTATCTATCTATCTATCTATCTGTCTGTATGTTGCTCTTACTGTCTATCTATCTGTCTCTCTCTGTCTGACCTACCTGCGCTGCCTTGTCTGTCTGTCTGTCTGGTGTCCTGTCTTCTGCCTGCCTGCCTGCCGGTCAACCGACCCACCCACCCACCCACCCACGACCGACGACCGGCCACGACCGACGACCCACCGACCGACCGACCGACCCACCCAGTCAGCCAGCCAGCCAGCCAGCCATCCATCCACCCACCCACCTACCTTTCTGCCTACCTACCTACCTACCTACCTACCTTCTGTCTGTCTGTCTGTCTGTCTGTCTGTCTGTCCGCGCTATTAAATATTGATAAAAGTTACTGGAAAAAACGTCAGGACCATGTGTTGAAAGAGGAAGAGGACTATTGGAGAAAGGATGGATTGAATTTTATGCAACCGAGAGCAATCATCAACCTACTGGAATCGTTCCGACACAGATTAAGGTCTGAGCAGATCGCAGACCTTAATCTACGTACACACTTACTGGGATATTTTGCTCCAACTATTCAGACGAATTGCAGGCCCTAAACATTACAGCATCAGCATCAGCTGAAGAAACAAGAAGGAAATGAAAAATAAGGTAAGAAATATATTCCTTCTACTTTCTTGTTAATTTACAAATTATTTACCCCGTGCCTCTGTAAATTCTCTGTCTTGACTAATATTACACATTGCACCCCTCTCGGGATTCTCCATGGTGAAGTGGTCAAGCCGTCTGACTCGGGCTCCGAAGGTTGTATGTTCGATTCCAGGGCCGCGTCCTTCATTTCACGAGTGCATTTTTTCGGAGACTCCCGAGGGTCGTCGCTGGAACTACGGAGTTCGTGCTTTGTGCGACGCTTTCCGCGCTGCGGAAAGAAACTGAGCCATATGGGATAAAAACCCGGTGCAATGCAGCCGACCCTGTCGATTTTAAGCTAGTTCTTTCATTGCACCCACTCCCATACGAATCCGGATACGTCTTTGTGTGTCATCAGAATTGACAGGTCTCCCATAACCGTAAAAATAACTTTGTTAACGAGAAATCACTAGTTGTTCAGCAAAACACCAAAGGAATGTCACCGCTTTCAATGATTTAAGTTGTTTTTGGACCTATCAAAGACATATTCCTTGGGTGGGGGTAAATATAAGACGGCTGGAAAAATTTCATAACGATGCAACAGACAGTTTTCAAAATAATTGATCGTGAATGAAGGCAAACAATTGTGGACATATTAATTATTATAACCCGTCGGCCAGGCCCACAAGAACTTACACACACACAAAAAAAAAGGAAAGGTGACAAGTGTCAGATCAATCCTTTCAGGGAGTGAAATGGATAATACTGTTTAGCACACTATGGAGAATTAAACATAAATGTGAAACGTTAAAAGTTGATTATAAAATGTAATTAAGTACAAACTAAACAAATTTTCTATAAGTAAACTAATAATGTTATTATTGACGCTGTAAAATCTGACTAGAAAATTGACTATTTTAATTAGTAAGGAATACGAAAGAGATTTTAAAGTTAGTTAATAATATTATTCTAGATATACAATTTCCGTTGACTAAATTTCAGTAATCTCCCTTGTTATTATTATTAATATTAGATGTTCCCTATTCATTGCTTATCAATGTGGTTTTCTTTTAGGTATCTAGTAATTCCGCAGAATGCTTGAACAACCAAGATAAGACAGAATATATGGTAATTTCAAGAGAAGGAACAGCTAAAAACTCTGGCCACATACAAATAGATAATATGACCATTAAAAGAACGGAAACATACAAATACCTGGGTACAATCTTCAACTGCTCCAACATACTAAGGGAAGAAATACACGCTAGAATCAACTCTGGAAATAAGATATACTATGCACTACAACACCTGCTAAAATCAAATGCGCTATCTCGTAACACCAAGATCACAATATACAAAACACTGATCAGACCAGTTGTGCTGTATGACTCTGAAACCTGGAGTACAACTAAAGGAGACGAAGCCTTGTTACAAACCTTAGAAAACAAAGTCTTAAGACGCATCTTTGGGCCCATTAGGGATACACAGAGTGGAGAGTGGAAAAAAAGAAGCAACAAAGACATTTATGATCTGTTTAAGTCCCCGCTAATCACTGGTATCATGAAGGCTAATAGACTGCAATGGCTGGGGCATATAGAAAGAATGGAAGATAATAGGGAAACAAAACTCGCTTACACTCAGGACATAAATGACCGTAGACCCCGAGGTAGACCACGAAGACAGTGGAGAGATAATATACATACAGACCTACAAGCAATTGGAATCAGCGACTGGCAAGAGAAGGTCAACCAGAGAGACGAATGGAGACGGCTTGTATCTGCAGCAAAGAACCTCAATGGCTCGGAATGCTGAAGAAGAAGAAGAAGAAGAAGAAGAAGAAGAAGAAGAAGAAGAAGAAGAAGAAGAAGAAGAAGAAGAAGAAGAAGAAGAAGAAGAAGAAGAAGAAGAAGAAGAAGAAGAAGAAGAAGAAGAAGAAGAAGAAGAAGAAGAAGAAGAAGAAGAAGAAGAAGAAGAAGCTTGAACATAAGTATTAATTATAGTATGTCCACAAACGAATGCCGTCATTCACGATCAATTATTTTGAAAACTGTCTGTTGAATCGTTATGAAATTTTACCTGCCGCCTTATATTTACCCCCACCCAAGGAATATGTCTTTGATATGTCCAAAAGCAACTTAAATCATCGAAAGCGGCGACATTTCTTTGATGTTTTGCTGAAAAACTAGTGATTTCTCACTAACAAACTTGTTTTTACATTAAGGAACACCCTGCCAATTCACATGACAACACAATGCGTATCCGGATTCGTATGGGAGTGGGTGCAATAAAAGAAGTAGCTTAAAAGTCGACAGGGTCGGCTGCATTGCACCGGGTTTTTATCCCATATGGCTCAGTTTCTTTCCGCAGCGCGGAAAGCGTCGCACAAAGCACGAACTCCGTAGCTCCAGCGACGACCCTCGGGAGTCTCCGAAAAAATGCACTCGTGAAATGAAGGACGCGGCCCGGAATCGAACATACAACCTTCGGAGGCCGAGTCAGACAGCTTGACTACTTCACCACGGAGAATCCCGAGAGGGGTGCAATGTGTAATATTAGTAAAGACAGATAATTTACAGAGGCATGGGGTATATAATTTGTAAATTGACAGGAAAGTAGAAGGAATATATTTCTTACCTTATTTTTCATTTCCTTCTTGCTTCTTCAGCTGCTCGTTAATAATGTGTATACAAGTATTCAGTTAGCTTTTTATATTGAGTTCGTGAAAGCTTCCAAATAGCTGTGCGTTAAAGTGCGTATGGAGTGACCAGAAAAGATACCGCAATTTAGTCATCATGTTTCCATTTTTAAGGATCTGTTCAGCTGTCTGTGTAATTTGTTCACACGCACACATGGGTGACAGACCCCCTGTCGCGGAATGCCGCCTTAACATCCCAGAATATTTTTCTCGGTCTCCAAATTTGAGAGGCCAAATTGAGAAAGAATGAATTAATCACACTACTCCACGGCTATCTAGTCGTGAGGTAAGATTATTCACAAAAAGCCTCTAGCCATGACGTAAGCTTGCAGATGGCAAGTAAAATGGGATACTTGAGATGGACACAACTAGATAATTAGTATACACCTTGGAAAACTGCTGACCCAGACATGCTGAATCAACAATGAACTGGGCCACTGAGTGAAATAAAACCACCCAGGCGTGAACAACATTGACACAGGGAGAGATAATAGCCCCAGGGCGGGAAACAAGCCCCGTCTACTCGGACTGGCAGACCCAGGTAGGTGTGAAATCACTGATAAGACTGTGAAACTGATCTGGGGCTGGCAACGCAAAACCATCCAGGTGTGACACTATGGTGAAGGCTAGTGTGCATGCAGAAAGAATTTTATGACTGGACAGACTTGGAGTTAATTGCAATTACTGTCAGGAGGAGATAAGAAGAATTTATGACGGGACTGCCAAAGAGATAATAGTGTCTCAGACACTGTCTGCTGGACTCAGCTTAAATAAGGGTCCCTAGCCTGTTTTAGGTTAGATTAAGTTTGACTTCAGAACAGGTGAGACAACCAGCTCGTTTTGTATGATTCTTAGGTTGCTAGATTTAACTAGGAGAATTAATTCTTAGTAACTAGTCGAGTTTTAAATGGATGTAATGACTCTGTCTATATCTGACCTAGGTTACTTCCAGAATTATCATTGCTTCAGGTTACTTGAGTATTCTTTCTAAGTTCTGTGTTCAATATCATATTGCTTTAAAGAGTTATTCTTCTGAGAAGTAGAGCCTTATGTGAAACAGATCTTGTCTGGGTATACTTTTAGGTGTCTTGGTAGATGCTTGTCATTTCTTTGTACACTATCCTAGTTGCTTTTTGGTGTGTGCATTTGTTGTACAGAATATAAGTCAACTGACTATTTATTTAATTCTTACAACAGCAGTAACTAAGTGGTAACTTCAATTAGACGTTGTATATCTCATTTTGTAGCTATACAATATTAGTACTCAATAATGCCTAATGCTATTATGTTGAATATCATTAGATGTCCATCTTGAAGTAAAATAATGTTTACGGATATGTTGGATGTATGTATGTGTAATTTCATATGAATATACAATACTAGGAATATGCTCGTACATATTCTTTTTGTGTATATACATCTCATCTCGTATACCTACAAACTAACTAGTGCATTATGCTATTATGTTAACGTATCATAATATGTCTAGTTTAATCAGTATGTTTATGTGTATTGGATGTTTGATATATTGATTTGTCATATGCAAACCTACCAATATGAAGTGCTATTCTATTGTCTGCGCATTGGCACATTGACCAATGATTGTGTTGGAAGCAGAGGTGTAATGGTACAGACATTACCCACAATTGGTAGTATGGGGTATATGGTGCTAAACCTTTTTCATCATATGGTGGAGGGTAATGCATGGAAACTTGGCACAGCTACTGGTCACGGCTTGTAAGCCCGGATGATCAGGCATTATTATAATACCATTACCGACCCTGTGAGCTGCTAAACAAACATTGGACGGAGCGGCTGTACGACACAGAATTTCTGTAGTAGCGACATGGACATGGGGCGGCAGAAATGTAATCATTACAGGCGTCTGAGACAATTGGAAAGCCCGTCCCAGACTAAAGACAGTAGGGAGAAGGAGGATGGTGAGCACAGTAGAGCTGGAAGATAAACTTGGCCAGACTGGTCATTGTATATGTTTGTGTTATGATATGTTTTAATTAGGATTGCGCTGATGTAGAACTGATATAACACATTCTTGACTTTCTTTCAAGCTCTCACAAGGAGCACCTATGTTGTAGATCTCAAGATAGAGTGAAGACTAGGTAGAGCTAGGACTGACCAGATTCGTCAGAATACCGGCAAGCTGTTTCTTTTGTTGTCTACTGGAGAGTGGGAATCTGGACCACAGATCCAGATAGATCGAGTAACAAGTAAAGTTACGTAATGTTTGTCATCAATATCAATATGTATATGATTTCATCATCCTCATATTGACAATCATCCTATGTCTATTGTTATGATTAGTAAATAAATGTTGTAGTATTGTAACTCACAGTTCTGTCGTTATATTTTAATTCCAATTGTGCATACGTGTTGTGTGTGTACATTGGTGGGGGTTCACTTACACACCAAGGAAGGGAGCAGTCAGGGAGAAAAACCTGTACTGGAATAGTTGTCTTTACACTTTAATTCATCTATTCTAGCTAACCTTCTTCTTCCCATCCTTGGCGAATATTCAGCACAGTTCATTTTAATTTTGTAACGAGCCACTTGGAGCTGTACGTTGGATATTCAGGGGCCTAATCTATAGTTCAGCCATATAGATTTTGTCCCTAGTCAGTTTCTGACTATTAGGGGTTGCTCGCCAGTGAAAAATACTTTAATCTAGCCGGTGGGGCACCCCGACTTATGACACCCCCTTTGAGTCTTCGTGAAAGATTGTCTACTCTGCTTGTTACCGTTCAGAGACGGAACATGATTACCTGTTTTGCACTATGGAAATAGTTGTCAGTGTCTCTGTAGTGGGCTTTCTTCTTAACGACCAAGACGTTGGTCCTCTTTTCATTGATGTTTATAGATTGATTCGTATGCACGTGTGTTGTCCCCTAATTTGACAACGTGTTTGCTCTCACGTTTCTTGTTATGCCACAATATGTCAGTTTCCACTGCAATATTACTCTTCTGCTGGTATTCAATGCTTTTAGTGTGTGTGTGTGTGTGTGTGTGTGTGTGTGTGTGTGTGTGTGTGTGTGTGTGTGTTTTAATACAGTTGTTTGTCACCGCTGAGGGCTTGCGGAAATGAAAATTCATCACTGTGGAATACAAACTGTTGCTATTGACATTTTGCGGATGCTCTAATTTGTAGGACCTGCAATTCTTCTGAATATATGTAGCAAAATACCCCAGTTGGTGTGCACGTGGATTAAGGTCTGCGATCTGCTCAGACCTTAATCTGTGTCGGACGATTCCAGTAGGATGATGACTGCTCTCGGTTGCATAAAATTCAATCCCTCCTTTCTCTACTAATCCTCTTCCTCTTTCAACACATGGTCCTCACATTCTTTCAGTAACTTTTATCAATATTTAATAGCGCGGACTTGATTAGTATCTTGACGTCAGACAATTTGAATATAGTATTGCCAACTGCCACCTGTCCTTTAATTTTAGCCCACACAAGTTCTATAGGGTTGAAATGAGAATGGTACGGCGGAAGTCTCAAGCACCCATGACGATGCTCTTCTATCAACTTATTGATTTGATATTTCTTGCTTTTTGGCGTCTGTTTTACAAGGGACAACAATTCTAGCTAGAAATACGTTTCTAGAAATAGTATGTTTTCCATTCGGAGTCATATCTTTATTGCTCCCTTTGTGCTCGATGCTATAGGTATTTTGTCTTCTTGGGCAACAACATTGATATCATGCATTGTCCATAATTGGACACGACGGTCTATCTAGGGATGGAAGCACAGTATTCTCGAGCCAATCTCTAAATACATTACCATTAATCTTATTATGATAATCCCTATTGTCTGAATGCTTTGATACGAACACGAGTCCAGCATTCTGTTGTAAGCCATTATGCGTATTACCAGCATGGGCCATGACCAAAAGCTGTCCTATACTACTGGGCACATATCGCTTTATCTGTCCATCCACTGATTGCCATTCCTTATCACTTGTGTGGTGCGCATTGATCCACATTTTATCCAAACACACTATGCCATAATTTTCTTTGCGCATTTCCCTTCTTTCACGTAGGTATCTGCTTATCATGGCTCCTAAATGCGGTTGCTCGCAAAGAATATTTCTACCGCCCTTGTACTTTCAAAAAGTGAAGATAATGTCCTTATAATTTTCCACAAAGTTGTTTTGGATAGCTCTATGTTATTGTTCTTTCTCAACCAAACCCTAAGGTTTTCTTACAGTCATTGTTTCTTTGCATCCAGCATTTTGATAATGTTGGATAATTCTGGATATAAAATCCAAAATTTTTATAATTTTAGGAGTCTCTGTGGCGAAGTGGTCAAGCCTTTTGACTCAGGCTCCAAAGGTCGTGTGTTCGATTCCGGGCCGCATCCTTCGGTTCACGAGTTAAATTTTTCGGAGACTTCTGTGGGTCGTCGCTAGAGCTGCGGAGTTCGTGCTTTGTGCGATGCTTTCCGCGCTGCGGAAAGAGACCGAGCCATATGGGATAGAACCCGGTGTAATGAAGTCGACCCTGTCGAATTTTAAGCGACATTTTAAAGCACTTTTATAATAGCTCGCCTTGTGACATCTTTGTCAAAGCTGTCTACAATAATCAATCTACCTACCGTTTGGTTATTGCGTGGTGGTTTAATTCCAGATTCTTGCACCCATCGACGAAATGACCGTTTACTCAATCCCAATGCATGCACTGTTCTTTCTTCGGAATTTGTAATAGTATAAAACAGTTTCCTGCGATCAGCTTCTTGACAAAAATATGTGTACAACTTCATAGCGATTCTTTGAAGTGTATACACAATTTCGCATTCAATCCCATTGAAAAATATTCACACATTTCAATGTTAGCGATAAGTGGTAAGATTTAAAAAAAAAACAACAACAACATATTAATCAGGTTTCATGAAATAACCCACATTTTGAGACACATCTGAACAGTCCTAGTTTAAACAACACGGGGAGTTGGCATAAGGCCAATCCCGTGAAAATATTCAACATTGAGCGCTGATTGTCTGGCTACGCTGTAATACATTTAAAATTATGAATTTCATCTCAGACTCGTAAATTATATACCGCATATAAACAAACTTTGAAATCTGCTGTAAAATCTCCAGAACAAAAATTTTTTGTTGGGTGGACATAATGATAAGGTTATATACTAAATCTCATAATTTTCCCTCAGTTGGTTACTGAGACATGGATGTTTATATTGAGGCAAATAAATGTGAATGCACTATAGTGTAGTGATCAATAAAGGTATCTCTATCCTGTTATTATAGTTTAAATATTCTCTATGTAAACGTAATTGCACCAACATTTGGCAGAGAGAGAGAGAGAGAGAGAGAGAGAGAGAGAGAGAGAGAGAGAGAGAGAGAGAGAGAGAGAGAGAGAGAGAGAGAGTTAGAGAGAGAGAGAGTAGAGAGAGAGAGAGGGGGGAGAGGGGGGGAGGGAGGAGAGAACTATTTTGTTCAAAATGAATGAAATTTACAAACATAAATGACATTTCCTCTAAACATAATATTTGTCTACATAAACAACATAAACTTGCACGGCCTTTCGCCAGTGCGAAAGTGAGTGCATGCAGGCCTTGACAGTTCCAGACCAGGTTGTGTCCTGCTCACTTCGCCTATTAATCGTCATCTCTCTCACTCCTATCACCTAGGCCATAGCCACCAGTCACACCACTCACCTTCTCGTTGCTACTTTGGCGTTGAAATCCCGGAGGATGACAGTCATTTCAAAATTGTTACACTGGTCCTCGGCCATGTCTAATTCGGTATATCATTCAAGAAACCCTGGGCAAGAAAACGTGAGGCGAAGAAATTCATTGGCATTGAGAATCTTTCGCATTTACTGAACCCTTGCCTCTACAAGTCCACATTGTTCTTCTCCTATTTATATCATCATCATCAAGTGCCACGCCGACCGGCGTAGGCGTTCATGACTCCCCATAGATCTCTGTCTTTGGTTTTCTGGATCAACTCTGAGGTTGAAATCCACCCATGCCACTGTCGCAATCCACCCTGTATCATTTCTCTTGGTCTGCTTCTCTTCCCTTCGATCAGTCCAGTTGTCACGATGTTCTCTAATGCCTCTCTTCTCATCACTTGACCAAAAAAACTGTTTGCCTCCTTTTTGTTGTTGTATATAATGTTCTAGTTTCATTAGCCTCTTTCAGGCATTCATTGTTAGATTTATATCCATTATAATTGATCAATCAATCAATCAATCGATCAATCAATCAATCAGTCAATCAATCAATCATGTGCCATGCCGGAAAGCGTGGGCGGTCATGACTCGCCATTTCACTCGATCACCAGAGTCGTGGATCAGCTCAGTGTTCCTGTCTCGTCCATGCCATGTGGCCAAGCCATCCAGGTATTTTCCTCTCGGTCTTCCTCTTGGTCTGTTCCCTTCGATCTTGCCAGTTGTCACTAAGTTCTCCAATCCATTTCTTCTCATAACATGTCCAAATAATTTTGACAATCTACGTCTAATTTCTCTAATCAATTTACGATTTTCATTTGTCTCCTGTAGTACTTGATCATTGGTTTTTCTGTCTGTCCATGGTATTCTTTGCATTTTCCTCATGAAACCACATTTCTGTAGTCATCAGATGTTTTTCAGCTTGACTGCTCATTGTCCAAGTTTCACATCCATACAAAAGAACAGGCTCTATATATCCTCTCAACACTCTTTTTCTCGTTTCAATTGATATATTTTTATTGGTCGAAATGTTTTTCATCTTGCTACTTTCGCCTTGGCGATTCTTGTTCTAATCTCTTCAAGGCATCTCCCATCAGATGTTATGACTGTTCCGAGATAATTGTACCGATTCACTTGTTGAAGAATATTCCCAATTACTTGTATATTACATTGTGGCACTTCTTTCTTCCTAGTGACGACCATAACCTGTGTCTTTTTACAATTTAATTCTAACCCAGTTGTTCACTGAGTACAACAACCGCATCCTACTAATTGCTTGCAGATCCTGCGCATTGTCTGCAAGTCAATACTGTATCATCTGCATATCTAATGTTATTGATGTTTCGCCCTCCAATGCTGATTCCATTTATATCTGCTACATTTCTGAAAATATTTTCACTGTATAGAGAAAAAAGATCTGGAGACATTACACATCCTTGCTTAACACCTCTCTTAATTGGCTGATACTGTCCCACTTCATTATCAATCCTTATTGCAGCTTGTTGTTTCCAATATATGTTTTTTATAAGTCTAATGTCTTTCCCATCAATTTGTAGATCTGCAAGCATATTCACAAAAGCCTTTGTGTAGTCAATAAAGCAAGAATGTATATCCTTGTTTACTTCTATAGCACGTTCAATAACTGTTCGCAGCATATACACAGCATTTACTGTACCCTTTCCTTCTACAAACCCACATTGTTCTTCCCCTATTTCAGGTTGTATTTTCTTCGTCACTCTTTGCATGATAATTCGTAGCAAAATCTTTGTGACCTGACTCATTATACTAATTGTTCTATGTTGATCACATTCCAAGGCTCCTAATTTCTTTGGGATTGCAATAAATACAGAGTTACATAATTCAGAAGGTATATCTCGAGTATCATATAATGATTAATGTGTTCCGCAGTCTGGTGACTTGGTCTAGTCCAAATTTTTCTAAAGCTTTAATCATTTCTGTTGTGATGTTATCTGCACCGGGGGGCCTTGGCAGCTTTCATATGCTTAAGAACATTTCGAACCCCCATCTTCAAAATTGGCGGTCCTTCATTATTAAATCTAATACTAACAAAACATCCATCGATCGGTCCAGCAGTCTACCAAACACATCATACTGTTCCTCTCTGTTATCATTATAAAGGTGTTTCACATAATCTGTCCATACATGTAGAATCTGATCTTTTTCTATTATGATTTTGCCATCTCTAGTTTTTAGACAGCCTGTTGATGTACTTGTTCTTTTATTAGTAAGTTCCTGAAATCTTTTGTGCACTAATTTGGTATTTTGACTGTTGTGTTGTTTTTCAATTTCTAAGCACTTTTCCTCAAGCCATGCTTCTTTTGCCTCCTTGCATAATATTCTGACTTATCTGTGAATTTCTTCATATTTAGCAGAACTATTTTTGTTGAGTCTTCTTGTTTCCATTAGGTGTAAAATTTCTTCAGTCATCCATTTCTTACGACCCATCTTCTTTAATTTTGGAATAGTTGTTTCTGCAGCCAAACTGACTGAATTCTTCAACGTTTCCCATTGATCATCCACATACTGGAATAGGATCTCTAGATCAGACAATATATCAAATCTGTTCTGTACTTCTATGTTGAATTTGCTTTGTATTTCCTTGTCATTACTCAATGTAAACAAATCATATTTAGTGTTTCCTGTTATACACTATTATAAACTCCACCGCTGAGCAGGCACGAAAGGGGGATACCGATCGTCAGAAATGTCTCATTTCGGTGAATGTTTTGTGCCTACCAAGGTCATATAATGTTATGTTAAAGACACCATCGCACACTGCGTATTTACATACGTGCTCAGTCTTCTGATGCACCAATCATCCTACAGTATGTTTGCTCACTGTGCCCACGAGCAGTTGGTTATGATACCTTCCCTCTTGACCTCGAAGCTGGCATTGACGTGCTTGACCAGACTTCACTCCCAGTTCGTGTAGTGAGGATAGTACCAGAGTCTCGTCACTATCTGCCAGCTGATTGATTATCTCGGTCCTGTTCATGTTTCTTCCCATTTGTATTGATGCATTATTTGCCAGTTAGTATGTGCGTTCTTTGCCTTTTACCTTTCATGGGTAGGCCTACCGGTTGTTCAGAAAGCAATGGCAAACTTAGTTGGTTAGACTTTCCTCTTGGGCCTAAGGCGGCGCATAGGGCAGAAGTCCTGACTCTCCATGCTTGGCGGTTCGCTGCTACCTGTTGTAGATCTTGGATATTTACTTGGCCATTGAATGAGCCTTCTCTGAATGATGGTTCTACGCAGGGTCTCTCTTGGTCTTCCCCGTTTTCTTTTCCCTACCGGTGACCATATGAGGGCTTGGTAGGGGAAGTCTTGTCTTGTCCATTCTGAGTACATGGCCGATGTAGTTCCAACGGCGTCTTCTTATGAAATTGGATACTGTATCTTGCTTAGTCTCTTGTCTTATTTGCGTATTGGTTCTGAAGTCTGTCCAGTGGATGTTTAGACGTCTTCTAAGACATTTGTTCTCAAAATTATCTAATTTTTTTATCTAAAGCTACCGTTGATTTCCAACTTTCACATCCATACGTTAACACTGGAATCACACAAGAGTTGAAGATTTTAAGTTTTGTGTGTTTGCTGAGTGACTTTGACTTCCAGATGTTTGACAGTTTATTGAAGGCACCAGATGTCAGTGCGATTCTAGTTGATATTTGTGGTGTTGAGTCCCCTGTAGATGTCATTTTGCTTCCTCTATATGGCAAACTACTGAACGGAAATTTGCCTAGGAATCAGGAACAGCCAAAAAATGCTGGGGTTGACTGCTGCGTCCGTAAAAGGATATGCAACTAACTTTTTTTTTAAAAACTCCTCCGAAGTCGGAGAGTATCTGCCTGTACGGCAAGGAACCACCAGTCTGCACACCAATAAGCCAGACATGGGACTAACGGATACTCACGCAAACCTCAAGGTCCTGTATGACATCACACTGATGTTGGACAACAGGATGTCTTCATCCGAATACAGGACTTCACGCTGGAGTTCATAGCCAGCGAACACAAGCAAGCAGTAACTTTTTAAATTTTAACTTCAAAAAGATATAGTACCATCATCATCATCATCATCATCATCATCATCATCATCATCATCATCATCATCATCATCATCATCATCGTCATCAAATGCCCTGCCAGCTGGCGTAGGCGTTCATGGCTCTCCACAGATCTCGGTATTTGGTTTTCTGGATTAACTCTGCAGCTGGCCGAGTGGCTAGAACGCCGGACTCCCATTTGGGAGATCCGGGTTTGATCCCTCGGTAAGGCTAAGGTGTGGGATTTGTTTCTGTCGGGGACAAAAAGAAAATTCTAACCTGCACAGTTCGCGGCGACTGCACTAGCCAGGCGACCTTAATTCCTCAGGCTCAAAGACCCCTCTGCCATACACCACAAGGTACTATGTAGGCAGTAAATGACAGTTTTAATGACTATAGACAGAGGCCGTATAGTATAGCAGTCTCCCACCGGTACCAATACTAGCAGGAAGTGTTCGTTGTTTTGACATCACCGTACACTGCCGACAACAAATAGAACTATTGATTGTGTATTGTCAACACAACAGATTGGCTCTAGTGCAGGTGCTCACATTTCTTTCAATAAATACTACTAATCCTATAATTGTAAGAGTAAGGCATGTCAGTGTTGCTAATGGTAGTGTAGTTAGTTGCAATTAAAGTAAACACATTTTCATGCAAGGACGCTGATTAATGATTAAGAAATGAATGGTTACTGAACTACTGAACAACTGAACTCACTGTGGATACTGACAGAATACTGATACTATACTGTGATTGTGAATGACACTGTGGAGTGTGGTGATCTTTGAATCACAGTGACAGTGTGGATTAGTGGATTGGATTACTGAATAATCTTGGACAATTGTGAATTGATTACAGAAAAAACATTAATGCATAAACAATTTAAACAAGCGTAAGGTAAGTAAGTAAGTATTTTGGTTTTAAAGTTTAGCTCCTTAAATGTTACTGTAAAAGTTATTTGCTTTTACTGTTTTCCCCCTTCTGTTGTTCCCCATTGGAGGATAGGCCCTCAAACAATAACAAGTCCAATCTTTTGCTCTGCTATCTTCTTTTCTTAATTCTTACTAAAGTTTTTATTCTATCAATCTCCTGCAACTGCAGCTCACTGAATCACCGAATATCCCCTGTTCATTTTTTCATCACTGTCTTAATACTTAATTCTCTTCTCCCCATGTTAGGTCTCCCCCAATTTCGTAGCCCAGTGGTTTCCAGAAAAAAATAATCCCAAGTTGTACTTATTTTTCTTCTTCAGCGTTCATCCAGATTTTTTTCCCCAACGTGACTGCGTTGTGCCTGTTTACAGCAGAGCTGCGTTCTTGCGCAGTTAGGCTGACACATCCGACTTCTGCGGGCATTTGTTGACCGTGTTAACCTTCCCGAATCCCAAGTTATACTATTATTTATATTTATATTATTATCTGATTTTCTCAGTGTCATATCCAGCAGCAGCATCTTTTCTTCAGCCCTTGATTCCGTGATCAACTGGAATCTGTCTACAGTCTAGCTCTGTACCTTATCTGCTCATTACTAGTGATTGTCTTGTACCATTTTATGTTGGTGTTTTATTATTTTTGTTGTACGTAGACAACACTTAGTTAATGTTTGTAGTTTATAAGTAATTGTTTTATATGTGGTTGTTCTCTGTGTTTCTGATTCACGCAGCAGTAATGAATTAACGTTAGAACTTAGAATTAAATATGATAAGTTTGACACTAGATTTAATTTCTTGTGACTGTCGTGTCCTCCTTTAAAGTGTCGTCCCTGGAGTGAGGAGAGTCGACACCCACATTATAATATTTTTTTTTCCTCTCAATATTCTGGAGAATCCACCAGCTTCCGTCCAACACACTCCCTCAGCCTATGGACACCTTTTCCTGTCACTCTCTCACTGTCGTACTATGCCCCCTCTCATACTTCTCCAACGCAACATACTCAACAACTCTTGCTTCTAAAAATTAATAAAGATTAATTTATTAAAAGAAAAGTGTAACGTATATGAGACGTGTATGTGAAGAAAATGTGTGTCGTGTATTATAACATAAATGTATGTGTCAGCCCTCAAAGTTCAGGATCATAGTGTACACATCATGGCAAGGATTACACGACATCATACGAGTCAGTACACAAGACCTCACCGAAGTCGTATCCCTCTCTCCAGACATGTCCTCTTCCAGGAACTTTGATGACCATGAGATCTGAATCCCATGTAAATATAGTCCTTGAAAAAAACCTATGATAGTTCCTAACACAATGGTTCCTAATAGTTTTAGAGAAACCACGATCTCATAATTCTGCACAGTGAAAAATCATGGAACGCTGTCTCATGAACATGACGGTTTCTTCTAGCGAAATGTTCTATATTTTCACTCTTAAACAGTCATAGTCTAGACTAAAATGGCTTGCTTTATTTACTAGATATTGTCTGACAGTTCTGATTTCCTTGGTACATGGAACAACTACACTTCAATGTTTGGTTTCATCTAATGTGAACATCAGTTCCTACTGATCTAGTTCCACGTGGACTGAACATCCATCACTTCAGGTGTGTTAACGATTGGTATTCACTCATGTAGGATACATATACCATTAAGCTCCACCGAGCAATGTTTATTAACTTCTTCCGTTGTGAAAGTTGCTGGCCCATCTCTCCACATCATACTTTATCCGGGATCGGATTTTTAGTTGTTCCGGGTTCTTCATTCCAACCAGAGGAACCTGTAACATAAATCATATAACCGGTGATAGTCTCCCCGTCACTGATCTCTATTAGATGATCGTGGCCATCGGCCTCGCTCAGAAAATATAATGAACCTACTCTGTCATGGACAGATGAACTGAACACATATGTTATCATCAGGCCAAGACAAGAAAAAAATCAACAAACAGCATGCGGAACCCCGCCCACCAGGGACACCTACGGGAAGATCCCAATTATCCCTCATTACTCAATTCTCAACTAGTAAAGCTTATCAACACTTCACTAATCTATTTTCAACTAACAGAGCCAAGTATCACTTCCCTACTCAAGTTAGTTTTCCACTAACAGTGCTAATCATCACACTATAGTTTTAACAAGGCTACAGTCTATATTAATTAGAACTAATAGACTATATTGACTACCTTATGCAAAACCGCCTCATTCCCGGGATGGCTACTACACTTTGCCATAACGACACATGCTAGTTAATGTTAAATTTATCTAGCACTGTAGAGCTCTCCCACAAACACGTCCATCATAATCCACGGTTTTGGTCAACTCTGTTTCTCCCAATCATGGTTTATGGCAAAACCTCTAAAATGGTCACGTGACATGGTTGATGTCCTGCAAGTGTTATTTTGCATATCAGCCATTGTCAAGAATCGATTTTCTCCTGTCTAGTCACTGTCAAAGTTGTCATCACTTGTTTAGATTCCCAAAACAAGCCAGCGAGTTCCTGTATACTCCCAACACAGTTGCCAGTAACCAGCCGTCAATCTTCTTGATGTTCCGGAACTAAGACTTGACAGATGTACTGTTTTCTTCCGAGCTTAGTACTTCCATTTCCCCTCTGATATGTTTATAATATGTCAACGTGATGTATGATTAAGCGCACTCACTTCCTCTATACTTCCGCCACTGTTAATTTTTGTCCGACAGGTGATGGCCAACATCCGTTTTGTCCCCATGATCTCACGGCTTCCATTTGTATTCAAATGTTGACAAACTGTCAAGGCGTTGTCGGGATTCGTCTCCCGCACTTCCGAGTGTGGCCAATCCGTCAACCAGATGTACAAGTACAGCTGTTATTTATGCCCGACCTGTTTTGGAAACACGTGCAGCCACAACTATGAATGTTTTCTCTGTATTAGTTGAAACACTTGATGCTTAGCAGATAGTCCGGTTTATCAGAAAGCCTTATAATAATCAACTGGTTAAACACACGGTTTTATTTTGTGACATAGGCCCCCTCCTAAGAGAGTAGTCCATCTCACTCTTCTCCACCGTGAGTTTAATCCAGATGATTCATTCTTCTTCTTCAGGAGCTGGGTGTCTTGATAAGAAATCCGCTCCAACATTTTCCTTCCCAGGAATGTACTCTACTGTGAAATTATAAGGTTGAAGTAACAACGACCACCGCATCAAACGGGCGTTGAGCTTCTGAGAAGTAGCTAGGAACATCAGGGGTTGATGATCCGACTGGACTCGAAACTTAACTCCATACAAATATGGCTGAAATTTTTGCACTGCCCATACGAGGGACAAGCACTCTCTCTCGACGGTTGAATAATTCCTCTCCGCCTGTAGAAGTTTCTTACTTGCGTATGCCACAGGTTTCAAAACCGAAGCATCGTCTTTTCCTTCCTGTAACAAAGCGGCTCCAATTCCAATCGCACTGGCATCCGTTCTCAACACAAATGGTTTGGAAAGGTCAGGGAGCTGTAATACAGGTTTGCTGACCAAGGCCTCCTTTAACTGACTATAGGCATTCTCACATTCTGGTGTCCAAATGATTTGATCCGGGAATCCCTTTTTCAAGGTTTCCGTCAATGGAGCTCCCAATTCAGTGAAATGTGGGATAAATTTGTGGTAGAACCCACACAACGAGAGAAAAGATCGCACATCCTTCTTCGTTTTTGGCCTTGGTGCATTTCTGATTTTCTCCAGGTTCTTCTCTTCTGGAACAATGTGTCCTGGAGTGATGGTGTGACCTAGAAATTCCAGAGTCTGGTAACCAATCATGCACTTGGTTGGACGAGCAGTAAGCCCTGCTTCCTTGAGCCTATTAAACACTCTCTCCAAGGATTGTAAGTGGTCATCCAAGCTGTCACTGGAAATCAGAATATCATCCATGAATGAGATGATGGACGGATCCTGTAACGGATCTAGTAAAGTCCTCATCATGCGTGTAAACACACTAGGTGCATTGCTGAGTCCAAAGGGCATGACCTTGAATTCGTAGTGTCCACTGGGTGTACTGAAAGCTAACAGTGGTCGAATCTCCGGTTTGACTGGTATCTGATAGTACCCCCGACTCAGATCCACCTTTGAAAAGTACCGAGCCTTATGGAGCCTAGCGAATAACTGAGTTGGATTCGGCAAAGGTTCCACCTGAAATTGTGTGTGACTGTTCAGAAGTCGGTAATCTATACACAACCTGTGTTCTCCACTTGGTTTGCGTAACAAAACTACCCCCGCATTGTATGGGGATGTGGATGGTGCAATCACGTCATCCTCCAGCAGTTTTTGTATTTCCTCCTCCAGGGCCTTTTCTTTAGAGAATGGCACTGGGTAAACCTTTTGGCGAACAGGCTCCTGTGTGGTCAAAGTCATCTCGAACTCAACCAACCTCGTTCGTCCTGGTTTATCAGTCAGTATCTCCTTATGAGACTTGAGAACCTGGGTTATCCTTTCCCTCTCCTGGGAGGTCAGATCAGGGTTCACTTGCACATCCCTATAGGTTTCCTGGTGTTCCAAGGGATATTCCCTGCCCTCGCTGGTTCCCACTTCTGTCTCCACTGCAACTGCCATTGCCATGAGGTGAGCTGCCTTGTCTCCGGGTCTCTCTTCGTATTTCCGCAAGAGATTGATATGGAAAATCTTCGACTTTCCCCGGATCCGGATCTGATAGTTGGTTCTGGATATCACCCTTTCCACGGGAAATGGTCCTTGCCAACCTATCTCCAGTTTGTTGTTTCCCGTTGGGAGTAGCAACAAGACTTTAGTCTCCCACCTCTAGAGATCTTTCTTTAGACCTACGGTTGTAGTAAGCCGCATGTCTTTTCCTGGCCTTTTTCAAGTTTTGATTTGCCAGAGTCCATCCCTTGTGGAGTTTTTCTTTCAGTTCCTCCACGTATTGATAGGATGAGATCACTTCTTCTGACGTCCCCTCTTCAGTCCAACTCCTCAACATGGCTTCCAACGGTCCTTTGATTGGACGACCAAACAGCAACGTAGCGGGTGGTAGTCCTGTTGAGCCATGAGGAACTTCCCGATAGGCAAAGAGTGCTGCTGGGATATATTCATCCCACCTATCAGGTTTTTCCTGCGCTAGTTTCCTGAGCATTGTCATCAACGTGCCGTTGAAACGCTCCACTTGTCCATTGGCTTGAGGGTGGTAAGGGCTGGTATGTATGTGGTTAGAGTGAAACACCCTAAATACCTCCTCCATGAGTTTTCCACAAAACTGAGATCCATTGTCCGTCAGAATTTGATCCGGAAAGCCTAATCTGGTAAAGGCCTCCATCAGTGCGTCCGCCACTCTTTTCGAGTCAATCGTGGTCAACGGTATGGCTTCACCCCACATTGTACAGCAATCCACCATGGTGAGTATATACATGTTCCTCTTCCTAGTCCTGGGAAGTGGACCCACGATATCGATGGCTACCCTCTCGAAAGGAGAGTTCATGATGGGCATCTCACCCAACACCACCGGTGCTGTCCAGTGTTTCGGTGCCACCCTCTGGCACTCAGGGCATGACTTCACATACCGACGCACATCATCTGTCATTCCCGGCCAATAGTAGTGGCAGGAAATCCGCTGCATGGTGGCGGCAATACCCATGTGTCCACTAAAGGAAATGGTATGCCCCATATGAAGAATCTGGGATCGGTGAGCTTTCGGGACGACCAACTGACCGTATAGGTTGTCTCCCCTTCCTGCTCTCCTGTAGAGTATCCTATTCTTCATGTAGTACTGCCCCCGTCCTGGTGGATCAGCACTTTTCTGCAGCTTTTTGTAGCAAGGACGTAAAGTATCATCCTCACTCTGGGCAGTTCGTAGCTCCCCCGGCATTGGGTTAGTCACAATTGCGTCTGCCTCTTCCGTTTTCGTCTGAGAGCGAGTCTGCATTGCTCCCATATGGATTGGCTCCCTGGGCATTCCCAGAAAGACATACCGGCAACCTAGGATGACTGGGAAAATGGGATCGGTCAATACAGCGGCCTTGATGGTGCCGGTGACGTACCTTGACCGAATCTCCACATTAGCAATGGGCAACTTCATGGTTACAGCACTCTTCTGTGCAGGCTGTATATCCAATGTCTCACCTGTGAATTGTTCTGGATGTACCAGATCCGCAGAAATCACGGCCTCCCCGTCCAGTCCTGTGTCGTATAAACACTCCACTTGACGACCGTTAACCTCTACCAATTCCACTACAGGTGGTTTTTCCTGGTCTGGAGTCTCTTCCTCGGCCTCGACCTGTTCGGTGGGCTCCACCTTAGGTTTCCCTGAGCACACGACGAATTGAGTGTCTCCTGACTTTCCCCTGCAGTCAATAGCATTGTGCGTATTCGACTTGCATTGGTTGCACCATTTCCCTGTCCTAGATTTTCTATTGTCGGACTTGAGTGAGCTCTCCTGGTGGCGAGCTTCCTTGTTGACCTTGGCATTTTCCGTGACAACCTCCTTGGAAGTCACTTGACATGCTGCGAAGTGAGGGTTCTTAGCCTTCGATTTGCAGTCCCTCGTATTGTGAGAGGGTGACTTACAAATTGAACACCACTTCTCCGACCACGGTCGTTTTGGTGTAGAGCTTGAAGTGCTCTTGCTTCCCTCCTTCTTCTTCTCTGAACTATCCTCTGATTTTTGCACATAAGGTTCCCACTTTTTTGTTCCTGAGTTTTTGGCTTTCTTCTTGTCATGTTTCTCTTGACTTTTGGTGTTGGTGGAAAGGTTCTCCCCTGCCTCCCCATGTACCTCGACGAACCGTTCTGCTAATTTAGTCACGAGGTCAATACGTTCCGCTCCTTGTTCTCCCAGGAACGTCCTGAGAGGTTTAGACATTTGCTTCTTCAGCTGGTCGACCACCATGAGCTCTTCCAGACTCTCATAGTCATGTGCGAACCCAGCCAAATCCATCCACTTATGGAGATAAGATTTAAGACGCAAACTGTAGGCGGCAAACAACTCTCCCTGGTTCTCGTTTCGCTGCTCGAAATTTTTTCCGGTAGGTATGTGACGTAACCTCGAATCGTTTCAGCAGAGCCGTCTTTAACTCGTCATAATTGTTCTCATGTCCTGGTGGCAGGCGAGTATAAACCTCGTATCCGGTCCCGCGTAAACCCTGGGATAGCTTAAGATTCCATTTGTTACGCTCCAGACCCATAGCAACTGACATAGCCTCGAAGCGTTGAAGGTACTGGTCAATCTTCTCTTTGTCCTCCTCGTAGACCGCTAAAGGAAACTTCATAGCATGGTACCCATGTCCACCTACTGGTGTTGAGCCTGGGATGGAGGAACCTCCAACTGCTCCCTCAGTTTCCCCATTAGATTGACTCTTCAACTCGAGTTCCCTCATCCGGTACTCGTGCTCCCTTTTCTGATGCTTCCTTTGTTCAGCTTCCAGTTTCCTAGCTGTTTGCTCAGCTTCAAATTTCTTAGCTGCTTGCTCAGCTTCCAATTCCATCCTTCTCAATTCCAACTCGGCCTTTCGATCTTCCCGTTCTGCTTGACGATACTCTCTCTCCACTTCCTGTATGTAATCCGTTAGAGCAGAACCCGCCAATCCCATTTCTTCCCCCTTTGCCTTTAATTCTGCTGTGCTAAGTTTAGGGGTGGCCATTATACAGAGAGGTAAGCTAGCAGGTCTAGTACAATATAACTGCAAATTACTATACAGATATATGAACAAGTACTATAAATCTAGATATACCACACACAGCACATTCACTCAGTGACAAGAGTAGAATCAGGACCACAGACCTATGCAGACGTGTGAAGTGTGAACAGGTAAGATATTAGTCCTAACCCCTATCCACATTCACTCTAGCTGGATTCTCCAATATGATATCTCCGTTTTATAACTAAGGATCCCGTGTCAAAAGACCCCGTTGTCAGAAGATCCCACTGTCAAAGGTTCCTGCTTGCAGGAGATCTCGCTGTCCAAGGATTCCGTTTACGGGAGATCCCGCTGTCCAAAGATCCCGTTTACGAGAGATCCCACTGTCCAAGGATTCCGTTTACGAGCCCCCAATAATGTCGTGTCCTCCTTTAAAGTGTCGTCCCTGGAGTGAGGAGAGTCGACACCCACATTATAATATTTTTTTTCCCTCTCAATATTCTGGAGAATCCACCAGCTTCCGTCCAACACACTCCCTCAGCCTATGGACACCTTTTCCTGTCACTCTCTCACTGTCGTACTATGCCCCCTCTCATACTTCTCCAACGCAACATACTCAACAACTCTTGCTTCTAAAAATTAATAAAGATTAATTTATTAAAAGAAAAGTGTAACGTATATGAAGACGTGTATGTGAAGAAAATGTGTGTCGTGTATTATAACATAAATGTATGTGTCAGCCCTCAAAGTTCAGGATCATAGTGTACACATCATGGCAAGGATTACACGACATCATACGAGTCAGTACACAAGACCTCACCGAAGTCGTATCCCTCTCTCCAGACATGTCCTCTTCCAGGAACTTTGATGACCATGAGATCTGAATCCCATGTAAATATAGTCCTTGAAAAAAACCTATGATAGTTCCTAACACAATGGTTCCTAATAGTTTTAGAGAAACCACGATCTCATAATTCTGCACAGTGAAAAATCATGGAACGCTGTCTCATGAACATGACGGTTTCTTCTAGCGAAATGTTCTATATTTTCACTCTTAAACAGTCATAGTCTAGACTAAAATGGCTTGCTTTATTTACTAGATATTGTCTGACAGTTCTGATTTCCTTGGTACATGGAACAACTACACTTCAATGTTTGGTTTCATCTAATGTGAACATCAGTTCCTACTGATCTAGTTCCACGTGGACTGAACATCCATCACTTCAGGTGTGTTAACGATTGGTATTCACTCATGTAGGATACATATACCATTAAGCTCCACCGAGCAATGTTTATTAACTTCTTCCGTTGTGAAAGTTGCTGGCCCATCTCTCCACATCATACTTTATCCGGGATCGGATTTTTAGTTGTTCCGGGTTCTTCATTCCAACCAGAGGAACCTGTAACATAAATCATATAACCGGTGATAGTCTCCCCGTCACTGATCTCTATTAGATGATCGTGGCCATCGGCCTCGCTCAGAAAATATAATGAACCTACTCTGTCATGGACAGATGACTGAACACATATGTTATCATCAGGCCAAGACAAGAAAAAAAAATCAACAAACAGCATGCGGAACCCCGCCCACCAGGGACACTTACGGGAAGATCCCAATTATCCCTCATTACTCAATTCTCCACTAGTAAAGCTTATCAACACTTCACTAATCTATTTTCAACTAACAGAGCCAAGTATCACTTCCCTACTCTAAGTTAGTTTTCCACTAACAGTGCTAATCATCACACTATAGTTTTAACAAGGCTACAGTCTATATTAATTAGAACTAATAGACTATATTGACTACCTTATGCAAAACCGCCTCATTCCCGGGATGGCTACTACACTTTGCCATAACGACACATGCTAGTTAATGTTAAATTTATCTAGCACTGTAGAGCTCTCCCACAAACACGTCCATCATAATCCACGGTTTTGGTCAACTCTGTTTCTCCCAATCATGGTTTATGGCAAAACCTCGAAAATGGTCACGTGACATGGTTGATGTCCTGCAAGTGTTATTTTGCATATCAGCCATTGTCAAGAATCGACCTTCTCCTGTCCAGTCATTGTCAAAGTTGTCATCACTTGTTTAGATTCCCAAAACAAGCCAGCGAGTTCCTGTATACTCCCAACACAGTTGCCAGTAACCAGCCGTCAATCTTCTTGATGTTCCGGAACTAAGACTTGACAGATGTACTGTTTTCTTCCGAGCTTAGTACTTCCATTTCCCCTCTGATATGTTTATAATATGTCAACGTGATGTATGATTAAGCGCACTCACTTCCTCTATACTTCCGCCACTGTTAATTTTTGTCCGACAGGTGATGGCCAACATCCGTTTTGTCCCCATGATCTCACGGCTTCCATTTGTATTCAAATGTTGACAAACTGTCAAGGCGTTGTCGGGATTCGTCTCCCGCACATCCGAGGGTGGCCAATCCATCAACCAGATGTACAAGTACAGCTGTTATTTATGCCCGACCTGTTTTGGAAACACGTGCAGCCACAACTATGAATGTTTTCTCTGTATTAGTTGAAACACTTGATGCTTAGCAGATAGTCCGGTTTATCAGAAAGCCTTATAATAATCAACTGGTTAAACACACGGTTTTATTTTGTGACAGTGACTTCCACAAATGTCCTACATGAAAGCTCCCCTTGCCTTCTGTATCATTATTTTAGTATGCCTACCTGCTTCCCTTTCAAAGCAAAAGTAGGAAAGGAAAGAATGAAGGAGAGAATGAAAGAGGTTGGCGACTATCATTAAATGAAAGAGAAGAAAAACTAATATAATGGGCAGGAATAAATAATAATTAATAATATTGATTGGAAATATCTTGTTTAAACAACATAATAGGTGGAAATGACCAGATAAGAAAATATTGATTCAAATTGCTTGTATACTGATTAATAACATGTTTAGAAATATATTGTTAAGTGTACTGTAAGGACACTGCCTGGCCACTGTACAGTGATCACGCCCACTATATGGACAAATAAAAGTAAGATTAGAATAAGGAAAATACAAAGTTACGGACATTAGACTTGAGAAAGATAATCTAACA
This sequence comes from Cepaea nemoralis, assembly GCA_014155875.1. Classification (NCBI taxonomy): domain Eukaryota; kingdom Metazoa; phylum Mollusca; class Gastropoda; order Stylommatophora; family Helicidae; genus Cepaea; species Cepaea nemoralis. The sequence goes on from JACEFZ010027752.1 coordinate 610,382, forward strand.
GAAGACATTCAAGAATGATACAGTGTCATTGTGAAAAGCAGATCATATGTCCTGCCAACTGGCTTAGGTGTTCATGTCTCTCTGCAGATCTCGACCTTTGTGTTCTGGATCAACTCTGTTGATATATTACTCCATGCTAATTTTAACCAGAAGATTTTATGGAATTCTAAAGATACAATGCAATATCTAAAATACAAAGCATAAATAAATCATGAGAAATGCTGAAAAACTACATCTATCAACAAACAAAATAATACTACTTTAAAAAAAAAAGAGAACAAGCTAAGAAGACATAGATGATTGGAGAAATGTAAAAGTTGATAGACAAAAGTAAATAAAAAATAAAAATGATTAAGTAGAATATTATAAGATATGTAAATAAATAAGAGGCACATGCAAAGAATTAGATAATGCAATATACTTTTTTTCAAACACTAGTAGAGAGATCAATTGAGACACTTAAAAACTATACTTATGCTTAATAGGTTACACCAAGGCATTTGATGAAGTGAAGCATGATGAAATGATCAAAATATTATAAGATATGAAAATTTATGGAAATGGATGGAGTAAGACAAGGATGTATTTTACCATCGGATTTCTCTTCTCTCTACAGTGAAATAATCATTAGAGAGATCAAAGATATGTTGTTGTTGTTGTTGCTGTTGTTTGTCCATCAAGAATGATGATGACCATTCATTTAATCCAGTGGGGTTGAAAGTATGGAGCCGTAATTCTAAGATGGCTGATAAGGCCTGTTTTGGCTCGAAATGTTCTTTGACAATGTGGGTAAAGAATGCTTGACGTTTCTGGAGGAGGATTTCCTGCAGTGGTTTTTCTGTCCTGCCTTTTCTTCACAGTTCTTGCAGTCCTGGTTGCCTCACACGTAACTGCACCCTTGCATAATGATGCACACCACGAATTTCGGTCTCTGGCTGCGGTCTCCCAGGTGTCATGATGAATTCCGAAAGCTTTCAGTGGGATTTTCAGGGTGTCTTTAAAGCATTTCCTCTGGCCGCCTTGGGAGCGTTTACCACAACGCAGCTCGATGTAAAAAATTCATTTAGGGAGCCAGTGATCTGGCATGCGAGTTAAGTGACCAGCCCAGCGAATCTGATTCTTTATTAGTAGAGTGTGGATACTGGGCATGACGCTTTTTCTAGGACTTCAGTGTCTAGGATCTTGAAGATTAAATTGCAATATAAGATCAAAGATATACCAGGGATATGAATTGCAGATTATATATATATATATATATATATATATATATATATATATATATATATATATATATATATATATATATATATATATATATAAAAGATCAAAATATTCTGCAGTGATATGGAAGTTGTGTGACAGACATGAAGGGCAGAGTAAGTCAAGCAAAATCTGCATTTCAGAAAATGAAAAATATCTTATTCCATAAGTCACTATCATTGAATGTCAGAAGGAGGGTACCAAAATGTTATATAGAACCTATTCTGCTGAGTGAATCTTGGCATGTGAATCTTGGCATGTGAATGAACAAATAAAGAAGAGCTTGGAGGCAGTGATGATGTGGTTTCTTATAAAAATATTGTAAACATCTTAGAGCAACTAACAACATTTGCCTGGAAGAGGCTAATGGAAATATGAAGTACAAACAGTTAGGTATATGTAGCTCCTGCAAAAAGATGAGACATACTAAACACAGACACAGTGTACATACCTTACAACAGACTCCATAAATCACAGAGTGAAAATCCCCAAAACAAGAGACAATAAAAATATATATAATAATAAAATAATAGAATAAAAATAAGTATTTTAGTATACAACAAACGACGTTTTGATTATATAAATCTTCATCAGGGATGGGACAACACAAACATACTCAACTATAAGAATGAAACAATTTGGTCATATTATGAGAAGGGAGGCATTAGAGAACCTTGTAACGACCAGAAAGATCAGTGGTAAAGGATGCAGAGGCACACTGAGAAAAATGATGCTTCATGGTGTGAAATAATGACATGGAGCATTTTCATCAATAGAATTGATCCAGAACACTAAAATCTGAGATATGTGGAGAGACATGAATGCCTAAGGCGCTATGCTATATGAGGCACATAATGATTAAGTTCTTTTCCCCCTATCTTTCCCTACATTGCTATCTAAATAGGTTTATGAATCGAAGAATAATCAGAAGGAGAAGTGATTATATGCCTATGCTAGAGACAAAGCAATAACGTAATCAGGCCAACATGAACCACATTTATCAGTGGCCAACCGGTTGAAAGCTTGCCTGGTTTTAGGACGTCATGGCACCCTCTCAAACGAATTCATTCAAGGAACAGTTGATTGTCAGGGGTTGGTGTTGCTGACACAGAAAGATCATTTTGACTGATGAACTAGGGAAGACAGAATGAGGAATTCTTACAAAGTTTTCAGTTTTAGAAGGAATTATGCTGAAAACAAGAAAATACTGCTATCGGGAGACTTCCTGTGGCAAAGAAAAGAGACTTCCTTGACAGACAGTATAGCCAGGAAATCTGTGGCAAAGAAAAGGGACTTCCTAGACAGGCAGTATGGCCAGGAAATCTATAGCAAATAAAAGAGGTTTTCTAGATAAACAGTATAACCAGGAAGTATATGGCAAAGAAAAGAGTCTTCTTAGACATGCAGTATAGCCAGGACATCTATGGCAAAGAAAAGAGACTTCCTACACAAACAGTGTAACCAGGAAATTTATGGCAAAGAAAGGAGACTTCCTAGACTGTAACCAGAAAATCTATGGCAAAGAAAAGAGACTTCCTAGACTGTAACCAGAAAATCTATGGTAAAGTAAAGAAACTTCCTAGACAAGCAGTATAGCCAGGAAATCTGTGGCAGAGTAAAGAGACTTGCTTGACAGGCAGTATAACCAGAAAGTATATGGCTAAGAAAAGAGACTTCCTAGACAGGCAGTATAGCCAGTATATCTATGGCTAAGAAAAGAGACACTTCCTAGACAGTATAACAGAGTCATTAGACATAGATAGTCAAAATTTGTTGGCCATGTTATGAGAAGAAATGACTTGGAGAACTTGGTGATGACTGGCGATATCAAAGGGAAGAGACCAAGAGTAAGACAGAGAAGTAAATACCTGGATGGCTTGGACAGGAACACGGAGCTGATCCACGACTCTGGTGATCGAGTGAGATGGCAGAACATGACCGCCCACGCTTATTGGCATGGCACATGATGAATGGATGGATAACCAGGGAATCCCAGCCTGTGAACCTAAATCTTAAAGACTTGGCTTTCCAACTGTTTGGTTAAATATATAATTTTCAGTGGTTGTATGACGTTGGATTTCCCTGTCTTAGGTTGTTGTGAGGTGTAGAAAAGTTAGACAAGGATGTAACTAAGGGTATCCTGGGTGGGATGGGTTATCATCCTCTGTAGCCTTCGTCAGGAAGCCTGGAAATGGCTTGTTTACCCCCACATGAGGACAACTACAGATAAAGCAAGTTTCCTACACGATTTGTGTAAATATAGGTTCCTTTGGAAGGCGTGAAGATCCCGGAAGTTTACCACTGACCACAAAGTAGACTGCCCCCTCTATGATGTAAAGTGGCCAGTGTGAGTTTTTCCACCCACATTTGGTCTCCAGCAATCTATGACAGTGTTATGTATGACTAGTAACTAACACTTGGTTAAGAGAACATCCAACAATCAATCAACCCAAGACCTGATTCAAATACAACACATATATTATGGAATCAAACGATGGGGTGCAGGAGGTTCTGTGAACTATATCTGCTCACCAAGAAATACCACATGTTGGAAAATATAGAAAAATTGATGACAAATTCTTCATATAACTCACCACAGTAATATATATATATATATATATTCAGATACACTTCTAATAAACTAGCTGTGGAAAAAAAAAATGTCTCTCTCTTTCTTGAAGCTTGGAATAAAAATGTAGTGCTTCATAAACTTCTCTCACGGGACTAACAAGAGTTTTCATAAGTAAAATAATCCCTTGAAATATTGTTTTAATTGTTATTCCTGTCCAATGTTGAGTCATGGTGGGGTTCTTCTGGAGGAATCTCATTCCTTAGGTTCTCCAGCCTTCAGACAATGGTTCACAGTGATAATTATTAGTCGAATGGATGGTGATAATGCCTGGTAGTTCTGGGAATACTGAGTGACGCTGAGAATGGTAGGTCCTTTGAAAATGAGGAGTATTTCTCTCCATGGACTCAGGAAGGTAACTCATCACGTCATTTGTAGACATTAAAATAGTGAAGGCCATACTGTAGTTCATGGACCTATGTCGGAACATCTTTACAGCTTTCAGACAAGTAATTCTGCATCACCAGGATTGAATGAACAGCAGCTCATATTGATAGGCCAAAAACACACCACCCATCTACAGTGCAAACAAAATACCAATTGCTTATGTATTTGATAAAAATCATATGTCATCATGAAATAAAACATGTAAAGGGAAAAAAAAATAATAGGAGGAGAAAGGGGAGGGGTTCCACTCAAATGTGAGATCATTAAACCTCTCTTCTCCCTAGATGGAATGTATTCAACATTTGATGGAGTGTGACCAGTATCTGCTTAGGGATCAACATCTTATTCTCCATTGATGCTGTTATGTCTTGTTGAGATAAAATCATGAGACAAGGACAGTAAAATGAGATAAGGTCATCAGGGTGAGACCAAGTTGTCCTTGTTGTGGCAAAGTCATGATATTGTGACTAAGGCAGGTTGAGATAATGGCATGTTGAGACAAAGGCAGGTTGTGACAGAGTCATCCTGTTGTGACCAAGGCAGGTTGAGACAATGGCATGTTGAGACAAAGGCAAGTCATGACAAAATCAGCTGTTGAGAGGACAGCACCCTATTGAGACAATGTCATCATCACCCCATCTCATCTTCCCACATCTGTAATGCAAGATTGGCCTTCATTCGTCTTATGTTAGACTCGTTCTCAAGTGCCATTTTCATCCTCCATCATCATCAATATTAGTTCATTTGCCTTTTCCTACTGGGGTAATTCGAACAACTCCTCCATTAGGGAAAGTAATAATCGTGAACTGACATTAACTATAAAACACTCACAAATGAAAACATCTGATTTCTTTCATGAAATAATGCGAGAGCCTTTAGATAGATATGCATTCAGCATAAATAATGGTTGAAACACAGCGGTATATTGCCCCTCTCAACCTGTCTCCTCTGAGAAAGGGGGTTGTAAGACGACCTTCGAAAACCTACCCACTGTTGCAAAGCAATTTCCATGCACAATTCAGTAATGGACTGCTTTATGACCATCTTTCAGAACACATTTGACAGAGATTGAACATAATAAATCACCAAGTCATCAGCAACATTTGGGCAAGGCTGGCGGGAAGTGCAACGTCTGGCAAACATTGGGTATATGGTGCATCTATCTGTCTTTATCAGTGAGCAATATGTTTCATGAAAAAAACATGGCGAATTCACAGAGCATCTTCATGAAAGATGTGAACAGAAGAATCACATAATGTATAAACAGGAAGATGTGAGTCTGTACACAAGGGTTTTAAGAGATCTCTTAGTAACATTTTCTCTGCAGAAGCAATAATGCTTAGTATGTGCATTTATAGGGAGCATGCCCATTGCATAGAGAAAAGTGTTTATCATATGCATTTAAGATGTGATGACCTTCTATAGCATATAGGAATAGCATTTCTAGCAGAAAGGTTTTAGCCTGGCAGATTCAGCGATGGAAAAAGTATGGCGCTTGCAGCATTTCTGTCCCGACAAGAGCATTTGTTTTGATCATCATTATGAAGCGTAAATATCACAGTTACACCATTATACATACAAACACTGTGTTACCGGTTCGTCTTAGCACATGTATTTGGCAGAACTTACCTCGTTCACCCTAGAATACCGGACCTCTACACCACTGAACTAAAGGATCGAGCGTCTTGCTCAAGGGTCTGGCGTGGAATGAGCCAGCTTTCGACCGCCAATTCTGGCCTTCAGGTCCATCCAGCCAATCATCTGTCTGTATTTGAAACGCCAACTTGTTCCACATCGGGTGACATTTCTATATTCATCGCTGATGTAATTTCTCCTATACAGTGCTCCATTTGTGTCTGTGTGATAATCTCAGAAAAAAGAGGGAAAATATATCACTGTTTTAATTAATGATTTATGGTACTTAAGTAAATCTAAGTTACTTAACAGACATTCAGTCAACAGTGTTAACACTATGTATGCATGCTGTTGAGAAAAAGGGGCAGTGGTGGACTCTGATTGCTGATGCTTTTGTCATGTCACTCCCTTGATCTATGTCTCAGGTTGCATGCTGTGATAAGATGATGAATGATGATTTCATGACAAGCACAAAAACCCATCTACTGAAAGGTTATATGGGACCTGTTCTTCGCCTGGATGTATCTTGATGAGAATACTAGACCTTGAGTGATGAGAACAGTTGCTTCTCTTGTCTGCATTCTTTGTTGAAGCAGATTTGGTCCTATTGAGAGACTTCAACCTTTTTTAGCATTCTTTCTGCCAGCTTACTTTGAGGAGCCAGTGCCCATGTGTAGGTTTGCTTCCTCTAGTTGGGGTAGGTTTACTTTTCTAACAGTTTGCCACGGCAGTGGCAAGATGGCCTAATCTCTGCCATTTCCAACTGCTGTGGAGTTTTCAGCATGCATAGCTTGTACAGGGACCTCCTTCTTCTGCCTTTATCCAAGAATTGGATAAGCAAAACTGCATACTATCAAATGAAGAACGTTTTGTGCAATAAGTCACTGTCCTCGAAAGTTAGAAAAGGGTTCTTGCATGTTATAGAACAACCAAAGGCTGTGAGTGCTGGACAGTTAGTAAACAGGCAAAAAATCCCTGGAAGCCATGGAGATGTGGTTTTATAGAAGAATGCTGAAAATTAATTGGACAGCCAAAATGAACAATCAAAACTTTTTAAGGGAAGTTGAGTCGCACAGATAACTTATTACAAACATCAGAAAGAGGCAGTCATCGTTTTTTGGCCACGTTATGAGAAGACAAAAATTGGAACATGTTATGACAACCGGAAACATTTGTAGAAAGAGAGATAGAGGAAGACAATGTGAGAAGATCCTTGAGAGTCTTGTTTCATGGCACGGAAGGGAGTCAACACATGAATTCATCCATGCCGTCGGAGATCACAATTTGTGGAGAGGCAAGATCGCCCCCGCTAGTCAGCAAGGTACTAGATGATGATGATGATCCAAGAGGGCTAGGTATCCGACCTCACGACCCAAGAGATCAGCATAATGTGACAGTCCTAGCAATACAACATCAACACTAGTAATACATTAGTTCTCCTAGCAATACAACATCAACACTAATAGTACATTAGTTCTCCTAGATATACAACATCAGCACTAATAGTACATTAGTTCTCCTAGATATACAGCATCAGCACTAATAGTACATTAGTTCTCCTAGATATACAGCATCAGCACTAATAGTACATTAGTTCTCCTAGATATACAGCATCAGCACTAATAGTACATTAGTTCTCCTAGATATACAGCATCAGTACTAATAGTACATTAGTTCTCCTAGATATACAGCATCAGCACTAATAGTACATTAGTTCTCCTAGATATACAGCATCAGCACTAATAGTACATTAGTTCTCCTAGATATACAGCATCAGCACTAATAGTACATTAGTTCTCCTAGATATACAGCATCAGCACTAATAGTACATTAGTTCTCCTAGATATACAGCATCAGCACTAATAGTACATTAGTTCTCCTAGATATACAGCATCAGCACTAATAGTACATTAGTTCTCCTAGATATACAGCATCAGCACTAATAGTACATTAGTTCTCCTAGATATACAGCATCAGTACTAATAGTACATTAGTTCTCCTAGATATACAACATCAGCACTAATAGTACATTAGTTATCCTAGATATACAGCATCAGCACTAATAGTACATTAGTTATCCTAGATATACAACATCAGCACTAATAGTACATTAGTTATCCTAGATATACAGCATCAGCACTAATAGTACATTAGTTCTCCTAGATATACAGCATCAGCACTAATAGTACATTAGTTCTCCTAGATATACAGCATCAACAATAATAGTACATTACTTCTCCTAGATATACAGCATCAGCAATAATAGTACATTAGTTCTCCTACATATACAGCATCAGCAATAATAGTACATTAGTTCTCCTACATATACAGCATCAGCACTAATAGTACATTAGTTCTACGTATACAGCATCAGCACCAATAGTACATTAGTTCTCCTAGATATACAGCACCAGCACCAATAGTACATTAGTTCTCCTAGATATACAGCACCGGCACCAATAGTACATTAGTTCTCCTAGATATACAGCACCGGCACCAATAGTACATTAGTTCTCCTAGATATACAGCACCAGCACCAATAGTACATTAGTTCTCCTAGATATACAACACCAGCACCAATAGTACATTAGTTCTCCTAGATATACAGCATCAGCACTAATAGTACATTAGTTCTCCTAGATATACAGCATCAGCACTAATAGTACATTAGTTCTCCTAGATATACAGCATCAGCACTAATAGTACATTAGTTCTCCTAGATATACAGCATCAGCAATAATAGTACATTAGTTCTCCTAGGTATACAGCATCAGCAATAATAGTACATTAGTTCTCCTAGATATACAGCATCAGCAATAATAGTACATTAGTTCTCCTAGGTATACAGCATCAACACTAATAGTACATTAGTTCTCCTAGGTATACAGCATCAGCAATAATAGTACATTAGTTCTCCTAGGTACACAGCATCAGCAATAATAGTACATTAGTTCTCCTAGGTATACAGCATCAGCAATAATAGTACATTAGTTCTCCTAGAGATACAGCATCAACACTAATAGTACATTAGTTCTCCTAGGTATACAGCATCAACACTAATAGTACATTAGTTCTCCTAGGTATACAGCATCAACACTAATAGTACATTAGTTCTCCTAGGTATACAGCATCAGCACTAATAGTACATTAGTTCTCCTAGGTATACAGCATCAGCACTAATAGTACATTAGTTCTCCTAGATATACAGCATCAGCACTAATAGTACATTAGTTCTCCTAGATATACAGCATCAGCACTAATAGTACATTAGTTCTCCTAGATATACAGCATCAGCAATAATAGTACATTAGTTCTCCTAGATATACAGCATCAGCAATAATAGTACATTAGTTTCTCCTAGGTATACAGCATCAGCACTAATAGTACATTAGTTCTCCTAGGTATACAGCATCAGCACTAATAGTACATTAGTTCTCCCTAGGTATACAGCATCAGCACTAATAGTACATTAGTTCTCCTAGGTATACAGCATCAGCACTAATAGTACATTAGTTCTCCTAGGTATACAGCATCAGCACTAATAGTACATTAGTTCTCCTAGATATACAGCATCAGCACTAATAGTACATTAGTTCTCCTAGGTATACAGCATCAGCACTAATAGTACATTAGGTCTCTAGGTATACAGCATCAGCACTAATAGTACATTAGTTCTTTTAGGTATACAGCATCAGCATAATAGACATTAGTTCTCCTAGGTATACAGCATCAGCACTAATAGTACATTAGTTCTCTTAGGTATACAGCATCAGCACTAATAGTACATTAGTTCTTTTAGTATACAGCATCAGCAATAATAGTACTTAGTTCTCCTAGGTATACAGCATCGCACTAATAGTACATAGTTCTCCTAGATATACAGCATCAGCACTAATAGTACATTAGTTCTCCTAGATATACAGCATCTAGAACTAATAAGTATATATTTCTCCTAGAATACAGCATCAGCACCAATAGTAATTAGGTCTCCTAGATATACAGCATCAGCCACAATAGTACATTAGTTCTCCTAGATATACAGCATCAGCACTAATAGTACTTAGTTCTCCTAGATATACAGCATCAACACTAATAGTACATTATTTCTCTAGATATACAGCATCAACACTAATAGTACATTAGTTCTCCTAGGTATACAGCATCAGCACTAATAGTACATTAGTTCTCCTAGATATACAGCATCAACACTAACTAGTACATTAGTTCTCTAGGTATACGCATCAACACTAATAGTACATTAGTTCTCTTAGGTATACAGCATCAGCAATAATAGTACATTAGTTCTCCTAGATATACAGCATCAGCACTAATAGTACATTAGTTCTCCTAGATATACAGCATCAGCACTAATAGTACATTAGTTCTCCTAGATATACAGCATCAGCACTAATAGTACATTAGTTCTCCTAGATATACAGCATCAGCACTAATAGTACATTAGTTCTCCTAGATATACAGCATCAACACTAATAGTACATTATTTCTCCTAGGTATACAGCATCAACACTAATAGTACATTAGTTCTCCTAGGTATACAGCATCAACACTAATAGTACATTAGTTCTCCTAGGTATACAGCATCAGCACTAATAGTACATTAGTTCTCCTAGATATACAGCATCAGCACTAATAGTACATTAGTTCTCCTAGATATACAGCATCAGCACTAATAGTACATTAGTTCTCCTAGATATACAGCATCAGCAATAATAGTACATTAGTTCTCCTAGATATACAGCATCAGCAATAATAGTACATTAGTTCTCCTAGATATACAGCATCAACACTAATAGTACATTAGTTCTCCTAGATATACAGCATCAGCACTAATAGTACATTAGTTCTCCTAGGTATACAGCATCAGCACTAATAGTACATTAGGTCTCCTAGATATACAGCATCAGCACTAATAGTACATTAGTTCTCCTAGGTATACAGCATCAGCACTAATATTACATTAGTTCTCCTAGATATACAGCATCAGCAATAATAGTACATTAGTTCTCCTAGATATACAGCATCAGCAATAATAGTACATTAGTTCTCCTAGATATACAGCATCAGCAATAATAGTACATTAGTTCTCCTACGTATACAGCATCAGCACTAATAGTACATTAGTTCTCCTACGTATACAGCATCAGCACCAATAGTACATTAGTTCTCCTAGATATACAGCACCAGCACCAATAGTACATTAGTTCTCCTAGATATACAGCACCAGCACCAATAGTACATTAGTTCTCCTAGATATACAGCACCAGCACCAATAGTACATTAGTTCTCCTAGATATACAGCATCAGCACTAATAGTACATTAGTTCTCCTAGATATACAGCATCAGCACTAATAGTACATTAGTTCTCCTAGATATACAGCATCAGCACTAATAGTACATTAGTTCTCCTAGATATACAGCATCAGCACTAATAGTACATTAGTTCTCCTAGATATACAGCATCAGCAATAATAGTACATTAGTTCTCCTAGATATACAGCATCAACACTAATAGTACATTAGTTCTCCTAGGTATACAGCATCAGCAATAATAGTACATTAGTTCTCCTAGATATACAGCATCAACACTAATAGTACATTAGTTCTCCTAGGTATACAGCATCAGCACTAATAGTACATTAGTTCTCCTAGATATACAGCATCAGCACTAATAGTACATTAGTTCTCCTAGGTATACAGCATCAGCACTAATAGTACATTAGTTCTCCTAGATATACAGCATCAGCACTAATAGTACATTAGTTCTCCTAGATATACAGCATCAACACTAATAGTACATTAGTTCTCCTAGATATAGAGCATCAGCAATAATAGTACATTAGTTCTCCTAGGTATACAGCATCAACACTAATAGTACATTAGTTCTCCTAGGTATACAGCATCAACACTAATAGTACATTAGTTCTCCTAGGTATACAGCATCAGCACTAATAGTACATTAGTTCTCCTAGATATACAGCATCAGCACTAATAGTACATTAGTTCTCCTAGGATATACAGCATCAGCACTAATAGTACATTAGTTCTCCTAGATATACAGCATCAGCACTAATAGTACATTAGTTCTCCTAGATATACAGCATCAGCAATAATAGTACATTAGTTCTCCTAGATATACAGCATCAGCACTAATAGTACATTAGTTCTCCTAGATATACAGCATCAGCACTAATAGTACATTAGTTCTCCTAGGTATACAGCATCAGCACTAATAGTACATTAGGTCTCCTACGATATACAGCATCAGCACTAATAGTACATTAGTTCTCCTAGGTATACAGCATCAGCACTAATATTACATTAGTTCTCCTTAGGATATACAGCATCAGCACTAATAGTACATTAGTTCTTCTAGGATATACAGCATCAGCACTAATAGTACATTAGTTCTCCTAGATATACAGCATCAGCACTAATAGTACATTAGTTCTTCTAGGTATACAGCATCAGCACTAATAGTACATTAGTTCTCCTAGATATACAGCATCAGCAATAATAGTACATTAGTTCTCCTACGATATACAGCATCAGCACTAATAGTACATTAGTTCTCCTAGATATACAGCATCAGCACTAATAGTACATTAGTTCTCCTAGATATACAGCATCAGCACTAATAGTACATTAGTTCTCCTAGATATACAGCATCAAGCACTAATAGTACATTAGTTCTCCTAGATATACAGCATCAGCACTAATAGTACATTAGTTCTCCTAGATATACAGCATCAGCACTAATAGTACATTAGTTCTCCTAGGTATACAGCATCAGCAATAATAGTACATTAGTTCTCCTAGATATACAGCATCAGCACTAATAGTACATTAGTTCTCCTAGGTATACAGCATCAGCACTAATAGTACATTAGTTCTCCTAGATATACAGCATCAAGCACTAATAGTACATTAGTTCTCCTAGATATACAGCATCAAGCACTAATAGTACATTAGTTCTCCTAGATATACAGCATCAGCACTAATAGTACATTAGTTCTCTAGATATACAGCATCAGCACTAATAGTACATTAGTTCTCCTAGGTATACAGCATCAGCACTAATAGTACATTAGTTCTCCTAGGATATACAGCATCAGCACTAATAGTACATTAGTTCTCCTAGATATACAGCATCAGCACTAATAGTACATTAGTTCTCCTAGATATACAGCATCAGCACTAATAGTACATTAGTTCTCCTAGATATACAGCATCAGCACTAATAGTACATTAGTTCTAGATATACAGCATCAGCACTAATAGTACATTAGTTCTCCTAGGTATACAGCATCAGCACTAATAGTACATTAGTTCTCCTAGGTATACAGCATCAGCACTAATAGTACATTAGTTCTCCTAGATATAGCAGCATCAGCAATAATAGTACATTAGTTCTCCTAGATATACAGCATCAGCACTAATAGTACATTAGTTCTCCTAGATATACAGCATCAGTACTAACAGTACATTAGTTCTCCTAGATATACAGCATCAGCACTAATAGTACATTAGTTCTCCTAGATATACAGCATCAGCACTAATAGTACATTAGTTCTCCTAGATATACAGCATCAGCACTAATAGTACATTAGTTCTCCTAGATATACAGCATCAGCACTAATAGTACATTAGTTCTCCTAGATATACAGCATCAGCACTAATAGTACATTAGTTCTCCTAGATATACAGCATCAGCACTAATAGTACATTAGTTCTCCTAGATATACAGCATCAGCACTAATAGTACATTAGTTCTCCTAGATATACAGCATCAGCACTAATAGTACATTAGTTCTCCTAGATATACAGCATCAGCACTAATAGTACATTAGTTCTCCTAGATATACAGCATCAGCACTAATAGTACATTAGTTCTCCTAGATATACAGCATCAGCACTAATAGTACATTAGTTCTCCAGATATACAGCATCAGCACTAAAGTACATTTGTTCTCCCAGATATACAGCATCAGCACTAATAGTACATTAGTTCTCCTAGATATACAGCATCAGCACTAATAGTACATTAGTTCTCCTAGAATACAGCATCAGCACTAATAGTACATTAGTTCTCCCAGATATACAACATCAGCACTAATAGTACATTAGTTTCCTAGATATACAGCATTTTTTTTTTTTGTAAAATTCTTTTTTTTTACAATTTTTTTTTTTACAGCATTTTTTTTTTTTTTAATTTTTTCTTTTAAATCAATTTAATTTTTCTTATACACATCAGCACAAAGTTTAGTTTCCTAGAAAACCCCCTTTTTTTTTTTTTTTTTTTTTCACACAGCAAAAGTACATTAGTTTCCTTTACAGCACAGCCCAAAAAGTACATTATTTCTAGATATACAGCACAGCAAATAGTACATTAGTTCTCCTAGATATACAGCATCAGCACTAATAGTACATTAGTTCTCCTAGATATACAGCATCAGCACTAATAGTACATTAGTTCTCCTAGATATACAGCATCAGCACTAATAGTACATTAGTTCTCCTAGATATACAGCATCAGCACTAATAGTACATTAGTTCTTCTAGATATACAGCATCAGCACTAATAGTACATTAGTTCTCCTAGATATACAGCATCAGCAATAATAGTACATTAGTTCTCCTAGATATACAGCATCAGCACTAATAGTACATTAGTTCTCCTAGATATACAGCATCAGCAATAATAGTACATTAGTTCTCCTAGGTATACAGCATCAGCACTAATAGTACATTAGTTCTCCTAGGTATACAGCATCAGCAATAATAGTACATTAGTTCTCCTAGATATACAGCATCAGCAATAATAGTACATTAGTTCTCCTAGGTATACAGCATCAGCACTAATAGTACATTAGTTCTCCTAGATATACAGCATCAGCACTAATAGTACATTAGTTCTCCTAGGTATACAGCATCAGCACTAATAGTACATTAGTTCTCCTAGGTATACAGCATCAGCACTAATAGTACATTAGTTCTCCTAGATATACAGCATCAGCACTAATAGTACATTAGTTCTCCTAGATATACAGCATCAGCACTAATAGTACATTAGTTCTCCTAGATATACAGCATCAGCAATAATAGTACATTAGTTCTCCTAGATATACAGCATCAGCACTAATAGTACATTAGTTCTCCTAGATATACAGCATCAGCACTAATAGTACATTAGTTCTCCTAGATATACAGCATCAGCACTAATAGTACATTAGTTCTCCTGGGTATACAGCATCAGCACTAATAGTACATTAGTTCTCCTAGGTATACAGCATCAGCACTAATAGTACATTAGTTCTCCTAGATATACAGCATCAGCACTAATAGTACATTAGTTCTCCTAGATATACAGCATCAGCACTAATAGTACATTAGTTCTCCTAGATATACAGCATCAGCACTAATAGTACATTAGTTCTCCTAGGTATACAGCATCAGCACTAATAGTACATTAGTTCTTCCTAGATATACAGCATCAGCACTAATAGTACATTAGTTCTTCTAGGTATACAGCATCAGCACTAATAGTACATTAGTTCTCCTTAGGTATACAGCATCAACACTAATAGTACATTAGTTCTCCTAGATATACAGCATCAGCACTAATAGTACATTAGTTCTCCTAGGTATACAGCATCAGCACTAATAGTACATTAGTTCTCCTAGATATACAGCATCAGCACTAATAGTACATTAGTTCTCCTAGATATACAGCATCAGCACTAATAGTACATTAGTTCTCCTAGATATACAGCATCAGCACTAATAGTACATTAGTTCTCCTAGATATACAGCATCAGCACTAATAGTACATTAGTTCTCCTAGATATACAGCATCAGCACTAATAGTACATTAGTTCTCCTAGATATACAGCATCAAGCACTAATAGTACATTAGTTCTCCTAGGTATACAGCATCAGCAATAATAGTACATTAGTTCTCCTAGGTATACAGCATCAAGCACTAATAGTACATTAGTTCTCCTAGGTATACAGCATCAGCACTAATAGTACATTAGTTCTCCTAGATATACAGCATCAACACTAATAGTACATTAGTTCTCCTAGATATACAGCATCAACACTAATAGTACATTAGTTCTCCTAGATATACAGCATCAACACTAATAGTACATTAGTTCTGCTAGGTATACAGCATCAGCACTAATAGTACATTAGTTCTCTTAGATATACAGCATCAGCACTAATAGTACATTAGTTCTCCTAGATATACAGCATCAGCACTAATAGTACATTAGTTCTCCTAGATATACAGCATCAGCACTAATAGTACATTAGTTCTCCTAGATATACAGCATCAGCACTAATAGTACATTAGTTCTAGATATACAGCATCAGCACTAATAGTACATTAGTTCTCCTAGGTATACAGCATCAGCACTAATAGTACATTAGTTCTCCTAGGTATACAGCATCAGCACTAATAGTACATTAGTTCTCCTAGGTATACAGCATCAGCACTAATAGTACATTAGTTCTCCTAGGTATACAGCATCAGCACTAATAGTATATTAGTTCTCCTAGATATACAGCATCAGCACTAATAGTACATTAGTTCTCCTAGATATACAGCATCAGTACTAACAGTACATTAGTTCTCGTAGATATACAGCATCAGCACTAATAGTACATTAGTTCTCCTAGGTATACAGCATCAGCACTAATAGTACATTAGTTCTCCTAGGTATACAGCATCAGCACTAATAGTACATTAGTTCTCCTAGATATACAGCATCAACACTAATAGTACATTAGTTCTCCTAGATATAGAGCATCAGCAATAATAGTACATTAGTTCTCCTAGATATACAGCATCAGCAATAATAGTACATTAGTTCTCCTAGATATACAGCATCAGTACTAACAGTACATTAGTTCTCCTAGATATACAGCATCAGCACTAATAGTACATTAGTTCTCCTAGGTATACAGCATCAACACTAATAGTACATTAGTTCTCCTAGGTATACAGCATCAGCACTAATAGTACATTAGTTCTCCTAGATATACAGCATCAGCACTAATAGTACATTAGTTCTCCTAGATATACAGCATCAGCACTAATAGTACATTAGTTCTCCTAGGTATACAGCATCAGCACTAATAGTACATTAGTTCTGCTAGATATACAGCATCAGCACTAACAGTACATTAGTTCTCCTAGATATACAGCATCAGTACTAACAGTACATTAGTTCTCCTTGATATACAGCATCAGTACTAACAGTACATTAGTTCTCCTAGATATACAGCATCAGTACTAACAGTACATTAGTTCTCCTAGATATACAGCATCAGTACTAACAGTACATTAGTTCTCCTAGATATACAGCATCAGCACTAATAGTACATTAGTTCTCCTAGATATACAGCATCAGCACTAATAGTACATTAGTTCTCCTAGATATACAGCATCAGCACTAATAGTACATTAGTTCTCCTAGATATACAGCATCAGCACTAATAGTACATTAGTTCTTATAGCAATACAACAACAACACTAATAGTACTTTAGTTCTCCTAGGAATACAGCATAAGCACTAATAGTACATTAGTTCTTATAGCAATACAACAACACTAATAGTACTTTAGTTCTCCTAGGAATACAGCATCAATATTAATAGTAATTTATTTCTCCTTGGAATACAGCATCAACATTAATAGTACTTTAGTTCTCCTAGGAATACAGCATCAACATTAATAGTACTTTAGTTCTCCTAGGAATACAGCATGAACACTAATAGTACATTAGTTCTCATAGCAGTACATCATCAACACTAATAGTACATTAGTTCTCCTAGATATACAGCATCAGCACTAATAGTACATTAGTTCTCATAGCAGTACATCATCAACACTAATAGTACATTAGTTCTCCTAGATATACAGCATCAGCACTAATAGTACATGAGTTCTCCTTGATATACAGCATCAGCACTAATAGTACATTAGTTCTCCTAGATATACAACATCAACACTAATAGTACATTAGTTATCCTAGATATACAACATCAGCACTAATAGTACATTAGTTCTCCTAGATATACAACATCAACACTAATAGTACATTAGTTATCCTAGATATACAACATCAACACTAATAGTACATTAGTTATCCTAGATATACAACATCAACACTAATAGTACATTAGTTCTCCTAGATATACAACATCAACACTAATAGTACATGAGTTCTCCTAGATATACAGCATCAGCACTAATAGTACATTAGTTCTCCTAGATATACAGCATCAGCACTAATAGTACATTAGTTCTCCTAGATATACAGCATCAGCACTAACAGTACATTAGTTCTCCTAGATATACAGCACCAGCACCAATAGTACATTAGTTCTCCTATATATACAGAATCAGCACTAATAGTACATTTGTTTTATAACCCTGTCAGTGAAGAAGAAGAAGAAGAAGAAGAGGAAGAAGAATGGGGCTGCCCTCCAGGGCAATCTGCCGATGATTGAACAGGATTTATTTGCGACATTTGATGGATGACATAGCTATCCTCATCACGGACGTTATTTACTAACCTCCGCAACGCATTCTAAATATATGTTGGTCCGGTGGGTTTTTGAAATGGGGCTTTTACCACGCACACACATATTCCAACAACCGATCTTACACTGGTGCTATAGATAATATCGGAAGCTCGGTGGTATAGTGGCTAGAACGCTTACCTGCCTGCCTGGTGGTCAAATGTATGAAATCCCCCCAAGGCGAGGATGTAAACAGTAAACTATTGATGTGGCCTTCTGAAGGAAAGTAATTAAATAACAGCATTTGTATTATAAAATGCATGGGAGAGTATGCACAACGAAAATCTTATTTCAGCACACAAACTGGCTCTTAAGTAATACCCTATATAGAGTTCGTGAGTTTTTTTTTTTGTTTTTTTTTTTTAATTTGTTCTACATACAAAGTGTAGTGAGACTTTACAAACACCGGTACTTCATTTTTAATTCACCTCAAACCAAGAAATTCCGGGAGTTCCCTGGAAATCATTGACATCAGGGTGATTCCTAGCCGCTCAGCTAAAGTCGCTTGTGAAATTGTAACACTGTTATAGTTATCCGTACTGTCGTAATTTTTTTCTCTTCTTGGGGGGAGGGGGGGGGGGTGTTCCCCTCTCGTTTTGAACTCAAGCGTAGTCCACACACGTCCTACTAGTTCTAATGCACTGATTTTTGCATGTGGATTAGCTTTCACTATTATCAGTGACCTTGCCATCAGGCGAACCCACTCCTACTTTTGAGATACTTGTAATTTATGTCCCCAAGGACGAGAAGTCTGCAGATTAGTGCAGCTGCCCGGTGTAGAGATTGAACCCGCTAACTCGGCATTCGCACGTCTAATGTTCAAGAGTGAACGCTCTTCTCCATTCGGCCACGTCGACCTCCGTTGCGATTAGCGTAATTCGATCAAACATTGACAAAGGGGTTCAATCACAGCAACCCTGGGATTTTCATCCTCTTCTTTTTTCCCAATGAGAAAAGCCGTTTGTGTTTGCGTTGTTACAGTTTCCGGCTTCTTTTTATCTTGTCCTTTATCGTTCTCTCCTTCACCTCCTCCCCCTTCTTCTTCTTAATTGTCTGTTTCTTCTTCTAATCCTTTAAATGTTTAGAGAGGTATTAAAGGGCATGATGATCCACTTCATTGCACCGGTATGGCCGGTTCCTCTCCGCAAACAGTTTGCCGCCAACCGACAGTCTCAGTTCATAAATAAACACACATAGTATTGTTTGACGCTCATAGAAGTGAGAAGGAGGCAGTAGAGACTACTTCCGCCTTCTCGCTTTTATACGCGCCAAACAATACTATGTGTGTTTATTTATGAACTGTCTTAGTGACCTCAAAGGATTTCCCATGTAATACCAAAAGCGTCGTACAGTGCACCAAATAGGTAGCTCCAGCGAGGGAAACCAAAGGTCCCGAAGAAGCTGCACTCTAGAGAAATAAAGGGGCCCCAACAGGAACTAACGATCTCCGAAGTACGAGGCAGACGTCTTTATCACGCCCCCCCCCCCTTCTCCCTCCCCCGTTCTTCTTATCATTTTGCTCTTGTATCCTCTCCTTCCTTTCCCCTATTCCTTTGCTGTTTATTTTTTGTTCGTCTCGTAGTCTTCTCGTCAAAGTAAAACATGGCCTTAATACATGTATACGCGCTGAGCAACACTCGGCAGCCCCCCATTCAATTAGAATCAAATGAAAGTACAAGTACAAATAGCAGTTTCCTGTCGTCTCTTTCTCCCACCGCCTACACTCGCCACTCACAAGGTCAAGTTCTATATAAATCTGAATGTTTAAAGGACCCCCCCCCCCTCTCTCTCTCTCTCTCTCTCTCTCTCTCACACACACACACACACACACACACACACACACACACACATATCTCCTTCCTCCCCTCCCCACCATATCTCAGTCAGTTAAACACATTTAAACAGTTTAGTTAATAATAACGAGGTGTGCCCTCAGCGACCTGTGACTTCAACGTCTCAGCCGGTAGATCACCTACTGGCAGCAGTGGTTCTCAACTTTGTGGCAGCTGTGCGTTAACCGAGCCACCCTAAACGTTGCATGCCCTTTGCATCCCCCACCCGAGGTTGACTTGCTAGACAAGTTTATGTTCAATAGTTTACTATTGCTTTCTGAATGAGACGTCACCGTTGAAGTTCTGCTGACAGGTGTAAGATCGATCCCCTACCCCGCCATCGGGTTCTACTGAACTAATAGATAGATAGATAGATAGATAGATAGATAGATAGATAGATTAAGATAGATAGATAGATAGATAGATGATAGATAGATAGATAGATATAGATAGATAGATAGATAGATAGATAGATAGATAGATAGATAGATAGTCAAACCTCGGTTTTCGTCGATAATCCGTCCGAAAACAACAAAACACGAAACCAATGAAAACCGAGACAATTATTTCCATATGTATCAATGTCTTCTTCTTCTTCAGCGTTCCGAGCCATTGAGGTTCTTTGCTGCAGATACAATCCGTCTCCATTCGTCTCTCTTGTTGACCTTCTCTTGCCAGTCGTTGATTCCAAGTGCTTGTAGGTCTGTATATATATTATCTCTCCACCGTCTTCTTGGTCTACCTCGGGGTCGACGATCATTTATTTAAATATTGAGCACAACCCACTACTGGCAACGCCGATCGCATTCTGGTATGAACCTAAGGCCTATCCACGTCAATATGGAAACACTATACTCGAGTTTCGCCCTCATTTGAGCTCGTCAGTGAGGGCGAAACTCGAGTATAGTGCTTCCATATTGACGTGGATAGGCCTTAGGTTCATACCAGAATGCGATCGGCGTTGCCAGTAGTGGGTTGTGCTCAATATTTAAATTTCAAATCCCGAAACAACCACATAATCGATCATTTATTTCCTGAGTGTAAGCGAGTTTTGTTTCCCTATTATCTTCCATTCTTTCTATATGCCCCAGCCATTGTAGTCTATTAGCCTTCATGATACCAGTGATTAGCGGGGACTTAAACAGATCATAAATGTCTTTTTTACTTCTTCTTTTCCACTCTCCACTTTGTGTATCCCTAATGGGTCCAAAGATGCGTCTTAAAACTTTGTTCTCAAAGGTTTGTAGCAAGGCTTCGTCTCCTTTCGTTGTACTCCAGGTTTCAGAGCCATACAGCACAACTGGTCTGATCAGTGTTTTGTATATTGTGATCTTGGTGTTACGAGATAGCGCCTGTGATTTTAGTAGATGTTGTAGTGCATAGTATATCTTATTTCCAGAATTGATTCTAGTTTGTATTTCTTCCCTTATGATGTTGGAGCAGTTGAAGATTGTACCCAGGTATTTGTATGTTTCCGTTCTTTTAATGGTCATATTATCTATTTGTATGTGGCCAGAGTTTTTAGCCATTCCTTCTCTTTAAATTACCATATGTACATCCAATTAATTCATTCTAGACACTCACAATGCATACCAAAAACACATTATATAGAGAATAAATATAGTGTTTAATACTATGTTTTGGCCCCAGACGTGTCCGAACTCGCACCTTCGCCGTGCCTAGTAACACAGTGTATGCCTGTGCGTGTCTTGAATTTTTCAAACCATAATCGACATCTTCAATTGTTTGCGATCTCTGTTTCGTTAGCACATTCATGTCTTTCGCTACATTAGCCTCTTTTATTGCTTCCTTTTTCGCCACAATTAAACTTATCGTGGATGGCGACTTCCCGTACATGTGACCGATTTCAGCAATCTTAATGCCACTCTCGTATTTTATCATTA
This sequence comes from Cepaea nemoralis, assembly GCA_014155875.1. Classification (NCBI taxonomy): domain Eukaryota; kingdom Metazoa; phylum Mollusca; class Gastropoda; order Stylommatophora; family Helicidae; genus Cepaea; species Cepaea nemoralis. Next base: position 632,638 of record JACEFZ010027752.1, read on the forward strand.
GCAAATGATGCTCACACAACGAAAAACAACGCCAAACTGAGCAGAAAAACGCGTGGGTCCCTTTCTTTTCGCAAAATTAGCAACGAGGTCATGTTGGCACATCGACAAAAACGTCATGAAAGCTTGGAGAGAGCAGTCATGGAGAGGTACATGCGCGGGAAGAGATTAAGAGGAAGGCCAAAGAGAAGATGGGTGCAGGATGTGGCAGATGCTTTCCAGATGAGTGTTTCGGACACAGGACATCTTGCTTATGACCAAGAAGTTTTTCCGGGCGGTTGTTACGGGAGCTAAGTTCTGCAAGGAACATGCTACTGAATGAATGAATGAACAGTAAACGCCATGGTAGAGGAATTAGAAGTACTAGAAGAATTTCTAATACACAACGCACTTAATCCAAAGATTACGAACATGACACAACTGATTCAAAATAATCTGCGCCACTGATTTTAAGATAAATTGTCGGATCATTGTGTGTGTGACAATAGTCAAATGACCGCCATTAAACTATTAAGTCACGCCAACCTTACAACAATGAGCCCATAAACAAACATGGTGTCTCGCCACCTTCATGCCGAACACTACGGAAATGTTTTTTTAAGGTGGGGGAGGAGGTGAAGGTGAGAGGATCGACTTAATTGCACTGGGTTTGATCCCATTTGACTCGGTCTTCTTCTTCTTCTGCGTTCATCCGGATTTTTTTTTCCGGATGTGACTGCGTTGTGCCTGTTTACAGCAGAGCTGCGTTCTTGCGCCGTGAGGCCGACACATCCGACTTCTGCGGGGACTCGGTCTCTGCCCGCAGGTGTCGGTAATTCCGGCCCGGTGCAATGAAGTCGATCTTCTTGAATTTTAAAACCCATTTGTTTTAACATTTTCACATTGCAGGCGACGGGACCTCGTTCGACCGTGCATAAGACATTATCAGCACTTAACCCTATCAACTTCTTTAACGCGCCCGCTGAATACACGTGCAAAGTGGGTTCTTTAATTTTTAATGGTTTGAGAAGCCTTGAATTCCATCACGTCCCAGCAACAATTGCGCGGGCGTATTCGCTGTAGCACAGGGCTAACCCGCGCGACCCGCTTCAATTATCTATTTTACCTAACGGAAAGCCAACATTCGGACATTTCCTTCCATTGGTTAGGATTACCTTTTGACACAAGTGGCGTAATTGTTGCAGATTATTGAATTCACTTTAACTTAATATTATTCAGAGCCTGCATTACATTATTATTGATACCTCATTACTCTTAAGTTAGCCGAATTAAGATTTCCCCCACATTAATATCGACACTTTCCTACGTTTGTGTTAATGTAAATAGAATTGTGTCATGGGCGGGAATTTGTTTCCGCTGATTTATTTGCCGTGTGTGCGGACTTGCGTGCCGCCGTTTAGCCAATGAATCAGCCGCAGTTTGGAAACAGCTGCGGCAAGAGAAATGCAGTCACTTGTTTATTGTGACAGACAGTAGCAACAACTGCTTATTGTTGTTGTTAGCCTTTGTAGTTGTGGTCTTTATATTGGGACTTGTAGTTACTAACGTAAGTATCATCAGGTATTTAAGTTCCTGTAGGTGGTTACTGGGAGTTAAAGTTACTGTAGATGGTTACAGTGTGTCAAAGTTACTGTGGGTGGTTACAAGTTGTCAAAGTTACTGTAGGTGGTTACTGGGAGTCAAAGTTACTGTATGTGGTTACTGGGTGTCAGAGTTACTGTAGGTGGTTACTGGTTGTCAAAGTTACTGTAGGTGGTTACTGGGAGTCATAGTTACTGTAGGTGGTTACTGGGTGTCATAGTTACTGTAGGTGGTTACTGGTTGTCAAAGTTACTGTAGGTGGTTACTGGGAGTCAAAGTTACTGTATGTGGTTACTGGGTGTCAGAGTTACTGTAGGTGGTTACTGGTTGTCAAAGTTACTGTAGGTGGTTACTGGGAGTCATAGTTACTGTAGGTGGTTACTATGTGTCATAGTTACTGTAGGTGGTTACTGGTTGTAAAAGTTACTGTAGGTGGTTACTGGTTGTCAAAGTTACTGTAGGTGGTTACTGGGAGTCATAATTACTGTAGGTTGTTCCTAGTTGTCAAAGTTACTGTAGGTGGTTACTGGAAGTCATAATTACTGTAGGTTGTTCCTGGTTGTCAAAGTTACTGTAGGTGGTTACTGGGAGTCATAGTTACTGTAGGTGGTTACTGGGTGTCAAAGTTACTGTAGGTGGTAAATGGTTGTCAAAGTTACTGTAGGTGGTTACTGGTTGTCAAAGTTACTGTAGGTGGTTACTGGTTGTCAAAGTTACTGTAGGTGGTTACTGGGAGTCATAATTACTGTAGGTTGTTCCTGTTTTTCAAAGTTACTGTAGGTGGTTACTGGGAGTCATAATTACTTTAGGTGGTTACTGGGTGTCGTAGTTACTGCAGGTGGTTACTGGGTGTCAGAGTTACTGTAGGTCGTTACTGTGAGTCATAATTACTGCAGGAGGCTACTAGGTGTCAAAGTTACTGTAGGTGGTTACTGGTTGTCAAAGTTAATGTAGGTGGTTACTGGGAGTCATAATTATTGTTGGTGGTTACTGGGTGTCAGAATTACTGTAGGAGTTTACTGGGTGTCATAGTTACTGCAGGAGGTTACTGATTGTCAAAGTTACTGTAGGTGGTTACTGAGAGTCATAATTACTGTAGGTGGTTACTGGTTGTCAAAGTTACTGTAGGTGGTTACTGAGAGTCATAATTACTGTAGGTGGTTACTGAGTGTTATAATTACTGTTGGAGGTTACTGAGTGTCATAGTTACTGCAGGTGGTTACTGGATGTCGTAGTTACTGTAGGTGGTTACTGGGTGTCGTAGTTACTGTAGGTGGTTACTGGGTGTCGTAGTTACTGTAGGTGCTTACTGGGTGTCAACGTTACTGTAGGTGCTTACTGGGTGTCATAGTTACTGTAGGTGGTTACTGGGTGTTTAAGTTACTGTAGGTGGTTACTGGTTGTCAAAATTACTGTAGGTGGTTACTGGGAGTCATAATTACTGTATGTGGTTACTGGGTGTCAGAATTACTGTAGGTGGTTACTGGGTATTAAAGTTACTGTAAATCTGAGGAAGAACTACAACGGCTACTATCTCGATTCTCCAATGCCTGTAATGAATTTGTTTTAGAGCAAAAAAGAAGACAGATTATGACGCATTACCAAAATGGGACCCATCAATCGTCATTGAAGACGCGGAGCTGAAAATAGTTGACAATTTCATATATCTAGGATAAGAAGTCAACATTAAATTTTCCTTGGATCAGGTAATCAACACCAGGATTGTTAATGCAGCAACAAAACTAAACAGGTTAACACAGAGAGTGTAAGAACAGAAAGTTTACCGCCAAAACAAAAGTCAGGTCTTTCAAGCCATTGTCATTAATACTCTTCTTTATGGAAGTGAAACCTTGTCTACTCACTCATCACTCACACTAAGAGAACAATTTAAACAGCTTTTATAAGCGGTGTCTGCGAAGAATACTTGGTATTAAGTAACAAGATAAGATCACAACTACCGAAGCATTGGAAACATCGGGTGGTGTGACGGTTTGTTCCATGTTCATTCTTCGTAGATTTAAATGGATAGGGCACATTAAGAGGATGGACGACGGTAGAATACCAAAGGACATCTTTTTAATGACTTACAGAATTGTAAAATATCTCCGGGTCGGCCTCTACTACGGTGCAAAAATGTGTGTAAGCCGGACATGGTGGATACAGATGTTGCACCTTGGAATCACATCGCCGATGATATAGAGGGGGAAAGATCAGGAATGGAAGAAAAACAAAAGAGAAAATGATTTCAGGTAGTCAGGCACTAAGCGTATGAGACGTCAGATGGTGCGTGATGGTGGAAATGACCATGTATTTACGTGCATCCATTGCGGACGAACATTTACCACGGGAATTGGTCTATTCAGTCACATTCGCCACCGCTATGGGTTGTATTTGTGCTATTTTTAAACACTTGTGCGATCGTGAAGTATATTGCCAATATATTTTGAACGTTTGCTATTTTCAGGTAATTCAGTAAACGACTTGTCTGTGTGACAGAAAGGCTGTACTACTAAGACTGTGTCTGAATTTGTCTGCATTTGCCCATATTGTGGATATATCTAGCTGCCTGCAGCGACTGGTAAGTGTTGGAATTGGCTAGTGTTTGTTCCAGGCCGTTGTGTTTCTTTATCTGCATTGTAATTCGGTACAGTTGTTTATGTTATATTATGTTACGGTGCTCAGTCCTCCGATGCAGCAGCCATCCTAGAGTATCTCTGCTCACTATTCTCGGGGGAAGTTGGTAATATCTCCTCTCTTGACCTCAACGTTTATCATAGGTCAGTGATTGTGATATTGCATCTGTGTGGTATAGGGTGTATTTTTAATGACTGTGCAGTGTTTGAAATTATTGCATGTCCAAGTTTTGTATTCACCGACTGTAAAGTTCATGCAACATAATAGGTAAATACAAAGCTTGGGCCGGTAATATTTTCAAACACTGCACAGTCATTAAAAATACACCCTCCATAATACTGGTGTGATACTGACCACATCACCTCTCGAGTACGAACACACTCTCTCTCTCTCTCTCTCTCTCTCTCACCCTCTCTCTCTCTCTCCCCCTCTCTCCCTCTCTCTCTCTCTCTCTCTCTCTCCCCCTCTCTCCCTCTCCCTCTCCCTCTCTCCCTCTCTCTCTCTTTATTTTCCTTTAGGGCATAAGCACTCAAGCAATTCACCCCAAGCCGTTATTCATTTATGTCTCTGCTTCTCTTCTCCGCGTGGTCTTCCTTTATTTCTTGTGCCCCGTGGGTTCCACACAAAGCCCTTTCTAGTTGTACAGTTATCAGGTTTTCTCAGTGAATGTCCTATCCAGCGGCAGCTTCGTTCTTTCACCTCTTGACTACTAACTGGTATCTATCTAGTTCACCCATGAACTCCACATTGGTGATTCTGTTATACGATTTCAATCCCATTTTTGTAGTTTATTGTATGATAATGCCGCTTGAACATTAGAATTGAACATTCCAAGTTTGTTGCCGATTGGTGTATAGAAGTGAGTCTAGTATTTTATGCCAACTACTTCTCAAGGGGTTTTTATAGTGCGGTGTTGGTCATTGACGCTAGTATGAAACACGTAAATGTAGATAAGTATTGCTAGTCTCTCTCTGTCTCTGTCTGTCTGTCTGTCTGTCTGTCTGTCTGTCTGTCTGTCTGTCTTCTTTCTTTCTCGTACATACATGAGGCAATAACACTTCTCACTACCGGCGTCTCTTCATCTGACGCCGCTGCCATATTGGTTTTCATTTACATATCTTGATAAACAAACTGCTCTACAGGATTTCCCCATATATAGCCAGTTTAGAATGATATACTGACTCACTGACATCGAAGCTGTATAGAACGTCTCAGACCCCCGGGAAGGTTAACCCGGTCAACAAATGCCCGCAGAAGTCGGATATGTCGGCCTAACGGCGCAAAAACGCAGCTCTGCTGTAAACAGACACAACGCAATCACATCCGAAAAAAAAACTCCGGATGAACGAAGAAGAAGAAGAAGAACGTCTCAGACAGCTCCTAGACAGTTCTGAATGAAACTCGTCTAGTACCCATTTAATGTGGCTGGGTCGAGCCCAGAGCCGCACTAGCAAGACAACAATCACCCTGTCACTACTGGGGACTGGACCACTGTTTCTAAAATCAAGCACGCAACCCGATACACCTGCAGGACCTCACGCTAGACAGCTGGGAATAATCCTGCCACTGCTGGAGACTGGACCATTGTCTCAATAAGCAAGCACACAAGCCGAGACACGTCCAGGGCCTCGGGCTAGACAGCTGGGAATTGTCTCAGCTAAAGTATTATTAATTTACTCCATTCATATAATATATAACTCTTGCATATGCACCTGGCGTGATGCAGCGAAATGTGCCAGGCAATAAATAGTGCAACATATTGTTAGTGGGCTTGAATGTTTAAATGTCAGCATCACCAAAAAAAACAAACAATGTTTCCTCATTTGGCTTGTGATACAAGCTGGCCCGGTTGCCAGGGATGTCTTCGACTGGGATCATTCTGACAGTGAGCTCAGACGTAGGAGACAATCAAACAGGATTGAGTGTTCTGCTCGTGACAGCCAATAGCACAGACAGATTCGTGTTGTATGCTGGGACAAGGGGATTAGCCTCCGGTTTCTACTGGGACAAAGGGACAGTGTCACATAGTGTTTTTGCTGGTTGGAATACACGGGTATCGAATCTTCATAGGAGAGAGAGAAAGAGTGAAAGGGGGGGGGGGGACTTTATTTTCAGTGGGATTCAGAATTGAACATACAAGCCAGTCTCTCTCTCTCTCTCTTCTCTCTCTCTCTCTCTCTCTCTCTCTCTCTCTCTCTCTCTCTCTCTCTCTCACACACACACACAAACACACACACACACACACACACACACACACCCCCCCCCCCCCCCCCGCTCAGAGAGAACGAACGAACGGACTTTATTTTCAAAGGGTCACAAATTGGGCACGGAGGCCAGTCTTACGTTCGGTCCTTCCATCTTTCGTACATCACTTATCTATTGTGCGTGTTATATTCGCATAGAAGAAAACAAAACATTGTCAAATGGATGCTGTGAACATAAACAAAACATAGTAATAAAAACTCCGCCGCGGAGCAAGCACTACAGTGAGCTTCTGATCGTCAGGAGAGGCCCCCCTTTCCCGAATGTTTCGACCTTTTACCTTCTTGACATCCTCTGGGGACGGGCCCGTCCGGGTCATGATTCTGGGCATTTTCCCCCTGCCGTGTGAGACGCTCGGTCGTTGTAATTGTCCTTGCTTTCTTATGCCCTGCAAGAATGTCTACTCCCAAGCCCCCCCCCCCCCCCCCGACCTCTCGGAGGAGAGCCGCGTGCACCCGGTGCTTCGTGCCCTCACATCTTTGGCCGAGGGAAGCCAGCTTCTTCCCCAGCCACTGCCTCTGTCGCCTCCGTTTGTCTTCGTTGCCATGTTCCTTCCTCGTACCCCGTGCATGGCACCGGGCTCCGGGAATCCGGCTCTTCCTCTGGGTTCCTCGACCCCTCTTGGTAGGTTTTCGCAAGACGACTGCCACCATGGCATGGAGGTTGGACTTCGGCCGACATTTATCTGACTTGGCGACTGCTACAGTGTGGCGGTTACCCAATTGAACAGTCCCGTTCTCAGATGCACTGCCCTCGCTCGGAGGGAAGGCTATAGAGTCGACACGAGACAGTACAAGTTCTAGCTCTCAGTTGAGAGATTGGTTCAGGTGTTAGATGATCCTGCAGTCACAAACAATAATGTTAACCATATTACTGCCGGGACATGTCCCACTCAATGTTTGGTGGCTCCACAGCCAACTCGGGGCCTTTTCGGCTTCCTCACCGAGTTGTTTTTGTGCCCGAGTTCTTGCTGGTCCCTTTGTGCCTAACTATTTTAGCACGTCATACTGTCATACACGGAGTGGGAGACTAGACCTCTTGCGCCTACCTCTACGGCGAATAGCCTGACAGTGACAGTGTACCCTTCCTGTCTCAGACTTGCGACCATGTCACTGTACTTCTCTATCTTATACGTATGCTGCTCCTCGATTCTCGACTCATATGGAACTGCCAGCGCAAGCAGCGTTAACTGCTTGGTTGACGAGGAAGGAGTAAAGTACAATGTCTGGTCGCAATCGAAACCGCTGGATCGCCTCAGGGTACGCACCATGTTATGAGATAGTGCGTACGTATATTATGTATGTGTTCGTCGGGTGGAGACAAGGTTGAAATGACCTAGCATATTGTAATTGTGCGGTTCATAAATAAACAATAAACACACAAGAGACATGTATTGTTTGGCGGTCATTGAAGTGAGAAGAAGGAAGTAGAGGCTAGAGGACGCACTAGGCAACATAACAATTGAAAGCTATAGTTACCGACCGGGATATTCAACCTGTCACCTTCAAATGCCCACGGCGCCTCGCTGCAGGAGCAAGTGTACGTCGACGCATGACCATCTAGACGCTCCTTATATTTCTGTCTGATTGAGCGAGCGTTAGTGTGGTTGACAGGAAGGTACCCCGATAAATTCATGAGCGCGATCGGGCGAGGATTTGCCTGCTGCTTTCGTCGTCTCGCTAAGCGAGGGGAAGAGTGGCCACCTGTTTCCTCCACGCAACCTAGCCAAAAAAGCCAAGAAAGAGTTTTTTAAGGACCCAATCAAAACAGACGAGTTAGGAGCCAACACTGACAGAAGGAACCACAGGAGGAGACGAACTCAAAGGAGAACCCTCCGGCCAATCTCCCGGCTGACGTCACAGGCATAACGCTTCAAGATCGGAAACTATCTAACACTGGCGCAGAAAACGAGACAAACTTAACTCGCACTTTGAGCCACCACAATTATAACCGACGCTATTGAGGTTGGTTGAACGTTGTGGAAAGTTTTTTTTTCTTTCTTTCTATGAATCCGAATCGGAATTCAGGCCCGCACAGTCTGATGGCTCTGTCTCATCGCGGTCCAATAACTGGTTTTCAGCTTTGGACGTGTTTATTTATGTACGCCGGTGTGTCCCTGGAATTACTGCCCCGTCTCTTGTGGAGCCTTGAACTCCATGTTCTGTCAAGTGCTTTGTAAACGGTACAGCCGCGCGTGCGGGTGTGTGTGTGTGTGTGCACGTGCGCGCGCGCGTGTGTGTGTGGAAGAGAGAGAGAAAGTGAGGGTGAAAAAGAGACAGAGAAGTAAGTAAAGTAGAGAGAGAGAGAGAGAGAGAGAGAGAGAGAGAGAGAGAGAGAGAGAGAGAGAGAGAGAGAGAGAAAGAAGTAAGTAAAGCAAAGAGAGAGAGAGAGAGAGAGAGAGAGAGAGAGAGAGAGAGAGAGAGAGGTAAGTAAAGTAAAGGACCATTGTCACGTCTAAAGGCACAACGGGTATATGGTGCTAGACCCAAATTTTGTATAGACCAACCGGCACTGGGTGGCTGATGTGGGCAGTGTCAGGCCGGACGCCTCCACTTCCCCAACAGTGTGTTGGTACGTTGCATGTTATTGGTGTGAATCGAGACAGATTTATTGTCCTAGTATACTGCAATAGGGGTAAATATCAGAGGATCGTCTTCGTTGCACCGCGTTTGCCCCCTAATTCCTCGGTCTCTTTCAGCAGGGCGGCCTGCCGGAGGCGTCGCACAGAGAAAGAACTCCATAGCTAGAGCGACGACCCCCGGGAGTCTCTGAGAACCTTGCACTCAGGAACCCAAATGGCGGAGTCCTGAAATGAGCCCGCGACCTTGGGAGCACGGGAAAGGCGACTTGTCCACTTCGCCACAGAGACACACTCTTATATTTGTATAGCATAATTTCTCTCTGCAGACCGCGTTGCGCTGGATTTTAATGAATTGGTATGGCAGCCGGTCGTTGAGAAAGCAATGGCAAACTACTTAACGTAAACTTGCCAAGACATCAACAACAGCACAAAAATGCTGTGTTGACAGCGATGTCCTGTAAAAAGAATATGCAAAAATAAATTTCTCTCTTCCGATCGAGGGGGGGGGGGGGGGGGGGGGTTTGAAATTCCCTCCTCGCGCATCTTGCGTTCTCAGTCGTGGTTATAATTGAAGTGGTTAAATAAATATGGTTCTAGCGCAGTGCTCGGAATTGTTTCTCTCTTGAGATACTTTCCCGCTTTATTGTGGAGAATCGAGGAAATATGAGAAGAGATAAACTTGAGAACTTGGTGACATCGGGCACGATTGAGGGGAAAAGAACAAGGGGAAGGCAGAGAAGTAAATATATGGATGGCTTGACAACGTGGCATGGTCGAGACAAAAATACAGAGCTGATCCACGACTCCGGTGATCCAGTAAGATGTCGAAACATGACCTGCCACGCTTATGGGCACGGCACATGATGACGGTGATGATGATGTTGGGTTCTCGTTTTCCTTCTTCTTCTGATATTGGGAAATAATTACCGTGAGGTCCCAAGGGATTCGGACATTCCTGAAAATATTTGTTCCCCATCTGATCGTGTTATGCGTTTTTGTAATAAACCTCGGATTCGGTGTATGTATTCATTGATCGTCAGTGAAGAGAAATTGTGTAGGGCAGATGTGTCGACTCCTATCAGCTCTCTTCACTTTCTATTTCCAGTTGTAAAAGTTGCGATTTGGAAATAATTACTGTAACTTCCCAATGGATTAGAAAATTCTTGAATATATTGTTTTCTCTCCTCATCTAACCGTTAATTGATTGTCAATTTATATTGATCTTCCATTTGTATAATTAATTATTGATTTGGGGTCGCAGGGTACGTCAGTCACGGAGAGAGATTATTGGGTGAGTGGGGTAAGTGGGGACGAGGTTGGGTTGACCCAGTTTATTGTAATTAGCTATTGCATTTATCTACAATAAAAAATGTATGCCCATAAACCATAAATGGACACTCTCCCGATGTTTATGCTTCACCTCGACACCGCAAGGTACAAGAGGAACAAGAAGGGATGAGATTTACGTACAAACATTTTACCCTTGAACTTTAAACCTTGAACCCGACAAACATGTTTACTTCCCAGATTGATATATGGCATGTGTGTGTGTGTGTGTGTGTGTGTGTGTGTGTGTGTGTGTGTGTGTGTGCGCGCGCGCGCGTGTGTGGGCATGTGATTGTTTGTTTGTTAGTTATACCCTTTAATGACGTTGCGATTAACCTCAAACCCAGGCTGATCTACTCGGCAATTTTACGTTCAGTAGTTTGCCATCGCCGGCGCTGTCACGATGGTATTGCGAAGGCGATTCGCAATCCCGCATACCGCGTCCGAAACACAGCTGCAGGCGATATGGACGCAGATCGCCTTGGTTGATTTTCATACAATGGTATGAACGACGGTCGTTCAGAAAGCATTGGCCAACTACTGAACATAAACTTGCCTGAAAATCACATCATAATCATCATCATCATCATCATCATCATCAAGTGTCCTGCCAGCTGGCGTAGGAGTTCATGGCTCTCCACAGATCTCTGTCTTTGGTGTTCTGGATCAACTCTGCTGATGATATTCCTCCATGCCACCGTCTCAATCCATCCAGCATAAGTTCTCTTGGTCAGCTCTGCTACTCTTCCCCTGGATCTTTTCATTTATCACGATGTTCTCCAATGCCTCTCTTCTCATCACATAACCGAAGAAAGCTGTTTATCTCTTTCTTATTGTTGTATATAATGTGCTAGTTTCATTAGCCTGTTTCACACAGTCGTTGTTACTCTGGCAGTCCAAGGAATTCGCAACATTCGTCTCGGTTTTAAATCACAGTTTTAAAAAAATGCTGAGGTTGATTGCGAAGTCCTGTACAGGACATGCAACTAAGTAAAAGTTGTGCCATTGCTGTTTGAACATGGCATCAACGTTAAATTCCAGCTGGTCATTAGTTTAGTTTAGTTTAGTCGATGGATCAACATCACGGCACACGGGTGTAATCCATAAGTGCTCCGTTCTCCTCCTAACTCAAACCTGAGTCTGGAGAAACTCAGCTCAGTGTACGAACTCCATAGCACCGGCGAGGATCCTGAAATACTTTGGGTAGATTTTTACTCGAAATTTTGCCCGGGCAGCGCCGTTAGGCTACTCTTTTTCGATTTCCAACTGCCAAGGGATATTTTTACGTGCGCAACAATACACACGGGCGTCCGATCTCACTACCCAGAGACCAGGGGAAATGTTATTACTACAAGTCCACGTGAAAAAAATCCCGGTCTTCACCGGGGCTTGAACCCGGGACCTCCAGCACTCGAGGCGGACACCATACCTCGAGACCACGCCGCCCCCAGCTAATCATTGAGTGGCTTTATTCCACTACCCCACTATCAGCGCATCGGAAATATAAACGCAAGCGGAGTTAAACTCCGCAGATAATATATGTGTATAGGTGCGTGCATGTGTTGTTTGTGGGAGGTAGGAGCGTCCATGACAGATTTTTGGGGAAAGGGATGAGGGAGGTTACATTGACCTAGCAAACAGTAATTGGCTATTTGCATCTGCGTACAATGATTACTCCCTTGAACTCGGGGCCTTGAACTCCAGCAGCGTGCTCAATGCTGATAAAACTTGCTGACCTTAAACAAAAGACCTTTGAGATTGTTCAATGCCCTCCCCTGTCAGTTCTATGAATGAATATGCTGTATGCAAACGATATTCTTGTGCTAGCCAACAACCTGGCTTAACAAAGACACCTTTCATCTATTTCATCCGTGCTTGCAGAAACGTTTGTTGCAATTTGGTGGTGGTGTTTTTTTAAAAAAAAGACCATTGTATTTTTCTCGGAGAATCCTGGGGGTCGTCGCTGGCGCTACGGAGTTCGTGCTTTGTGCAATGCTATCGGCAAGCCGCCATGCGGAAAGAGACCGAGTCATATGGGATAAAACCCGGTGCAATGAAGTCGATCCTCTCGACTTTTAAGCGACTTTTTTCATGAAGCTAAATATTAAAGAACAACAATGAAACTCAATACAAGAGACAACACTGCAGACGTGATTCCCACTGTAGATTTGGAGCTGCGTACACATGTCAAACATTTGTGTTAGAATTAACACAGACGTTTGGAATACCACCGTTCCCCGTGGATGTGATTGTATCAAAATTAAAATAGACGTGTGAAGTGTCAAAATTAAAACCGACGTGGGAAGTACCACCGTTCTCCAGGCAAGGATGTGAATGTGTCAAGATTAAAACAGACGTGGGAAGTACCACCGTTCTCCAGGCAAGGATGTGAATGTGTCAAGATTAAAACAGACGTGGGAAGTACCACCGTTCTCCAGGCAAGGATGTGAATGTGTCAAGATTAAAACAGACGTGGGAAGTACCACCGTTCTCCAGGCAAGGATGTGAATGTGTCAAGATTAAACAGACGTGGGAAGTACCACCGTTCTCCAGGCAAGGATGCGAATGTGTCAAGATTAAAACAGACGTGGGAAGTACCACCGTTCTCCAGGCAAGGATGTGAATGTGTCAAGATTAAAACAGACGTGGGAAGTACCACCGTTCTCCAGGCAAGGATGTGAATGTGTCAAGATTAAAACAGACGTGGGAAGTACCACCGTTCTCCAGGCAAGGATGTGAATGTGTCAAGATTAAAACAGACGTGGGAAGTACCACCGTTCTCCAGGCAAGGATGTGAATGTGTCAAGATTAAAATAGACGTGTGAAGTACCACCGTTCTCCAGGCAAGGATGTGAATGTGTCAAAATTAAAATTAAAGCGTGAAGTACCACCGTTCCCTATGGATGTGAATGTGTCAAAATTAAAACAAAAGCGTGAAGTACCACTGTTTTGCGGGGTAGAAAACGAATAACCACTATCTTCATCATCACCGAAAGCCGTGTCGACTGTGACAGGGGATCATGCTTCTTAACATCTTGCGATCTCTAGCAGAGTATATCGGTTCTTGCGATAACACTTTTTCACGCTAGGACAAAAGGCTGTCAAGAATCTACTCACGCTGTCTTCCTGTATCTCTCCCTTCCATAAATAATTGACTTGGCACAAATGGACTCACGGTGGCGTTAGCAGTGGGGACAAACTAAACTATAGACTTTAATGTTTATGTGTGTATTTTTTTTTTACACGTCCATCCCATTTCATGTGCCCCATTTTTGTTTGTCTCAATAACCAATGTTCTTCAGTATTGAGTTCTTGGATATATCTGTTTTTGTTTTCTTCTCCTTTCTGTTCAATTCTTCTTCTTCTTCTTCTTCTTCTTCTTCTTCTTCTTCTTCTTCTTCTTCTTCTTCTTCTTCTTCTTCTTCTTCTTCTTCTTCTTCTTCTTCTTCTTCTTCTTCTTCATCATCCTCCTCCTCCTCCACACCTCCTCCTCCTCCTCTTCTTCTTCTTCTTCTTCTTCTTCTTCTTCTTCTTCTTCTTCTTCTTCTTCTTCTTCTTCTTCTTCTTCTTCTTCTTCTTCTTCTTCTTCGTTCCTGTTTCGTTTAACACTAAGTTATGCACCTCACATGTCAGTGTTTGTCTGTCTTTGACATGCATTAGAGTAAAGTTTCCACATTTGACCTCCTGTGTTTTTGCCCTTATCCGAGAAGGCTACAGTTATCTATCTCACCACAGTTAGATCGGGTAGACGTGTCATATCATTAGATACCGGTGGTTCTTTGAAAAAAATAACAGCCATGTCATTAGATCGAACCCGAACGCTTTTGATCTTGACGTGGGTCCGTGACCTCTCTCTCTCTCTCTCTCTCTCTCTCTCTCTCTCTCTCTCTCTCTCTCTCTCTCTCTCTCTCCTCTCTCTCTCTCTCTCTCTCTCTCTCTCTCTCTCTTCTCTCTCTCTCTCTCTCTCTCTCTCCTCTCTCTCCTCTCTCTCTCTCTCTATATATATACTTCCAACATTCCCCCTCTCCTGTTCCAATGAATTTTTAATGTTTTTTCCGTAACAAGTGTAATCAATTATGACCCGAAGTTTACTCCGTGTGTGCCTGCCTGTCTGCCTGCCTGCCTGTCTGACAACGTTCAAATACGAATATCTTACGCTTGGTGTATGTTTACAGCATTCGGTTTACAATATTTATTTCTTCTTCTTTCAATGTAAATGTACACTTCAAGATAGATAATGGGTGTGCGAAAGATGAGCGATTGGAAAGACCGAATGTAACGGCCTGCGTGCCCAGTTTGTGACCCTTTGAAAATAGAGTTCGTTCCTTCCAAAAACGAACTTGTGAAAATGTGGCTCTTGTGCGTATTGACTCAGAGTTAAAGATTTCGTTATGTTGTCTACGCTTTGGAATCCATTGTGCACCCAAAAACGAAAAAAAAAAAAGCAAAAAAAAAAAAAAAAGGTTGGGGTAATGTGCAGTTTCTATGTTTCAAGGACCCACAGTTCAAGACTCATTTTTAAATGTCATTCATGGTTGAGTTATTATGGAGTGCGCATGTGGCGATCACGGCGGGTGGGACCTTTTGCATATGCTGGCTTTTATTGACTCAGAAAGCAAAACGGAAGACCCGGCGGTCTGTCAAGCGGAAACGGTCTAAAGGTTCAAGCAGTTAGTTATACACAGTTGAAGATGAAGCGGGATGGGCGTCGCCGCTGTTTGGGTTTAACAAAAAGAATGTAGGCAATCCTGTAGCAGTTACAACTGTCTTATCCTCTTCGGTTGTTATTAGAAGGACATTGTGTCTGTGTACAGGGAGACTGCGATATTTGTGTCTTCCGGTCGATACATCCGACTTCAGCATGTCACCTTGTTGGTACCGATGTTGTTTTCAGACGGTCACACGTACTATAAATATTCGCACGTGCTACAAACATTCACGCTTGCTTTACATGCACATTTATTGTTAATATTAACATTTACTATAAAATTTCACACTTACTATAAATATTCTTACTTGCTACAAACATTCACGCTTACTTTAAATTCACATTTATTGTAAATATTAAAGTTTACAGTAACATTTCACACTTACTATAGATATTCACACTTACTATATATATTCATACTTATAACATACGTTCACACTTACTATACATATTCACACTTACTGTACATATTCACACTTACTGTACATATTTATATTTAACATTTACTATAAATGTATTAAATATTAAAAATTACTATAAATATCCACGATAACTCTAAATATTCACACTTACTATACATATTCACACTTACTGTACATATTCACACTTACTGTACATATTTATATTTAACATTTACTATAAATGTATTAAATATTAAAAATTACTATAAATATCCACGATAACTCTAAATATTCACACTTACTGTAAACAGTGACACTAAATATTCACACTTACTGTAACAAGTAACACCATACATATTCACACTTACTGTAACTATAACACTATGCATATTCACTCTTACTATACATATTCACATTTACTGTACATATTCACACTTACTATACATATTCACACTTACTATAAATATTCACACTTACTATAAATATTCACACTCTATAAATATGCACGTGACGAGATATAGGACATATGCCAGGCAAGAAATCGTGCACTATTTTGTTTATGGCGTCTGTGTTTAAATATAAATATTCACACTGTCACTGTCATTCACTGCCTATATAGTACCTTGCGGTGTATGCTAGGGGTGTCTTGAGCCTTCGGAATTAAGACCGCTAGTCTAGTGCAGTCGCCGCGAACTGTGCAGGTTAAGGTTTTCTTTTTGCCCCTGACAGAAAAAAAAAATCTACACCTTACCAAGGATTCGAACCCGGGTCTCTTGGAGGAGAATCCGGCATTCTAGCCACTCGTCCAACCGCTCCTCTATATTCACGCTATCTGTAAATATTCACACTTATAAGCAGGATGGACTGAGACGGCGGGGTGGAGAGATTTCATCAGCAGGATTGATCTAGAACACTAGGAACCGAAATATGTGGAGGAACATGAACGCCTACGCCAGCTGGCAAAAAACATGAGTGTATGTGTGCGCACGTACGCTCGAACTGACATTGGTGCGTGCGTGTACAAGGACTGTTTAAGTGTGTGTTAGGTGAGTAAAGGTAAGGTTAGTTACATATCAAGTACTGCCGTTGAGCAGGGAAGTCTTCGTCCTTCACATATTCTAGCTCGTGACATATGCGGCAAAATTATTATCTTTTCAGGTTAATAACCACATAGGTTCTGCCAACTGTGTTCACATCGTTTAGACTTGACATATTAGCTGGAGTAAGCGGTTCCTTTCCTCGTCGCCTTTCCCTTTCAGTTTGCAGAAAATTGTGAAAATTGTCTGGTGACCATTTTTGTAAGGCTGGGTTGACTCCATAGCCTTAATGGCCGGTAAAAATAATCCTGCCTCGCTGCGAATTGAACCAGGAACACTGTCTCGGCAGGCAAGCACACTACCAACAATGCCATCACGGCTGCTCAGCGCTGTAGATTTGTTAGACGCCAGACCCACCCTGTTCTACACCGCAAGGTACTATACTATAGGCGGTAATGACTGAAGACTATTCGTGACATCCCCTTATGGGGCCCATTGACACACGGGGGACATACTTATCCATCCACCCCATATTACAATTAATGTTTAACGGTGTTTCTGGTTCTTGTTTACGCATGGCGAGGTCAACGAGATTCAGATAACCATATGTGCAGGAATGCGGAACCAGAGTTCATTGAGTCGGTTTTATAGATCAAACAGTTTTGAATGTTTGTTAATGTTTGTTTCGCTAATCTTAAGTTTGTGACATTCGATTATTATTTGTTTAATTAGTATTAGTTTCAAATGATTGTGCCATTAGTTTTTATGTCTGCACCGTAAGTTTTATGTTTCTGCTATTAGTTTCAAAAGATTGTATGACTACTACTACTAGCACCTTGCCGCCTTGACAACCGATAGTTTTTACATTGTGTTTCAACAAACAAAAAAGGCACAATAACTACCTCCCATGGCTGGGACCAGGGATGAAGTTATACCTCTCTGTAGCACAAAGCCTGCTCTGAATTGTAGAGTCCAAGTGTTGCCCGCGCAGCATGATCCTTCTCTCTGCCTGCCTAGATTACTCCAGAGGAAAGGTAACACCAATACGTCTGGAACAAGACAAGCTGCAGAAACTGCAGAAATGCTCTTAACTGTCCGCCTGTCTGAGCTTCGATCCTAGACCAGTTGCTGACCAAGGCTTAGGGTCTGGTCTGCCCTGCCATGACATTTAGTCGTAAGTGACGTGGGCAAGGCCCAAGATTCGTGCCTGAATACAATCAGCGTTTCCAGTCGTGGTGGGTTGTGCTCAATTTTCAAATCTCAAATCCCGAAACAACCAAATAAATCAATTTAGTTGCATTTTGCATTTCCTCGCACTAAGACAAGACTTATACCCTCCCAGTTGCGCTCCTCCGCCCGAAGCCGTTGGTACAGTGTGGGGTATGGGATTGGTGAGGGCCGCCCATCGTTCGGCGTTAACAGAAAGCAGGTAGTACTGTCTACTGTCATACGTAGCTCAGTCGTAACTTCCAATGACATGAATGCATTGCATAAAATGTTCTTAATTATCATATGATTAGTTTTACGTTAACGCTGTAAGTTTATGATTGTTACTTTGTTTTGTTTTCATCATCATCATCATCAAGTGCCCTGCCAGCTGGCGTAGGCGTTCATGGCTCTCCACAGATCTATTATGTTGCATGAACTTTGCAGAGGGTGAATACAAAATTTGGACCGGCAATATTTTCAAACCCTGCAGTCATTAAAATGCAGACATACATTAAAATACAATGGAAAACTGATTATATGTCCGTCTCGCCTTTCCTCTGAGCGTCGAGCGCAGTGGCGTGCACAGGGGGGGGGGGGGGTGCGACGACCCCGGGCATCTAGCCGGGAGGGGGGCATCCAATTAGGGAGAGGGGGCAGCAATTAGGGAAAGAACAATTTAGGGGCATCCAATCAAGGGGTTGGCCCCGGGCATCAAAGAACCTCTGCACGTCACTGGTCGAGCGTTGGCCAGATCCCTTCGTCACACCTCGCTTACCAGACTATGGTGATCCAGTTGCTCATTCGATCATTCCTCTGTATAAGGAATGAATCACCAAAACACGACGAGTAGAATTGGTACGTTAACTATAGCATTATCACAGGTAACAAAATGAACGTTGTGGTCAAAGTCATTGTCAACATACAAACAACGAAACACACAGATAAAACTACATGAGAACTCCCCATGAAAATATATATATATAGGGGGTGTATTTTAATGACTGTGCAGTTTTTGAAAGCACGCTTCGTGGCGAAGGCGTGTTATGGACGCAGTTAGGAATCGCGTTCGAAACACAGCTGTGTTGGGTTTTTATGAAATGGTATGGGTGCCGATCGTTCAGAAAGCAATGGCAAACTACTGAACGTAAACCTGTCCAGGAATCACGAACAGCCAAAATGATGCTGGGATTGACTGCTACGCCCGTAAAGGATATGCAACTAACTTTTTTTTAAATGTTACTTTGAAGAGAACTTGATGTAAAGTGACATGTTTTATTAAATTGTCACACTTCCCTGTTTGGAATTTGATGTAAGATAACATGTATTCTTTAAGTGTAATGTTTCTATGTTGAGAATAGTACTCAACTTAGATAATATTAGAGTCATCACAGGAGGGGTGAGATCAACCCCTATAGTGGAGATGGAGAAGATGGGGAGGACACAAGCACTGAGAGAGTGCAGAGATTCGAAAATGCTAATACAAGCAGAAACGTTCCTCAGCTTACCAGGCCACCTTATGAAGAAAAGATTTGAAAATTTAGCTATGGGGCAGTTGAAAAGAAATAATTTTATCTACCAGGCCAAACGACTCTGCAGAGAAACCGCCGATCTTCCCACAGTTGGTATGCCCCTGAAAACTATTCCAGAGCGAACTCAATGGAAAGATGAACATAGACTATCAATACACATCCAGACAAAAGTGAGAGGAATATTTGACAAGGAAGAACAGAACAGTGTACAGCGCAGAACAGCCACTCTCAGCTTCCTTGATGAAGAATACCCACAGGCCCTCTGGATCCGAGTCTACACAGATGGGTCAGCACAAAATGCTGTTCGAAAATGTTAGGAAGCGGGAGTGTACAAAGAATACTCAAGTAATACTAGAGACATGGCCAGAGTACCAACAGGAAAGTACTGCGATAACCATGATGCTGAAATTGAGGCAATCAAGATAGCAACAGAGAAATTACTAAATACCAGCAATGGTACACAACCTGTGGTACCATTGAAATGTGCAAAATCAGTACTCGAGGCTCTCCTGTCTGGGAAATTGCCAGTACTAATGTCACTACTTTCTGAACTTAGCAGTCAGCATAAGGTCACTCACTATACAGTGGATACCATCCCACTGTGGAATACCTGGAAACGACAGAGCTGATCGATTGGCTAAGGAAGGAGCAAAAGAAGAACGAACGAACGGACGGACGGACGAATTTATTTTCAAAGGAAAACAAATTGGGCACGCAGGCCCGTCTTACATTCGGCCCTTCCAATCACTCATCTTTCGTTTACCAATAATGCATAATACATTCACATTAGAAAAAAACAACATTGTCAAATGGATATTGTAAACAAAAACTAAAACAATGCATATTAGCATGTTATGACACACATCCCCCACCCACCCACTCATCTACCCACACACCCATCCCCTATCCACCCACACCCCAGGCACACATACATGCTCCCACCCATCCATCCACCCCCACAGCCCACACCCACACACACATCTCCCACTCACCACACATTCCCACACACACTCTCCACCCTACCAACACTCACCCACCCACATATACTCCACCACCCACCTCACATACCCCCATCACCAAGCCAAACACACATCCTCCAACCACACATCCCCCACCCACACATATCCCAGCCAACCCACACATCCCGCACCTACCCACACACAAAACCCTTAACCACCCACATTTCCCCCACTTGCACAATCCCCACCCACACAATCTCTCACAACCCACCCACACATTCCCGTACCCCCACACACATCCCCCACCCATCCCCCAACCTACACACACTCTACAGCCTGATGTGCCTCTTACATACCGCCAAAAGAAAAGAATGATCAAATCAGTCAGAAAGCCACCAAAACCTGCTCAAGACGACTGCCACATTATAAACAGACCAGAACAAGTCATTATTCTGCGCCTCAGAACAGGACACAATAGATTACGCAACCACATGTATACAAAATTCAAGATTGGTGAATCAGCCATGTGCACATGTGGATTGGTGTCGCAGACAGCAGAGCACATACTCCAAGACTGCCCAAATTACAACATGTTCTAGGCAAACCTTCTGGCCTAGAGATGACGGTGAAAGATAACCTCTATGGACCTGCAGATGAAATAAAAACAGACAGTTAAATTCACACAAGAGACAACATTGCAGTTATAGACATATTTCAATGCGAACGAAAGAAGAAGAATTATCACATGGTGTAATCACCTACACATTACTTGATGATGATGATGCTGGAGTAATCATTTACTCTCGTGCATACTAAACTCATTCAATAGAAATTCTTTCATACTCCAAGTATTCTCGTTCACAGTTAGAGAGGGAACAATCCAAAGTGCCGAATATTAAGAGTTCTTTTGGCCTTCTACAGGCCTGTCAAAAAGTTCTCCAATGGGAAGTTCTATAAAGTATTCATTAAAAGTTGTAAAGCATATTAAATTTAAGATCGAGAAGATTTAGAAAGGTTAATTTTTAAATTCTCACATACCTAAAAATAGAACCTTTACTTTGACACAAACTTATAATTTAAAATTATTATTCATTGCTCATGAGGCATATGACAGTCGCTGATTTCTATAATAATTTTATAAAAGATTAAAATAAATACTACAATTATTTAAATCAAATAATACATTCATGCTACGTTTAGTAATGTCCCTTGAATTAACTGTTATGTTGTTATGTCCCTTCTCATGTATTCATTCCTTTAGTTAGGATGTCCCTTGCATAACCTCGCTCCCATAGTAACGTTGCTGGTAAAACATCTCGATCACAAGCAAAATGTCCTGCATCAGATACACCCATCTGGAGATCATCCGCCACATCCTGCACCCATCTTCTTTTTGGCCTTCCTCTTCCTCTCATCCTAAGCATACCCCCCCCCCCCCCCCCCCCCCGCACATCATTTACAGGACATTGCAGTCAACACCAGCATTTTCACTTGCTGTTCATGTCTTGGCAAAATTACGCTCAGTTATGCTTTATGAGCGACCGGTTCACATACTCCTGTTGGTAACCAACGCTACGCGATCCGCTACCGAATCTCGCGCAGCTGCGTACCCAGGTGAATATACGGGATTTCCAGGCATAAACAACTCCAATATTGTTCTCTCCAAATTTTCATGACGTTTCAAGTGACCAAAATCTATCAGTTTTCTTTGTTTTATCGTCTTTAATAGTCAAACCTCTTCAAAATTAATCTCTTGAAGTATGGATGCATTTGTTCTTTTCTTTACCCAAGCTATTCTTAGAACCGGTCTATAACATTTATATTCAAAGGCATTTATGCGCTGTTCAGCTTGTTTAGTAAGTGTCCAGGTCTCACAGGCGTAGGTTGCAATGGGGAAAATGCATGCTCTTAAAAATCTAATTTTTGTACTTCTATCTATCCCACTCCATAATTTATTCAGTTGTTTTTTAGTCTTTCAAGAGCAATTGATAGTCGTCGTTTAATTTCTTTCACCGTGTCACCATTGTTGGTAATCAATGACCCAAGATATTCGAAATTTTCCACCACCTCCAATTTTCCTCATTAACATATATTTCTTTCTCCATAGTAGTTTTATCTGTGTGCATTATCCCTGTTTTTGCTATGTTAAGATATACGTTGTGATTTTCACTATTTCTTTGGGTTGAGGTTATAAGGTTTTCAATTCCATTCTGCGATGTGGATAGTAATATTGTATAATCAGATTATTTAATCTCTGATATTTCATGACCACCGATGTTTAGGGCATCATATTGCTTCCTGGTTATATCATCTCTGACATTTCTCATTATATGTTCGGCGTACAGGTTAAACAAATAGGGGGACCGTACACAGCCCTGACGGACTCCTTGCTTGATGTCAAACCAATCTGATGTCTCGCCATCTATTCTAACTGCTGCTTGTTGGTCTAGATAGAGAATTTTAATAAGTTGTACTACATGTGACAGAAAGCCAATATTCCTCATGATTTCGCAAAGTTTATGATGTTACAGTCAAATGCCTTTGAATAATCCACAAAAGATGAGAATAGGTTTACATTAAATTCTCTGCAATTCTCTATTATTAAACGTATGTTGAGTATGTGGTCTATTATTGTTCATCTTCCTTGTCTAAATCCAGCTTGGACCACGTTAATCTCTTCTTCCATTTTCTTACGAAGTCTTCCCATTATAATTTTTAGTAGAAGTTTACTTGCATGACTGATCAGGGCAACAGCTCTATAGTTGGTGCATAATTTCAGGTTACCCTATTTTGGTATTGGAATGAAGATAGTTATCTTCCAGTCTATTGGTCATATACCATATTTCCATATCTTTTTACATAATGCGTGATAGATTTGTATGCTCTCTTATCCTCCCGCTTTAATTAGTTCAGCTGGTATCTCATCACATTCTGGTGATTTACCATTCTTCAGGTTCTTTATTGCTCATGCAATTTCATTTAATGATGGTTCAGGTTCTGTCTCTGCTGTCATTGGCCCATGTATCTCATTCATATCCTCACTGTCACTCATATCATACATTCCACTGCAGTATTCCTGGCATCTTTCTAGAATTTGTCTAGATTCTGTTAAGGTGTTTCCCATCTTGTCACAGATAACATTTAATTGAGGTTGAACATTTCTTGTCAATAACTTCATTTCTTTGAACATTTCATAATCTCTTCCAGTATTATGATATCGCCCCCCCCCCCCCCCCCCCCATATATTTACAGGACATCGCTGTCAACACAAACATTTTACAGCTGTTGTTGATTTCTTGGCAAGATTACGCTCAGTAGTTTGCCATTGCTTTCTGAGCGATCGGCTCACATACCCCATTAAGTAACCATCGCGACGCGATCCGCTACCTAATCTTGCGCAGCTGCGTTACCCTACGTGGATACATGGGCTTGCCGAGAAAGTCAATAACTTCTTAACCAGGGAGACCGGCCTTATGATATCGCTCTATTTTTATACAATAGTCGTGTATATTTTGGTTTTTGCCCTTTCTTGTGTTCTTTCTTATTTCTCGTGTTGAAGATTTATACTTCATCCTACTGTTATCGGTTTCTCCTTTCTTTTTCATTTCCCTTCGTTGTATTATTAATTCTAATGTACATGGTGTAATCGATGGCTTATGTTGATTAGTCCTGGTCGGAATTAAATCGTTGGCGGCTGTTATCAAGATATCTCTAGCTTGTACTACCAGTTCATCAGGTGTCATTTTCTCTTGTATAGACATCAAGACCCCAAAACGATTCCTCACTTCCACGTTATATGCATCTGGTAGTTTTTTTTTTAGATCAAAACGAAGTGGCCTTGGTCCAAGCGTAAGCTTTTTGAGTTTTAATTTAAGATCTTCTTCTAATAACTGATGATCTGTATCACAGTCTGCACTTCGTAGGGTATTTGCAGATGTTATGCTTGATCTCCATCCTCTTTGTATTAAAATATAATCTATCTGATTTTTGGTAATACTGTACGGGGACTTCCATGTGAAGAGTCTTCTTGGGTGTTGTTTAAAAATTGTGTTGGCTATCATTAACCCATTTTCTGTGCAAATTTCAATTAATTTGTCACCTGCATCATTTCTATTTCCCAATCCAAATTTTCCTAAACCGTGTCTCTCAATTTTAGTTCTTCCTCGACCTACTTTTGCATTAAAATCTCCCATTATTATTGTTATATCATTATGACCAATCTTATTTAATGTGTCTTGCAGTATGCTGTAAAAATCTCCAGTTTCATCCTCCTCTGCTGTTGAAGTAGGTGCATATATCTGTAGGAGAGTTGTGTTTTTTGGACGGCCTTTAAGTCTGATAGGATTCTATCACTAACTGGGTTATATCCCATTAAAGCTTTTGCAGTTGTCTTATCTAACAAAATGCCACTCCGCTCTGGCCTCCGACGTCTCTACCATCCATCCATTATGTGCCATGCCGATAAGCGAAGGCCGCCATGTTTTGCCAACTCACTCGATCACCAGGGTCGTGGATCAGCTCCGTGATCTTGTCTCGACCATGCCATGTTACCAAGCCATCCAGGTATTTACTTTTCGGTTTTCCCCTTGTTCTATTGCCCTCGATTTTGCCAGTTGTCACCATGTTCTCCAATTTGTTTCTTCTCATAACATGTCCAAAAAACTTTGACTGTCTACAGGTTATATCCCATTAAAACTTTTGCAGTTTTATCTAAACAAAATTCCACTCCGCTATGGCCTCCAACGTCTCTACCATCCATCCATCATTTGATTGCATACTATTTATTATTCTGAAACGGCAAATGTAGCGATGTTTGAATTCAAATCGATAAATTGTTGTTTTCGGTAATTGCAATTCCAAAGAAAACATTACAGTACCCTTTAGAATAATACAGATGGATCCTCGTAAATTATTCAGTTCA
The DNA here is from genome assembly GCA_014155875.1 of Cepaea nemoralis. Taxonomy (NCBI): domain Eukaryota; kingdom Metazoa; phylum Mollusca; class Gastropoda; order Stylommatophora; family Helicidae; genus Cepaea; species Cepaea nemoralis. The sequence continues at coordinate 657,783 of JACEFZ010027752.1, forward strand.
ATAGATGACGGAAATGAATGTATAACAATGTTGAATGTTTTATGTGAAATGAGGCTTTCATATGGGTTTGCCCAGAGTTTCGATTCGATTCTGGACATCTGGAACACCAGATTGAACTCAGCTATGATGGTCTTCTCCCTTCTTTTTACCGATGCTACATCGATGACGGCATCGGTCTCGCTGACATGACAGAGGCGGAACTGAACCGCTTCATTAATTATGTCCAGAACTTCCATCCATCGATCAAATTCACCACAGAAATTTCCACCACCTCTGTCAATTTCCTTGACACTACTATTAAATTAAACCCTACAGGCCTCACGACCTCCGTGTACTACAAACCTACTGATTCTCACGGTTTCCTCCTGTACAGCTCATCCCACCCCAAAAGCTGCAAAGATTCCATCCCATATTCCCAGCTACTCCGCCTTCATCGTATCTGTCAGGGTGATAATGACTTCCTCGAGAAAGCCCATGAAATGCTTGACTTTTTCCGCAGACGGACTTTTTACCCTGAGGACGTCTTGTCCACAGCTTTCTGTCGCATAACCCAAGTCTCGCGGGAAATGTCCCTTGTCAAACAAACGCGACCTCCTAACAATGAACCTAAGCTCATCCTCACCTTCCATCCGCACGCCTATGCCATCAAGCACATTTTCCTCAGACACTGGTCTATCCTGGAATCCGATCCAACCACTCGTGAGGTATTCTCCAATGGCCCTAAGGTAATTTTCCGCCGTAACCAGAACCTCAGAGACCACCTTGTGCATAGTCGCCTCCCCACGGTTACTTCATCTGTGGGCACATTCGAATGCCATCGTAAGAACTGTCTGACATGTCCATACGTTGTTCAGACACCGGCGATTACATTTCCCCTAGGCACATTCTCCTTGAAAGATTCTTTTACTTGTACATCCCGCAATCTGATATATGTCATCATCTGCAAACGATGTGACATGAAATACATTGGTCACATTGGCAGACTCCTTGCTGACCGTTTTAGAGAACACCTCAGAGACATTAATCAGGGCGCTGACAAACCTGTCCCCAACCATTTTAATTCCTCCAACCATAATGGAGTCCACGATGTATGTGTCACTGCATTGAAACCTTGCTTCTCCAACAGCTCCGTTAGACTCAACATTGAATGCCAGTTAATGAACAATCTGGGATGCGTCCATCCAGCAGGTATCAATACTGTTGTTGACGGCACTGTATAACTGTGCCATCTTCTCCAACTGTTTACACTGTCTGTTACTATGCTGTCCCCCCTCCCCCACCCAATATTCATACCTAACTGTCTCCACACCCCTATATTTTCATATCAGACTGTTCGCATATTTTTGGCGACGTAAATCATATCTGGCAACCTACTACACTTAAACTCTGCAGCCAAAGAGTGCCTTCGCAACTGGTAAATCCGCCTTATCTGCTCCCGCATGGGTATGTAGCAGTTGTGCTTTTTTGTTTTTTGTTTTTTTTTTGTATTTCGTTGTTCTATCTATCCGTGTTGTCCTGTCCTTGACAAAGATTCTGGGAATCGAAACGTCGGCCGTCCTGTGTGTCATATTGTACGCATTTGTGTGTATTTTATTTTATTATTCATTTTATATATTTATTGAGTACTTCTGATTTTGAATTTCCACCTGTGTTTCGGGATAGGATGGATCTCCTTGTAAGGTATGTGCAACGTGTTGATGTTTAGTACGTTTCTGCTCGCAGGAGCTAAATATACCTGTTTGTTTCCAACTCATATTGTTATATCCTGCTGCAGCCGCTGCTTTTTCTTCTATTCCATATAATTAAAATACACCTTATTTCTGTTTCAATTGATCGTATCATTAGGTTTACGTTTACTGTAAGTCACAATTTTTTGGGGCATTTTATGAGAAGATATGACTTGGAGAACTTGGTGACAACTGGCAAGATCGAAGGGAAGAGACCAAGGAGAAGACCGAGAAGTAAATACCAGGATGGCTTGGCCACGTGGCATGGTCGAGACAGGAATACGGAGCTGATCCAAACTCTGGTGATCGAGTGAGATGGCAAAACATGACCGCCCACGCTTATCGGCATGGCACATGATGAATGGATGGATTATGTTTTATATTTGTTCTATTAGTTGCAAGTAATCGTATCACTAATTTACGGGAAGGTTAACCCGGTCAACAAATGCCCGCAGAAGTCGGATGTGTCGGCCTAACGGCGCAAGAACGCAGCTCTGCTGTAAACAGGCACAACGCAATCATGTCCGAAAAAAAAGACCGGATGAACGTAGAAGAAGAAGAAGTATCACTAATTTTACGTTTACGCCATAAGTTTTGTGTTCTATTAGTTTCAGACAATCGTATCATTAATTTAACGTTTACGCCGTAAGTGTTATGATTGTGAAAGATAGTGCATATCCTTAACATGACGTCACCAAGAACCCCATCATTTATCGGCTATTTTTTATGTTCTATGTAATATTACGTTCTGCGGTTTGCCATTGCTTTCTCAAACGGCCGCGTCATACCACCGTGAAAATTAACACACGGCGATCTGCTATGAGTGTTGTGTTGTTTTTATTTTAGTTTATGTTATGTTTGTTGCCTTACGTTTATGTGCGTTGCGTTAAGTTTATGTTTGTTTAGACAGTTTTATGTTATATTCATATTTGCTTCGTTTGTTGTATGCTTCTGTCATATTTTTAAACTTCACTGCTTTAGTTCTTATGTTTGATGCCTTCGGTTTCTGTTTAATTAGTTTTATGTTTGAGTAATTTGCTGCATTATTTCACTCTTCTATTTTTGTTTCTGCATTGCGTCGATTTATGAACCTACATCACAGCACTCCGGATATTCCCATATGTGCTTCGTCCCCGTCTTCAACAGCCAGCGAAGAGTCCCAATACTATAGCAGTCTCGTTCTCTGTCCGTCTGACCCTTCCTCGGAACCCTTGTTTGTCTGCTTCATTAGTTCTGGTGCTGGTTGCGTTGGGGTTCTGTTTCCACGTGAAGATTGGGCGCTGCACTTTTGCTCTTAGAGGTGGTAAATGCAAAGACCCCCAGCATTGATTGCAATTTTGAACCCAACGTTAATTTGTTTAAACATCGTGACTCAACTGTGAAGACAGCAAATGAGCAAAATGAATATCAAATGACGAGAAAGTGACAATATAAGATCCAAATAAGAGAAAGAAGTCAGAGGAGGTAAGATGCAATTCTTACCAGATCAATGTGCGGCGTTGGAAAAATACCAGAAGAATAGACGAGAACACGAAATGTCCAACACACTAAAAGTGATATCCATACTTTTTAGAACCAAGACAAATACAATAAAAGACACGAGTAGAACAACTATTTTTCTTCTTAAAGTCTATGCCATATAGTGTTTGTCGTCAAGAATATCCACAGCCTCCTGTCTCTTTTGCTGTCCTTAAAGTCCACACCGTGAAGCATTGGTCTCATGGCTGTCCACAGCCTTCTATCTTCTGTACTGCCAATCTTCTTAAAGTCCATGCCATGAAGTGTTGGTCATCATGTCTGTCCACAGCCTTGTGTCTCGTGTGCTGAAATCATGTCTGAAACTGATGTTCCTCTATGCAATGATATCAGACTCCAGTATCTTCTCTCTTGGCTTCTCCTGTCTCTTCTCGTATCCATCTTTCCCATTGCGACGACATACCCCATCTTTTCCTTTCTCACGAGGTGCCCAAAGACTGCGGACTGTCTTCTTCTTAAGAGAGTAACCAGTTCTCTTTGTGAATTAACTTCTTTAAGGATACCGTAATTATTCTTTCTATCTGCCCACGGTGTTCTCATGATTATTCTACAGAAGCCACACCTCGGCATTCTAGAAGAACCCTAAAATAACATAAAGAAGTTCTTAACCGAGCGAAGGAATACTGCAGTAAAGTATATAAAAATAAAATTAGTGTAAACAAAAATGTAAACACAAGATGACGTCGAGTGGGCAGTAAATAACCCCGGAAAGCGGGAAGTCACCAGGACATGATAACATCGCAGCAGAGTTGAATCAAGATGGCGGGGAGAAAATGTGAACTTATATCTTGCTTTATGTAAACAGATATGAGAAACTGGAATATGGTGAAAGGAAAGGATGAACACGATATTTATCCAAATACCAAACAAGGACGCCATGAAATTCTGTAGCAGTTACATGAAATTATGTAACAGTTACTGAACAGTTGCTTTGATAAGTGACGCAAGTTAAATGTTATAAAAATAATGGGAGGAATTTAGAAGAAAATATAAGAGAATATTAACGTAGAACAAGCTGGGATTTGGGCGAAATAGAGGAGCACATGACAACATATTTAAAATAGGAGCTATTATAGAAAAAAAAAAGAGATTACAATATAGGATGTACTCTTGCTTTATAGACAACTCAAAGGCAGTAGACAAGGATATGAAGAATTATGGAACATCATGAAAGAAGTGGGCCTCCCATTACATTTAATACAGATAATAAAGACACTCTACAGCAGTGTTTCCCAACGTGGGGCCCACGCCCCACAGGGGGGCAATTCAATTGTTAAGGGGGGCAATTCGAAAATGGAAGAAATCGGCTGGATATAACAAAACGGGGAGACTTGAGACTGAAGTTAACTAAATTGGAACCTGACATAAAATCTCTTTGCAGCAAGCATCAAGCGCAAGGATCTCACTAAATTTAAATAATTACTAATAATTAAAATAATATAGAAAAATCTTTCATTAAAATTATTTTGTACTTGAATTTCAGTTCTCCATTATATGTTTTGAAAATTTACTTACTATGTTTGCTCAATAATTTCCTAGTGATTTCTTCCTAAAACCTATATAGGTCCTTTGGCTAGGATCGGGTGCATTTGCTGCTCTCCCCCAGTAGTGCGCCTGGTCTGGTCGGGGGCCGGGATGATCAAATAAACACCCATCACATATCTTCACCTTAGATGTGGGCCTGGTGGACCACTGTGGGCAATAGCTCACAGTGAGACTTAGGGTCCACACAAAAAAGAGGGAGGCGGGGGAACCAGCTTGTCTGGGGTAACCGCCAAAAAAAACCAAAAAAAATTCAACCGTCACACAGGGACGCGGGACCTGGTGGGTGAAAAGGGGGGGGGGGGGCTCTGGCCCATCTGAGAACCGTGAGCCCTTCTAAAAAAAAATTCAAGTTTCTTTAGTGAAGATTTCAATTTTTGAATATTAAAAATGATGCATATGTTGGGGAGGGGGGGGGGGGGGGGATAAGAATTTTAGAAAAGCTTAGGTGGGGCATAGCACAAAAAAGGTTAGGAAACACTGCTCTACAGTGAACGGAAAACAGCCGCGGGAAGGTGGGCGATACGACAGAGCGGTTTCGTGAAGAAAGGGCATCCAGGCAGGGTTGCGTGTATCCCTTTAGTGTTTACCTGGAGTACTGTAAATGTCACGAGGAATGTTACAGAAAGTAAGGACAAGAAACAATGTGACATCTCCGTAATGTGAGGAATAGAAATACCCGAACTTCAATATGCTGTCCATACAGTGTTACCATCAACAACAACACACAAGGGAATTACGAAACTATTTTTATAGTTAAGATAGGGCCAAAGAAAAAAAGCGAAAAACACAATTTATGTATCAATGCAATAAAACCAACAATAAGGTGGTCAGCATGGTTGAATGGGTATGGCAGTTTGCTCTTAAACTTCCGGTGTGCTGTTGCTGAGGTAGCGGGTTCAACCCCAACACCGGTCAGTTGGACTAAAATGTTAACTCCTCGTCCTAGATTATCTTTTTTTTCGTCCTAGATTACGTGACGTCCACGTACCTTAAAAGTCGAAGTGGGTTCGCCTGATGACGAGGGACACTGGTAATAGAGAACGCTAATCCACACGCAGAAATCAATCAGTTACTACTATAAATGGAAGCACTTGGATAGACTAGGCTTTGAGTTCAAAGTGAGCGAGCGCAGAAACAAATTCTCGTGGCATCTCGTTCCTCTTGTACCTTGTGGTATCGAGGTGAAGCATAAACAGCGGGAAAGTGCCCGTTGATGGGCTTCATATAGAGAGATGTCCATGGGCTGTTATTCCCTCTGTCCTTCGTGTAAACGATCGGCCTCTTCTTCTGGTTCCATTGGGTCTGTACACCATTGTTTGTGGTGGTGTAGTGTCATTTGGTAGACTAATCATGTTGCCAAACCATTCCACTTGCTTTTTTTCCCTCTAATCAAATCTAGCACTGCTATTATTCCCATTTTAGTCCTGATTTCATCATTTCAAAACAGAGAAGTACATACCTGGATAGCTTGGCCACATGGCATATTCGAGACCAGACAAAGAGATGATCCTCGACTCTGGTGATCGTATGAAAAGACGAAACGTTACCTCCAACGCGTATCGGCATGGCACACGATGATGATGAGCATCATTACTATCTGAACGGGAAGTCAACATTTAAGTCCAGCTGACCGGGTCTGGGGCGAACCCACTACTCCGTCACCAGAAGAGACAGCTCTACTTGGAATAAATGTTTCTTGCTTCGCGATCAGAACCATATCTTCAGCAGTCTGGTATTCCATTAGCTCCTACAAGAGTGGACACCTGGATACGGCTGGATTCATATCACCACCATCGCATTCACCAGCAGCAACAACAATCGTTGGAAAAATATTACGAACCGATCTTGCCAGCTATGGGATGGCAGTTATGCCAGGAATGTTGGGCGCAGTCCAGTGTAATCGTTACAGTAGTTCCTCGATGACACACAATTAATTATCCTAGTGTCAGATTGATTAACTGCTATATGATATGTGGGAATGCTGAGAATGAGACGCCATGACAAGGGGAAGTAATTTAGTGGAAGATTCACAACTCAGTAGCGCGCGCGCGCGCGCGCGCGAGAGAGAGAGAGAGAGAGAGAGAGAGAGAGAGAGAGAGAGAGAGAGAGAGAGAGAGAGAGAGTTGGTTGGTTGGTTGGTTAACCCTCTGGAAGACTGGGTTATTACTCTAAAAGTCAAATGCAGTGGAGTTCAGGTGGCTCAAACTCTCAAACCCTCAAACTGGCTAGCGTCTGGGTAAAGTTGATGTAGAGACTTTCCTTTGAATGCGGTAATAGTCCACAGGGACATGTCGCGGAGCTTTCTTTTCCCTCTCCAAGCCCAGAAAAGAGCGAGGTGTGTAAGATCAGTACTGGAACGTCACATATGCAGTATTGCTTTTGCCTTATCACTTATCAATTATCAGTTGGGGTATCTTCATTGCACTCCGGACAGGTCCATAGGTGCTCAGATCCGCCTCCCAGCATATGCATCAGCGTCTGGTGGCTAACAGTGCCAGTTCTGTGTTTGTTGACGAGGCCCCTCGTTTTCCCGATGTATCTCTCGTGTCTGGCCGTGTCGATTCTTACTCCCAAGTCTCTCATCCTGGACAACGATGTGGATTCACTGACGTCAAAAGGTTCTCGACATGTCTTTAAGGGCGTTAATAACATCGCCACGATCCATGGGCTGGCCATCTACAGGGGTTGCAGAGCCAGCCAGTTTATCAGCTCGTTCATTTCCCTAGACTCCCGCATGTCCCGAGACGAAGATGAAGGTGACTTTACGGACAACAGACTTCTGCAGCGACTCAGTCCACTGTCTACGTACTGATCCAGCTTCTACCTTCCGAATCATGCTCATTGAATCACTTAGTACACACACGTTGTGTGCTTTTGCCTTGACCACAATTAGGCCTATTGAAGTCTTGGCAGTACGTAAAGCAATAACATGGCTCGAGACACAAACCTTTACTCGGGCATGCTTCCTTAGTGACTCAGTGAGTATGCCCAGAAAGATAGAGATGGGTTGGATTCGAAAACAGTGGTTAGTGTCTCTGGGGCGGTCACGGCTGGCATAGTTTACTTTTATTTTAGTGCCAGGGTATGTGGGTTACAAGGAAATGAGCCGGCAGACAGGCTTGCAGGTAAGGCTACTGTGGAGTGCGGACGAGCCATGGACCAGGCTGATATACTAAATGCTCTACGAGAAGTAAGACTTTTGCGAGAACCAAGTGATGCCTGTGAATCTACAACCATGGTCAGACTGCAAGAACAGTAAGTTTAAATAGGTTTGTCCAGACAAGAACACTATGCAGGAAGCCAAAGAAGATTAATAAACCAACACAGAACTGGCGTCGTGAGCCGCTACACGCTGCGGGATTTACTGCGGAGGGAATTTGAGCACTTATGGACTGAATGGTTCGATGTGCAATGAGGATGATCTGTCGGCTAACTAACTAACTATCTAACTCACTCACTCACTCACTCACTCAATGACTAACTCACTCACTCAATGACTAACTAACTAACTCACTCACTCACTCATTCACTAACTAACTAACTAACTAACTAACTAACCAACCAACCAACTAATTAACTCACTCACTTACTCAGTCACTCACTAACTAACCAGCCAGCCAACCAGCTCACTCACTCACTCACTCACTCACTCACTCACTCACTCACTCACTCACTCACTCACTCACTCACTCACTAACCAACTAACTAACTATCTGCAGAATTGCTTAATAGGACGTGGGCAAGTCATGATTCGACATATCAAACACGTACTGGCTGCGATCAGGCCCCAGGCTGGTCACGTGTCCTCCACGGGTGTGAGGTATGTCATGTTCAACAGTCCCCAGCCACTTGCTCAGGGGCAGATGGGGGAAGCATGACTCACCAGTGCTGCATCTCGTTCCCTCGCTTTGAATTCAAGCTTTGTCTATGCACATGCTACTACTACTACTTCTAGTACACACCGGACTGATTTCTGTATGTGTGGATTAGCTTTTCCTATTACTAGTGTCACTCGCCATCGAGCGAACCCACTCCGACTTCAGAGGTACTTGTAATTTACATCCTCAAGTCAATGACGAGAAGTAAGAATTTTAGTCCCAATTGACAGGTTTAGGGGTTGAACCCGCTACCTCAGCATCAGCGCACCGGATGATTAAGAACAAGCGTTCTTATCCATTCAGCCGTGGTGACCTCAGAAATTAATTGTATTCACTAATTCTGTTGAAAGCACGTTAGTAGTAAAGTTGCAACTATCATAACTCAACTTTTGTTTTAACATGTTGTATATGATAATAATGCATTTAAACTGTACAAGCAGTTTGTTTTTAAAGATAGTATGTTCGTGAGCACTTGTGCGAGCATGTGTGTGTGTACGGGGGTAAAATTGTGCTTTATTAGCGTCAGTCCATAGCTGTATCTTTACTTAACGTCATTCTATAGCTGTATCTTTACTTAACGTCATTCCATAGCTGTACGTATTACCAGCGTCATTCCACAGCTGTACCTATGCTTAACGTCATTCCATAGCCTTTGCTTAACGTCATTCCATAGCTGTACGCATTACCAGCGTCATTCCATATCTGTACGTATTACCAGCGTCAGTCCATAGCTGTATCTTTACTTAACGTCATTTCATAGCCTACTTATTACCAGCATCATTCCATAACTGTACTGTCTATCGTCGTTATTACGTAGATGTATGTTGCATCAGTTATTCCTGGATGCACATTTCATCAGTATTATTCCTTAGTTGTACGTTTTACATAGCGCTGTTCCGTAGCTACATGTTCTAGCGACGTTATTCTGTAGCTGTATGTGGTACCGACGCCATTCCATAGTTGTATGTGGTACCGACGTTATTCCATAGTTGTATGTGGTACCGACGTTATTCCATAGTTGTATGTGGTACCGACGTTATTCCATTACTGTACGTTTTACAAGCGTTATTCTGTATTTACGAGGGTAAGTTAATAAGTAAGTCACAAATGGCTGTAGAAAAATAACTACATATGATAACAACTTGAAACCAGTTTATTTTTATACATACATTATCCCTTTATTTCTCAACATAATTTCCACCAGCATTGATGCACTTATGCCATCGTTTTATCAGGTCCTCCCAAACCGGCGGCATAGAACTGCGTGCTTTTTTTTCATTTACCTGCCATCCCACAGAACTATGTGACTTACTTATTGACTCGCCCTTGTAACTTTTTCTACCCAGCTATGCACCGCTTTACGGGACAAACATTTGTCAACATAAACACTGACAACTCACCTTGGCGGAAGACATTTCGCGAATGACGCCGAAGTTGAATGTGAAGTGAAAACGTGGTTTAGAAAACAGAGCACGCAGTTCTATGCAGACGGTTTGGGAGGACTGATAAAACGATGGGATAAGTGCATCAATGTTGGTGGAAATTATGTTGAGAAATAAAGGGACAATGTAAGTATAAAAATAAACTGGTTTCAAGTTGTTATCATATGTAGTTATTTTTCTACAGCCATTTGTGACTTGCTTATTGACTTCTCCTCGTACGAGGGTTATTCCGTCACGGTACGTTTTATCTAGCGTTATTCGGCAACAGTTATATTTTATCTAGCGTTACTATACAGCTGTACCGCGTATCAAGCTTAATTCTGAATCAAGTTTGCACCAACACAATTGCGTACATGTTATTGTACCATGGTGACCCCAGCGTTGTATGTTATTACAGGCTTGTCTCAGTATATACTGTATGTTGTTAGTCATAGCTAGAATAAAACACTAATTGACTGGCACCTTGCTGTCTTGAGAGCCGATAGTTTGTTACATTGTGCCACACACACACGCACGCACACACACACGCACAAACACGCACACCCACACATACACACACCCACACATACACACTCAATCACACACAAGACACAATAACTACAGCCCATGGCGGGGACCAGGGATGAAGTTATACCTGTCCATAGCACAAAGCCTGGGCAGAGTTGTAGAGACCATGTGTTGCCCATGCAGCATGATCCGTCTCTCGGTTTACCCAGTTTACTCCATAGGAAAGGTAACACCAATACATTTGGAACAAGACAAGCTGTAGAAGCTGCCGGATCAGCAAAGCAATGATCTAACTGCTCGCCTGTCGAAGTTTCAACCCTAGATCAGTTGCCGACCAAGGCTTAGGATCTGGTCTGCCCTGCCAGGACATTTAGTCTTTAGGTTGCCATTCCTCGCACCAGGATAAGGCTTGTACCCTCAGAAATGCACCCCTCTGCCCAAAGCCGCTGGCACAATATGAAGTGTCGGGTTTTGTGAGCGCCGAGAACACAACAAGCAGTGGGGGTATTCACCTATAGTTTAAATGCCATGCTCCAAGTCACGCCAGAAATATGAACTATGTTCGTTTGTCTCGGTCTACCCCAAAGCAGTTATTACGTAAAATAATACGTGTTTGGATGGGATGTTGTTGGAATAATAACATAATACGAAAGCATTTCAGAAAGCAGTGGCAAACTAACTGGCTCCTGACAGTCTTGGCAGACGATTGTTTGTTGCACTGTGCTTCAGAAAATGCATATTCACTACAACCCATGGCGGTAGCGAATGTGACTGATCCGGCCGATTCGCGCAGTAAATGTGATGGATGCATGTGAACACATGGTCATTTCCACTGTCACGCACCATCTGACGTCTCACACACTCAGTGTGTAACATATCTGTAATCATTTTCTCCTTTGTCTTTATTCCATTTCTGATCTTGTCCCTCCATGCAACACGATCAGCGCCGACTTGCTCCCAAGGTGCAGTATCAATGCCTGTATCAACCATGTCCTGCTTACACACTAGTGGCGAACTACTGAACGTAAAATTTCTCAGTAGATCAATCTGGATTTGGGGTTGATCACGACTTCCTGCACAGCACATTTAATACGAAAGAAGAGGTTAAAAACAATTGGGTTAGAGTGAATGTTTGGATTGTAATACAAAGTTAGTTGCCTATCCTGTACAGGATGTCGCAGTCAACCCCAGCATGTTTGGACTGTTAGTGATTTATTGGCAAGTTTATATTCAGTAGTTTGTTATTGCATTCTGAACGACCGGCATCCATACCATTTCGTGAAAGAAAAAATTAACGCAAAGCGTTCTACTTCCAAATCGCATGCAGCTGTGTTTCGAACGCGGTATGTGCGTCCGTACCACCTTCGCCACGATGCAACTGTGTAATACAAGGATGAGACAAAAGAAGGTAAACAAACCATATCACATTTGGATTCGGCGACGTTTGGTGAGTAGTTTCGCAGAGAATAGTGAAGTCAGCTTATGGGACCGGATACGCTACGCGCGTGCACAAGGAGAATCAGGGGGACATCTCAAAACAAATCCTCTCGACTTGACTGTGGGCTCCAGATAAAGGACTTTGTAGTTACACTGTTCTCCCGTGTCCTCAGTGTATGATATTTCCAGCTACAGGGTCTTTTCTTCATCTTTGGTTCACTGGTATGTGTTTGGTTCTGTCTATGACCTCCACATTGACGATTTTGTCACATCGTTGTATTTCTTACCTGTACATGCACCGATTAATACATGTTTGAAGTTTATTAGTTATCGTTTCAGATGTTCTTTTGACCTTACTGAAGTACTGATTTAACGTACATTTTCTAAGTTTGCTGCTAAGTTTACTTTCTTTTGACTTCCACAACATGGCGGATAGGCATTTGAACTGTTAAGGCCTTTGGGGTGTTTATGCTTGTGGCTATCGTTTGCATTCGCATTTTCCTCATGTTGGACTGGAAGTGCATGGTTCCGTCGTCCTGATACTGAGTTGACACTGTGAGCTGTGAGCGGCACTGTGAGCTGTGAATTTCGTGAGGAATGCTTTTACATCTGTCCGCGGTTGTTTGTAGCGTGAACTGCATGTTCGGAATAATGGCGGCTGATCTGTCACCGAACTGACTGGATTGCCTTATGCAGTAATGTGTGACTGCTGGTTTTATAGTGACTGCCGCTTCCATCGACGATGAACTGTATTTTTCGTGGAGGACTTTTGTGTTGGCATTCTGGCGGCGGCATTATGCACATTGTACCTGTGCGGGCTTATTGGATTGCCGAGACTCCTGCCTATTCCACTTTTCACATTGGACAGTGGGGAGCATTTTGTGTGATATTCACTGGCACAGGAACGGAGCAAAATGGGGATGACCCGTAGCCGTGAAGTTGGAACCTCGACTAACTAACTAACTAATTAACTAACTAACTAACTAAAGATCTCTATCGATTCTCTCATTTTTGTCCACATTGCTGCCTAAATAAGTACACGGTCACACCTCTAGAAGGTAGGTTTCATCTGCGTTTAGCCTCGTCCACATGTGACTATTAAGTCTGCGATGTCCTTATCTTTCTCTTCCTTTACCTTAATGACTAAGAAGAACTAACTAACTAACTAAGGAGAACTAACACAATTTTCTTGACTCTCAACGACAACCTTACAGAGAACTAACAACGCCATCTTGTTGGCTCTCAACGACAGCTTTACAGAGAACTAACAATGTCCTGTTGGCTCTGAACGACTCGCCTTATAGAGAACTAACAATCTTATCAATATATCGCCTTATAGAGAACTAACGCTATCTTGTTGGCTCTCAACGGCTGCCTGACAGAGAACTAACAGCACCATCATGTTGGCTCTCAACGACTGCCTGACAGAGAATTAACAACGCCATTTGGTTGACTCTCAACGGCTGCCTTACAGGGAACTAACATCACCATCTAGTTGGCTCTCAACGACTGCCTTACTGAGAACTAACAGCACCATCTTTTTGGCTCTCAACGGCTGCCTTACAGAGAACTAACAACGTCTTGTTGGCTCTCAACGGCTGCCTTACAGAGAACTAACAACATCATCTTGTTGGCTCTCAACGGCTGTCTGACAGAGAACCAACAAGACCATCTAGTTGGCTCTCAACGACTGCCTTACTGAGAACTAACAGCACCATCTTTTTGGCTCTCAACGGCTGCCTTACAGAGAACTAACAACGTCTTGTTGGCTCTCAACGGCTGCCTTACAGAGAACTAACAACATCATCTTGTTGGCTCTCAACAGCTGCCTTACATGAACTAACAACACCATCTATTGTTGGCTCTCAACAGCTGCCTTACAGAGAACTAACAACACCATATAGTTGGCTCTCAACGGCTGCCTTACATGAACTAACAACACAATCTATTGTTGGCTTTCAACAGCAGTCTTACAGAGAACTAACAACACCATCTAGTTGGCTCTCAACGGCTGCCTTACAGAGAACTAACAAAACCATTTTGTTGGCTCTCAAGGGTGCCTTTCAGAGAACTAACAACGCCATCTTGTTGGCTCTCAACGGCCACAGAGAACTAACAGCACCATCTTATTGGCTCTCAACGGCTGCCTTACAGAGAACTAACAACGTCTTGTTGGCTATCAACGGCTGCCTTACAGAGAACTAACAACATCGTCTTGTTGGCTCTCAACAGCTGCCTTACATGAACTAACAACACCATCTATTGTTGGCTCTCAACAGCTGCCTTACAGAGAACTAACAACACCATCTAGTTGGCTCTCAACGGCTGTCTTACATGAACTAACAACACAATCTATTGTTGGCTCTCAACAGCAGTCTTACAGAGAACTAACAACACCATCTAGTTGGCTCTCAACGGCTGCCTTACAGAGAACTAACAAAACCATTTTGTTGGCTCTCAAGGGTGCCTTTCAGAGAACTAACAACGCCATCTTGTTGGCTCTCAACGGCCACAGAGAACTAACAGCACCATCTTATTGGCTCTCAACGGCCGCCTTACAGAGAATTAACAGCACCATCTTATTGGCTCTTAACGGCCACCTTACAGGGACCTAACAACGCCATCTCGTTGGCTCTCAACGGCTGCCTTACAGAGAACTAACAACGCCATCTTGGTGGCTGTCAGCGGCTGCCTTACAGAGAACTAACAATGCCATCTTGTTGGCTCTCAACGGCTGTCTTACAGAGAACTAACAACACCATCTTGTTGGCTCTGAGCAGCTGCCCTATAGAGAACTAACAGCAGCATCTTGTTGGATCTAAACGGCTGCCTTACAGAGAATTAACAACGTCATCGTGTTGGCTCTCAACGGCTGCCTTGCAGAGAACAAACAACGTCATCTCGATAATTTTAATGGAATTCTGCTAGAGAAACAGACCCCAACACACGCTAGCTGAAATGGGATATACCGGCCATTAGACACATAAAACACCAGGCAACGCATATGCTTATCCACGGCAACACAACACAGTCGGATATCACTTTTTTGTGGCCGGTACATAGTCTCAGCTTTATGACCTGATTTATTCTGCAGAATCATGTGTATCTCATTGTGGGTCGTCTGCTTCTCCAGTTGTCACGAAGTGAAGTACACTGTTATCTGATGACCTTAAGGATGGCATGAGTAGTTGTCGTATGTGTGCTTTATTATCAACGTCTGCGTTGGAATTCAATCTTTGGCCATAACAGGATTGGATTGTTTCAAAACAGTACGGCTGAGTGGTCATCTGGTCCGGCAAAATGGGCGCCTGATAGACTGGACTGGTTACTCACTCCAGAAAAAGACAGTCCACATTCTTTGAGCATGTCTTGAGGAGAGGAAAGCTGGAGGAGTATGTCGTCAGTATGGGAAAGTTGCAGGGGAGGAGTAGAGAGACCAAAAGTGTAGCCAACCCTTTTAAGTATTCAGCTCTTGAAGTATGGATGCATTTGTTCTTTTCTTTACCCAAGATATTCTTAGAACTCGTCTATAACATTTATATTCAAAGGCATTTATGCGCTGCTCAGCTTGTTTAGTAAGTGTCCAGGTCTGACAGGCGTATGTTGCAATGGGAAAGATGCTTGATCTTAAAAATCTAATTTTTGTAGTTCTATCTGTTCCACTCCATAATTTATTAAGTTGTTTTAGTCTTTGAAGAGCAATTGATAGTCGTCATTTAATTTCTTTCATTGCGTCACCGTTGTTGGTAATCAATGACCCAAGATATTCGAAATTTTCCACCACCTCCAATCTTTCCTCATGAACATATATTTCTTTCTCCATAGTAGTTTTATCTGAATGCATCTATCTAGTCTATCGGGTCTATCCAACCAAAAATTGGCACCGTAAAATGTCCTGTCCTAGTGTGGAACGAACGAACGAAAATCTTTATTTTCAAAGGGTTAAGACTTGGGCACGCAGGCCCGTGTGACATTCTGCCCTTCTAACTCTATTTCCTCTCATACATTCTTTCATTCAACATCACTTATGAAGCAAATTTTTGACAACACAAGAACAATAAGCATTAAAACGCATGAAAAATAATCAATAACAAATGACTCACTGAGGCAATGTTTGACATGGGCATTATAAATACCCTAGGAAGGTGTAATGTGCCATAAATATGGACATGTCTTTTGGCTAGCTGTTGTTTGAAATAATTTACCATTATTATTGTCGTTTTTGGTTTTTGTTTATGCGAGTATGTAGTCTGTACTGAGGTAGTGTTCAAACAGGTTGCGAATGTATGTATAATGATTGGTGGTGTCTTTGATTTCTTGTGGAAGGTTGTTCCACAAGTGAGTGGCAGAGTATGCTAAGCTTGTTTTAGTTAGTTAGTTAGTCGCGGTTCCAACTTCACGGCAACGGGTCGTCCCCATATTGCTCCGTTCCTGTGCCAGTGAATATCACAAAATGCTCCTCACTGCCCCATGTGAACAATGGAATAGACAGGAGTGTCGGCAAGCCAACAGCCCGCACAGGTACACTGTGCATAATGCCGCCGCCAGAATGCCAACACAAAAGTCCTCCACGAAAAATACAGTTCATCGTCGATGAAAACGGCAGTCACCAGAAAGACTTCATTGACCGGGGTTTTATCCCATATGGCTCGGTCTCTTTCTGCAGGGCGACCCACCGAAAGCGCCGCACAAAGCACGAACTCCGTAGCTACAGCGACGACTCCCAGGAGTCTCCTGAAAAATGCACTCGTGAACCGAAAAGGCAAACCAGTCAATCCAGCAACAGCCGGCCATCATCGTTCCGAACATGCAGTTCACGCGAAAAAACAACCGCGGACAGATGCAAAAGCATTCCACGCGAAATTCACAGCTCACAGTATCGCGCCACGCACTCACTCAGTAGCAGGGCGACGGAACCATAGCCTCCTTAGTCGCCTCTTACGACGTGCATGGTAGGCAACAGTGTTACTATTCTTTGCTACCCCGTAGGGCCCCGGCAACACATCTATCCAAGGTTTAGGGACATGGACTATATTTAGTCGTTCGCTATGTTTCTGAACAAGGTCGTTTACTGTGAATACAACCACAAATGTTGGATTTGTAGTAAATGGATGTGCAACATTTCTCTCTGCCACAAGTTTCATGCCAAATATAAAATGAATGTTTTGTTGCTTATGATTTCTGAGCATGTTTACACTCTGTAGTTCGCCATACTTATGTATGGATGGGAAACGTGGGCAATAAGCAGATAAGCTGAAAAACATCTGATGGCAGTGGAAATGTGGTTTCTGAGGAAAATGAACAGAATTCCATGGACAGACATAAAAACCAATGATCAAGCACTACAAGAAACAGATGAACACCGTAAACTGATTAGAGAAATTAGACGTAGACCGTCACAATTTGTTGGCCACGTTACGAGAATAATTAAATTGGAGAACTTAGTGACAACTGGCAAGATCGAGGGGAAGAGAACAAGGAGAAGGCAGATAAGTAAATACCTGGATGGCTGGGCCATGTTGTATGGTCGAGACAAGAACACTGAGCTGATGATTCACGACTCTGGTGATCGCGTGAGATGGCGAAACATGACCGCCCACGCTTATCGGCATGGCACGCGATGATGATGGGTTGATTGCATTCTAGCATGATACCTCCCTTTCACCATTCTGAACAGCAGTTGTTGTAGATCTGAAATTGTTCTAGAAGATTCGCATGCACAAACATCCATATGATGGTTGTTTGCATCCGGGCATGCAGTGTTAAACTATGACATCAAACAGCGAGTCCATTTACAAATCGTACTATACTAGATATCGTCTGTCGCATATGACACTTCCCACGTATATTTTCCTGTCCCGTATCCCTGTTTGTTTTTTGTATTTGTAATAATAATTGTCACGACCCTGACTTGGCGTAATGCGACACCCAGCAGATACCAGCAGCAGATGGCACGTTTAAGGCGGGAAACGTACTACTCACAACAAAGGTCACACGTAGTTCACCAACCTCATGGATGTCTACTTAGTTGTGCTGAGTCATGTGATTGTTGGCACCAGTCGCCGATGGGGATTTATGCAAGGTGATCTGATTGGAGCAGATTGCCAGAGCGTGTCCTCCTAGATCAATGGTTCTCAACCTTTTTTGGCCCGTTCCCCGCCCCCCCCCCTTCACAATATTTTCATACGTCACCCCCCCCCCCCGTATTTCCTCTCTAAAATCCCCCCCCCCACACACACACGGTATACGTAATGAATGGAAGCTAAATTTAATAGCACATACTAAAACAAGTCTAGACGTCTACATAAAACGTGATTTGCGGGTCTACTTACGTTATAAAATGAATTTCAGAAGGGTGAGACGTACAGAACCGTAAAGTATGAAGGGAAAAACAATATCAAGTAATCGGTTCTTGTATTAACGCGATCTTGAAATAATCTTAATTCCCCCCCCCCCCCCCCCCCCCACTCCCGGAAACCCTAAAATCCCCCCCCCCCCCCCCCCGGGGGGGGGGGGTGTATTCCCCACCGGTTGAGAACCACTGTCCTAGATGATCTGATTGGAGCAGATTGCCAGGGCGTGTCCAGTCACGCCGAGATTGGCAGTTCATGTGGGTTTTTGGTGCTCGCTGCTCACTCGTTTTGAACTCAAGCATATTTCATAGACGTGCTACTACTTCTAATAAACAATATAAATGACACAAAGTAGTGCAGCTTTACATAACAGAATTACGACACATACAGGACGTTGCGGCGATTAGCCTTCATCAGCAAACAAACACATACACAAAACACAACATATAGTCACGGAGATCTACTGTGACTACATTAAGACGTGACCACAGAATGAGAAGAATAAAAAGATGAAAAAATGAAAGCAATGAAGAGAAAATAAAAATGGGAAAAATTGGAAAAAAAAATGTTCCTACTTACCTCAGAATTCCGAGCTGTGTATATCCCCGAATGTCACCGTTGTCTTCTTCTATACCCAACCGAGGGAGTGGGGTATAGGATGATGACGGGGTGGTGTGTGTAACGGTTCAGTGAGCATCAGAGGTACTGGAGTGGAAGTGGCTCTCTCTCTCTCTCTCTCTCTCTCTCTCTCTCTCTCTCCTCTCTCTCTCTCTCTATCTCTATCTATCTATCTATCTATCTATCTCCAACCCCCTCTCTCTCTTCTCATATATACCTTGCACATGTCCAATGACACTATTGTTTGAATGTCTGTTGAGCGGTGTAGATGTATGTATGTGCGCTCACACATATCAGTCTACCCAGACTTTAGGACTCGCCTCACAATAACATAAAGAAGTACATAGTGTGAGTTTCGTTAGTATAACCATCATACTCGGGTGCACACTTCATTGCTCTTCAATATTAGTCCACTAGGGCCAACCCACTCACTGGCACCCACTCATGCTTTGTAAGTACATCCACTGGGATTCCTCAGATTCCATCCTCAGACAAATATCACAGGTTCCCGACCTACCTTCCTGCCTCCGCCCCTCCCCCCCCCCCTTCTTTCAAAGTACCACTTCCACTCCAGTACCTGGGATGCTCACTGAACCGTTACACCCACCACCCCGTCATCATCCTACATCCCACTCCCTCGGGTGGGTATAAAAGAAGACAACGGTGATATTCGGGGCTAAACACAGATCGGAATTCTGAGGTAAGTAGGAACATTTTTGTTCCAATTTTTATTTTCTCTTGATTGCTTTCATTTTTGAAATCATTTTATTCTTCTAATTCTGTCGTCACGTCTTAATGTAGTCACAGGAGATCTCCGTGACTATATGTTGTGTTTTGTGTATGTGTTTGTTTGCTGATGAAGGCTAATCGCCGCAACGTCCTGTATGTGTCGTAATTCTGTTATGTAAAGCTGCACTACTTTGTGTCATTTTATATTGTTTACATTTTCACAGCTTTACCGCAGTTCCACCAAATTTTATTCATACTACTTCTAGTGCACGACTGATTTTTGCGTGTGGATTAACGTTCCCTATTACCAATGTCCCTCACCATCAGGCGAACCCACTCCAACTTCTGAGATACTTGTAACTTATTCCCACAAGTCACAGATGAGAAGTCAACATTTTAGTTCAACTGTCCGGTGTGGGCTTAAACCAGCTACCTAGGCATCAGCACAGCGGGTGTTTAAGAACGAGGGCTATTATCTATTCGACCGCGCCGACCTCCGCCCCTCTTCTTATGCTGAGAGTTGTTGCGGTGTGGCGCTGGTCGCCGCCACGCTACTACTGTATGCCCTCCAGGAAACCTAGCCACGACTAGACAGAACCCAGTACTTAGGATAGAATCTAACTAAAGGAGTTAAAAGTGTTTAAAAAGCAAAAGGAGTGACTTCATGGCACCGTGTTTCACCCCATATGGCTCGGTCTCTTTCCGCAAGGCAGCCTGCCGAAAGCGTCCCACGAAGCACTAATTCCGTAGCTCCAGCGACGACCCCCAGGAGTCTCCGAGAAAAACGCTCACGTGAACCGAACGTCGTAGCCCGGAATTTAACCCACGACCTTCAGAGCGCGAGGCAGACGGCGTAAGCACTTCGCCACGGAGACTATCTAATAGAGGAAACAGACTTGTCGCAAATGCCCGCCGGAGTCGGAGAACCTGACCTTTGAGTTGCATAACTAGGTGTGACGCACTTCCGTCGGGAGAGGAGCGAAGACAGAAAACTATATCATTGTCATCATCGCTGTTGGGTTGAGTTGAGCTGAGATCCTACATCACTGCACTCAGGACATTCCTATACGCGCTCCGTCCCCTCGTTCAACAGTCAGCGAAGAGTCATACTATTAATCGTTCCCGCCGCTATCTGATTGAAAGTTCTCCTGGTCCTCCTTCTCAGTTTTGGGATTATTCCAGAACCCCTGCCGATCCCCTGCAATCTCATTCGTTTCACCCACATATGGGTTCTCAATCTGTTCCCCCACCTTCTCCACCTGGTCCCACAGGCGCACGACCACCTCCCCCTTGTCCACAAGCAATCTACCACCAAGAGGTGCATTCATCACTATCACCACCATCATTATCAACTCGACGATTAGCGTGGGCGATCATGCTTCTATACATCTTGCGATCTCCAGCTAGCAATTAGCAGTTTGAATCCAGTTCGTGCCATGTCACAAGACTGATGGCAAAAGAGCCAGGAGAAGACAAAGAGATAAATACTTGGACGTGGCATAAGCGGGGCGAGAGCACAGAACAGATCAGCATGGCCAAATAGATAAGAGCCTTTGTCTCAAACATCCGGTGTGTTGTTGCCGATGGTAAGGGGTTCAACACCCTACACTGGCTAGTTAGACTAAAATGTTGACTTCTCGTCCTTGATTGGAAGACGTAAATTACAAGTACATCTGAAGTCTTGAGTGGGTTCGCTTGATGGCGGGGGAACTGGTAATGGGAAAAGCTAATTCGCGCGCAAAATGAAGTCCAGTGACACTAGAAGTAGCGTGTATGAA
Source organism: Cepaea nemoralis (assembly GCA_014155875.1). Taxonomy (NCBI): domain Eukaryota; kingdom Metazoa; phylum Mollusca; class Gastropoda; order Stylommatophora; family Helicidae; genus Cepaea; species Cepaea nemoralis. The sequence goes on from JACEFZ010027752.1 coordinate 679,333, forward strand.
CTACGCTTCGGTTCAAAGCGAGCGAATATCCACAAAAAGAAAAAAAAATGTGTGAGATGGCAAACCATGACTGCTCATACATATCGAATGTCACATGATGATGATGACGACGACGACGACGATGATGATGATGATGATGATGATGATGATGATGATGATGATGATGATGATGATGATGATGATTATAGAAGAATTTTGACTATGACAGTGTTGTTGAATAGTCCGGATTACTCTAACACACGTGTGGGTTTTTTTAATAGTCATATTCAGGAACACTGAGCTGATCCACGACTCTGGTGATCGAGTGAAATGGCGAGTCATGACCGCCCAGCGCTTTCCGGCATGGCACATGATTGATTGATTGATTCGTTCCCGCTGTTCGTTCTGTCTCCCACACCCCAATCTAACATCTTTGACTTGTCCTGGCATTCTACCAAAAGAATCAAGAGAGTCCTTCAAGAAACACACAAAAGCCGTAAATGTTTAGTGGAATTAGACGTCGGCAGTCATGATAAATGGGCAATATTATGAGGATGAAATAAACATGACAACTTAGTGACCGCTGGCAAATTTAAGGGAAGAAAACTAACCAACGGCTTTTATTCTCAGAGGGTTAAGAATTGGGCACGCAGGCCTGTCTTACATTCTGCCCTTTTTATATGTCTGCGGTCATAGGTTATTTCATTCACACATCACTTATGAGGCTACAAAAACAACTATATGTTCTTACAACGCATTGGACATGTGCAAAAGTCATTAGTACAGGACTCATTAATACTAATGTTTTTAACGTAGCAATTATAATTCTCTAAGGCAGAAGAAATCCATATCGTCTTCTTCTTCTGTGTTCGTCCGGGGTGTTTTTTTTCTTTTTTTTTCCCATACGTAATTGCGGTGTGTCTCATTGTGCACCCTTGAGACAAAACCCTTAGGCCACACATCTAAATTTAGCGGGTGTTTTTGTTTTAGGTTAGCCAGTCCGTCTCACTGTTGTGGTGCTGTCCACATCCCAGCTGGTCAAGTTAGAACGGTCGAAGACTTCACGGTCAGCCCTCAAGGGAATGCAGGGGCAGTCCATGGACATTTACCGCCATTAAAGAAGGCTTCCATAATTGCAGAGCCTGATATATATCGCTCATGGTACTGGGCTCACCCAAGGAATCGTCACGTCCTTCACATGGCTGCTTTAATTCCGCACTTCCGTGTATTGGGCATTTCGTTCGCCACAGGCCGCTCCCCGCACAAACCAGGAACGGTTGGTTTGCAAACGGCGTCCACTCAGCGAGCTTTCGGTTCGGACATGTGCTGGATGCTGTGCCTGGAAGACAAAATAGTCAGAGCTTTTCCAGACACGAGGGACATCCCACTCTCACTCGGACGTTTTTGCCTTGTGCTAATTTTGAAATACCATATCACTGTTAAGAGAATGTTTATTATACTATTTTTTTTTTTAAAGGGGGGAATGTAGTCTGCACTAAGATCGTGTTGAAATAGGTTGCGACTGTATGTATAGGGGTTGGTGGTACTTTTGATATGTTGTGAAAGATTGCTCCGTGGCTGGGTTGCTGAGTACTCTGAGCTTATTTTGTATAAGTCTATCCCAGGCTTCGTGACGTGTAGTATGTTTAACCGTTTGCTATGTCTTGCGTCATATGTAAACAAAGGTCAAAGGTAGCTCGGAGAATTTTGAAATAGGATTACGTGAATTAGTTTATTTTATTAAAAAGTAAGCGTTTCCGGAGTGGTAGTTGCAGAAACTTAGTTATATTACTGTGGTTGTGGAGGGTGAGAAAATAGGCCATGGTTTGAGTGATGGAAAGACGGAGGTGGTAGTGGTGATGTCGGGGAAACAGGTTGTACCTAGGTATGCAATTGGAGTACAGGATGTTGTGTTGGGGCAAGTGCAGAAATTCAGATATCTGGGCACATGGATGACATCGGATGGAGGATGCATCGCCGAGAAGGGAAACGGAGTGGAACAGGCAGGAACTGCATTCTTCTCAAATGGGGTTGGTGGTGGGGGGGGGGGGGGGGGGGGGGGGGAAGAGGGCGGGCGTTTGTGCAATTAGTCACTGTCTTTGAGAGTTGGAAAAGGAGTTCTTGCGTATTACATAGAGCAAGTTTTTTTACATACGGCTGCGAGCAATTGGTGAACAGGCGAGGCCGTGGGAATGTGGTTTTGAAGAGGAATGCTGGGGGTTAATTGGAGGACAAAATGAGCAATCAAGAAGTTTTTTAAGGGAAGCTGAGTTCGCAAAGACAACTTATCACAAACATCGGAGTGAGACAGTCATTTTCTTTGGCCAAGTAATGAGAAGACAAAGATTGGAACATGTTGTGACAACCGGACATATTTGTGGAGAGAGAGAGAGAGAGAGAGAGAGAGAGAGAGAGAGAGAGAGAGAGAGAGAGAGAGAGAGAGAGAGAGAGAGAGAGAGGAGGACAGCATGAGAAGATTCTTGACAGCCTTATGCCATGGTACGGAAGAGAGTCGGCACACGAATTGATCCATGACGTCGGAGATCATAATTTGTGGAGAGGCATGATTGCCCATGCCAGCCGGCAAGGCACTGGATGATGATGAGTTGCAGAGAACATGTATGTAGAGAGATAGATGAAGACACATATAAAAATTACCATACGGCACAACCGCGACATAACCACGGGCCTGATCCCAGACTGGTTATCATGTGAAATGACGAACCACGACCACCCAGTCTTGTCGTGTTGGCACATGATGATGATGAACATTCTACCGGTGTCCTTACATCTGTTTCGCCCAGTTTATTTTTGCGTTAAAAATAGACCAGGGAAGGCGACCCACATGTGGATTGCCTCTGTTTGTTTAGTATTCCCGTGTGTAATCCCCGACTGCAAGTATCATTGTCACCGCCGCCTCATGCCAGGTCCTTGCATTTATTGATCTGAACTCAGAACTGTGTCGCTATTCCACTGCACTCAGGTTGCCACAATACCGTAGCTTAATACAGCGGTTCTAGCATTCATGATTCTGCTCCCTACCATCACCTAATACAGTGCAAACCGCTTAAGGCGATCTCGGATGTGGTGAATTTCTGTTGTGAAGATCAATATTGTATTGTGCGTTGTAAATACATTACTATATGCTTGAACTCTTATAAGAGGAATTTCTGATAAGAAAAACTATTTCGCGGGTCCCAGGTGAGTTCGCCTTATCATGTCTGCACTGTAATCACCAAACCAAAGAACGAGAAGTAGACGGTAAACTTTACTAGAAGACAATCACAAGTAACGAACTGAATGTTGCGGCTAAAGCCGTCGCCAGGACACAAACAACGAACACACACACCGTTGCAACTACATAAGAAACACTGCATGGGAATATCTATACAAATATAACAGCTACTCATCATTTTCATTGTTGTGGATTGGGAGTATAGTGTAATCAAATCCGCGTGTATGTGCATACATAAACGCGCTGTTTTGTGTGCGGTAAGTCTTCTGCAAAATCAGCACTTCTCTATCCACTGCCCAGAAAGGAGGGGAAATACCCGGGGGTGGTGGGGGAGAGAAAGAGAGAGAGAGAGAGAGAGAGAGAGAGAGAGAGAGAGAGAGAGAGAGAGAGAGACTGGTTAAAATCTCCGCCGGGGAGCGTGCACAACGGGTGACCTCGCTTCTTTTCATCAGACGGCGGCCCCCATCAGTGAATGGTTCGGCCCCTGTACCTTCTTGACGCTCTTAGAGGGCGCCCCTGTCTGGGTATCGACGCCCGGGCGTGTTTCTCCTGTCGTGCGAATTCATGGAGACATTTGTACCTGCCCTTTTCGACATCGCTAAGTGTGTCTGCCCAGAAGTCATACCACCTTCGGGGGGAGAGAAACTTGGGCACCTGGTGTATCTCTTAGCGTTGACACTGCACCGTGACTGACCGTGGGAAAGCCAGCTACTTCCTCTGGCAGTTTGCCGCAGTCTTCACCTCTGTCTTGGTGACTAGCTATGACCCTGTCAGTAGACGTCATTGCTGCCGTTGCCTTCTTCGTACCCCGTTCACATCTTGTGGATCTACCCTCCTGCATGCTCCCAGCAGAAGCCAGCTCTTCCTAGGCACAACGTTTTCGTTTTGCCGAATATTACCGGTGATTTTTTTTTTTTTTGGGGGCGTTAATTTTCGGTTTCTTGTTTTTGTGTCTCCGATTTAATAACGTTTCACAACATATCAAAAGTACCACCAACCCCTATACATACAGTCGCAACCTATTTCAACACGATCTTAGTGCAGACTACATTCCCCCCTTTTTAAAAAAAAAATAGTATAATAAACATTCTCTTAACAGTGATATTACTTCAAGATCGAGTTAGAACAGACACCGATTACTTGATATAGTTTTTCCCACCAAGTTTTGCGTTGTGCATTTCTGGCGCATCGTGTCTCATTGTGAGGTTGCAATCTTCTGGAGAGGTTTCGGTGTTACTGAGATTGTTCTTCTTCAGAGACGGTGACTCACACTGGACTGGCAAATTTGAACCATTTACTGGGCATCCTTGTCCCACCCAGCATTACGCTTGCTCCATAGCCAACACAAGGCCTTCTCCGTTGTATCGCCCAGCCTTTTAAGCCCCCGTGTTCTTGCCTTTCCTTTCAGCACGTCGTATGCTGAGTTGGTAACAGTGATACATCCAACTGTGAGAACCACTGGTTTTAGTAGTTGAGGTAGGGAAACGCCTGAATGGCATTGTGCTGGTTCTACTGTCTGTGACGGTTCCGCTGCTGTTCAACTGGCGATGATTCACCTGACTCTTCCTGTACACCTATTTGTTGTAGTAACACTATATTCTAGATATACCCTTATTCAGTATCAAAAGACGCATAAAACGTTCACTCTTCTTTCTTCCTTTTCCGAGGACAGTACGTCACCTCAAGTTATGCACCTCAAAGGTCATTGTGTCCGACTTCAGCATACATTGTGTCAGGTGTGCGTCCTCTAGACAGATTCCATACACTCTTGGGGATGTGCTCGAGCAGTAAGTGGCAGATTCATATCTCTTGGTGAATCTTCGCGATTGTCATTCTCGAAACTGTTGGGTAACTGAGCGTGGAGCTGGTGTAATGAATGCAGATGAGGACGGTTCCGACATATAGTTTAAAACTCAAAGCAGGGACAGTTAGCATCCATACCCTGCGACTTGGCCGGGAGAGACCAAGCGTGCATCAGCTTGTCTGAGGTGTATAGTGACATCTTTCAGCAGAAATGAAAACTCCTCTCTCTCTCTCTCTCTCTCTCTCTCTCTCTCTCTCTCTCTCTCTCTCTCTCTCTCTCCTCTCTCTCTCTCTCTCTCTCTCTCTCTCTCTTCTCTCTCTCTCTCTCTCTCTCCTCTCTCTCTCTCTCTCTCTCTCTCTCTCTCTCTCTCTATTAATGACACGTTTCAACGCCATTGTATCTTAGTGTAGACATACACTGATACTCCGGCTGTCTGTGTGTTGTGTTTGCGTTTGCTAACGGCGACTTTCAGGCCACAGTATTTTCTGTTATTGGCTATCTAAGAGTGTCCAATTGTTCAGCGTCGGCCTCTGTGGCTGAGGGTGACAGAACACATTTCACAATCCTGCATATCAGGTTCAAAATGGCTGCATGCGATTGGGAGCATACCGCTTTGCGCCGATTTTTAACAATGTTAAGAGCGTCGGTCTTTCAGGATAACAGCGGCATTCTACTGAACGTAAAATTTCCTAGTAAATCACACAGCCAAAGAATGTTGAGGTTGATTGCGATGTCATGTAAAGGACACACAGCTAGCTGTTTTTAAAACGTTTGAAGCGGCATAAAGCTTCTCGAAACACAGCTTCGGGCGATTAGGAAGCAGCTCGCCTTGCGCTGGTTTTTATACAATAGTATGAGTGCCGGTCGTTCAGAAAGCAATGGCACACTTAATGATTTTGCATATCCTTTACAGGACATCGCTGTCAACATCAGCATCTTTCAGCTGATTGTTGATTTCTAGGCAAGATTAGCTCAGTAGTTTGCCATTGCTTTCTGAGCGACCGGCTCCATACTGTCATAAGTCACTGGCGCGACTCGAACCGCTTCCAATTCTCGTGCGCTCACGTCAACCACGAGAGTATTCGGGGTTACGGAGAAAGCTGCTGACCCTTCAACCAGGGAGACCGGCTTTGACACACTACTGAACGTAATTTTGCCAAGACATCACGAACAGCCAAAATAAAGCTGGGGTTGACAGTAGCGTACTGTACAGGACATTCAACTAACTTTTAAAAAATCATATTCAGTGTGACCGTTTTCCTGCTGTTTAGTGTTAGCTACACTTCATTTCTGCTCATAGTCGCTGTCCTGCGGGGAAATAACTCGGCTGAGCCACGTACAGGCGTCCGTACTTGTACCGTAACGGCGTGCGGTTGGTTACAGTCATCATTAGAACTGTGCCGAGGTAAGTCACCTGTGCCGGATTGTTCGTCTGGATGTAGTTGGATGTGGCCGGATTGTGTTGGCCAGAAGCAAGTGTGCGGCGGAATCGTGTAATCAATCCGTTAACGGTTTGTGCTGGAAGATACCCGTCGTTAGCCGTGAAGTGACGTTACTTTATGTTTATATACACACACACTGGTCGGTGCGTGTGTGTCCCGTGTGTTTACATTTGCTGCGTATCACGCCTGGCTAGATGACGTGTCTGAATGTTATGTGTGTGTGAGTGTGTGTATGCGCGCGTGTGAGAGTGTGTATGCGCGTGTGTGCGTGCGTATGCGTTCGCTTGCTATGAACTCGAGTGTAGTACACAGATACGACTACTACTAATTTAGTTTAGCCGACGGATCAACAACACGGATGTAACCCATGGTACTTCGTTATACTCCTAACTCAAGCCTGAGTCCGGAGAATCTCAGCTCGGTGCATGAACTCCGTAGCACCGGCGATGATCCTGAAATACTTTGGGTAGATTTTTAACTCGGAATTTTGCCCGGCAGCGCCGTTAGGCTACTCTTTTTCGATTTCCAACTGCTAATGGGATTTTTACGTGCGCAACAATATACACTACCAATCCCACTACCCAGAGACCAGGGGACATTTTGTTACTAGAAGTCCACATGAAAAAATCCCAGCCCTCATCGGGGCTTGAACCCGGGACCTCTAGCACTCAAGGCGGACACCATACCTCGAGACCACGCAGCCCTCCGACCACTACTAGAATTAGCAACTACTACCGTTGTTGATACCTTGGCAAGTTTTACGTTCAGTAGTTTGCCATTGCTTTCTGAATAACTGGCTCCCATACCAACACGTTACCACCAGCGAGGCACGGTCTGCTGCCAAATCGGTCACCGCTATTTTTCGAACGCGTGTAAGCGGCATTACGAATCGTGTCCGCAACGCCATCGCCACGGAGACCGGCACACGTATGTGTAGCCTACCTCCTGAGAGACACTATTCAGAGACACTAAAGACACACCTTTCAACGAACTGATTGCACAATTTCGGCTACACATTTCTTATTTGGCACCTTTCACAACTGAACTCCTCCGCCTTCCGGGCATGGAAAAGGATTTGTTTTAATCTCATCTCATCATCTCACCCTTGTACCTTGCAGTGTCGAGGTGAAGTATAAACAGTTCCCGTTTATGGGTTTCATGTATTGAGGATCCCATGGGCTCTGCTATTGCATCTGGCCATCGTTTACGTGGTCGGCCTCTTCTTGTGCTAATTATATTTTTTAGTTTTTCTCCGAGCAGTATGAAAATCCCCTGCCGGATTGCTAGGCCAGTCGCAGGTTTCTGACAGAGATTTGTTTTAATGTTATTTCATCATCATCATCATCATCATCATCATCATCATCATCATCATCATCATCATCATCATCTTCACCATCATCTTCCACTTTTGCCGTGAAGCGCCGCGGGGAGGAATAATTGGCGCCCGAGCGCTCGATGGTGGCATTGGATAGATGTCTGTGATGTCGTCAATCCATTTTCTCCTCTGGCACTTCTCGTGGCAGATGATCTTTGATGTAAGGCCAGTGCTGGTAGTTGATGGTGTTGTATTCTAACGAGATGGCCAAACCACTTGATCTTCCGTCTTTCAATAAATGTTGCACAAGGTGTTGATCCCACAGTCTGTCTGATGATAACATTTCTTACTCGGTCTCGGATTGTTAAGTTGGCAGCTCTCCTCAGGCATTTCATCTCACAGATGTTGATTTTGCGAAACTGTGATTTGGATAATGTCCAAGTCTGAGATTGGTAGCATAGGGTTAGTGTGAATATGCTGTTTATTATCTGTCGTTTTGCGGACATGGGTATATTTGGATGTTTTAGTATGGGTGATAGTTTATATGTAAGCACACTTTCTTTTTGACATCTGATTCCGATTTCTCTGTCCAATCTGCCATCTTCTGTGATCATTACTTCCAAGATAGTTGAATTCTTTAACTTATTTCAGAGATGTGATATGTATCTGTATACTTAGTGGGCCAGGAGATCTGCTAAGTCGCATTACTTCGGTTTTGGCTGTATTTATACTCATATTGTATCTGCAGCATGTTGAACTAAGATTATTAATATGATTTTGCAGTCTGCAAACGGAACTTCATTTATTGTATGTGGATCAGTTTCATCTGAAGTAAATAGTTCAACATTTTCTGAATCTGTTCTGTCAAGGCTTGCTTCTTTGGATATTCTATCCATGTAGATATTAAATAGCAAATAATAATTATATTAAATAGTTATTTAATTTTATAATTTCACGTTTTTCTGTAAAACTGTTTGGTTTGTTACTGAGGAAGATTAGTGTATCGTTGTAAGGTATGTACACCCTGTCTGCGTTTTGTATCTCTCATTTTTGCGCAGGAGTTGACCTACCACGGTACCTAACCTTTCTCCCCCCCCCCCCCCCCCCCCCCCCCCCCCCCCCCCACCCCCCATTTCTGTATCCTGCGGCAGCCGTTACTTCTCCGATCTATTATTTTAACAAGTTAGTTGCATATCCTTTACAGGACGTCGCAGTCAACTACAGCATATTTTGGCTGTTTGTGATTTCTTGACAAGTTTACGTTCAGTAGTTTGCTTTCTGAACGACCGGTATTCATAACATTGTTTGAAAACTAACGCAAGGCGGTCTGCTAAGTTTGGTATAGAGACTTTTGTTTGTTTTTGTTCTCACGCTGTCGGCGTACCATCCCCACGGAGATTGTTTTGCTGAGATGTCCATGTTTTGCTGAGATGTCCACTTTTTGCTGAGATGTCCATGTTTTGCTGAGATGTCCATGTTTTGCTGAGATGTCCAGCCTCTTTCCAAGCTCTGAAACCAGTGGGGTGTGGACGACCAGCTTGACCATCTTTAGAACATGGAGCCTGGGATTTGATAGCGGAGCCAGTCTGTTGTTGCACCGGACTATGAAGAGATGCTCCAAGATCATTGCCAGTGTGATACCTGGTGCGGGGACCTCAGCGGAAATATTTATGGGAGGTCAGGCGGCTGGCGTGATACAGGCCACATCAGCCATCAAGTGACGTTTGGTCAAGAAAACATGGGCCCAGCACTATATGTCTAGAATGTGAACGGACACGGAAAATCCTGCTTCTAGTGATTCTTGATGACTGGGCCGAGAGGAGAGTGTGCTGGCCTGTGGAGTTCTACGGAGTACGATAATGTGATGAAGATAATGACCTTGTAACTGGGAGGATAGAGTGTGCGGTGGCCTGGTTCTTTGTTTGTAAATCCACACACACACACACTCTCTCTCTTCTCTCTCTCACTCTGTATCTCTCTCTCTCTCCTTTTCATTTGTTTCTCTCGCATACTACCTCTTTCTCCCTCACGCTATCATATCTCACTATTTCAATTTCTGAGACAAAGAACATTTTTTCCCGCCAGTGAAAATGCTACACATGATTAAATGTATTCCTTTCTTCTCGTCTGCAGTTATGTGCCTGGCAGTAACTCAGCAACACCAGTTCAAGCTTTTGAAGTTCAGAGGTCACTGACAGGCTGTTGCTTTAGATGATACCTATGTGCTGAATGGACGTTAACCACATGTTACAACAGCTGTAAGCTGCCACTGTTTACATACAAGTCACGAGTTGTTTAGCAGCATCGGAAGTCAAGAAACGTAACTACCCACTGGCCAGATTTCTATAGGATGTAGGCTAGCACAAGGTACGCGGCATTAATTCTGGAGAAATCCTTATCTCCGCTTGAATAATAAGAAAAGACATAAAGTAAAAGGTTGTGATTTACGCTTATAGAATACATTGCTGTAATACAGTGGATCCCCTTAGATTGTAGTATACCTGGAAAAAAAGCAGCTGACATATTGGCAAAGGAAGGTGGGAGAATACCGCAACCTGATACAGACATAACCTATAATGAAACCAAGAGATTTATAAGAAGGAATTATAGAACCAAGTGGGAATCAGAGCTTTAAGGCCACTAGAAAGATGGTGCATATTACAAACAGCACCAAAGAGAATAAGTAACAATCTTCAGACTAAGCACAGGACACAAGAGGATTAAATACCTCATTAAAAATGGAAGATACTGATGAATGTAACTGGAATTAGTAAAATGACAGCTATACATTTGTTTTGTGTCCAACATATGCATAACAGAGAAAACTATTTTGGCCTACACCCTCTCCATTTGAAGACAAACTCTATTGGGATGTCAAATTGCTCAAGTTGACCGCTGCTTTCTTTAAATACTGTGTGTTTGTATAGTCTCACTATACTTTGTATGTAGAACAAATTTGAAAAATGAAGTGCTTGTCATAAAGAAAATGTGCTAAAAAATTCATTAAGTTAGTGTCAATGGTCACTGCTATCGCAATCGAAAGCAATGGCAAACTACTGATCATAATCTTGCCAAGAAATCAACAATCAACTGAAAGACACTGATGTTGACAGCGATGTCATGTAAAGGATATGCAAAAATAAAAAATTTTAAAAACCAAATATGGCCTTACTTCTCTACTCATTTCCCATTCACAGCTACAGACAGGATCCGAGAACTAGCAGCCAGGATACTGGCATGTGGCCCTGGTACAGCCTGTCCAGGTGTTTGAGGTGGCGAAATCAACACAATGAGAAGGACTGCAAAGAATGGATGCAACTTAGAACTGTCCCAGCTCTGCTGTATGGTCTAACACTGTTTTGGGGAAGCTGGAAAGTATCAATGAAGTACTCATTGTTTGAAGTGCAAAGAATTACTCCAGCAGACCACAGCCATTCGCTGCATATTGCTTCACGATGGACTGTGGAGCATATTTTTTATGACATCATATACTTCATTTTTCAAATTTGTTCTACATACAACACAGTGTTGTGAGACTTTACAAACACCTGGTATATTCATATTGAAGTCTGAAGGTATACATAGAACAAGAAGATGAAGAAGAAGACAAAATTTAGAAGAGGAAGGGACTAGCTGTTATATCCACCACATCAGCCACTGAGTGACAGTTGGTCTACAAATATGGACAAACACCATATACCCAACATGCCTCAAGGCGTAAAAAGGGGTCCTTTTTGTTGTTAACTTGCACACAAGAGGTCCTGTTTTTCACCATTTTCTGAGATAGCTAGTTATTTCATCTGTCTACCCACACAGGGTCAACAAAATAGTGGGAGACCTAAAAATACAGGGTGAAGAGAATTACAGAGATGAATAATATGGGGGGGGGCATGGAGGGAGCTGCAAGAGATAGCTACAGATAGGATGGTTGGGCTGTGATCTGGTTGAGGGATAATGCCTCAATTTGGAATCAAAGGCAAAAGAAGAAGATCCATAAGATCAGGTGGATATGGGATATTAATATACACCAATGGTTCTTGTAAAGAATCTCTAGCCTTGAGCCAGAGGCAGAGACCGCAAGGTCTCAGTCACTCCTCTCCTATGATTAAGAAGATGGACCCAGTGCCTGTATCTCAGGAACCTAGAAAATCGTATTTTGACTGTGCCTCGGACATGTACACTAAGTGTCTTTACTTATCTTTTTATCCAGAGGATGGAAAAGATCAGAGATGACGGTATGTGCTTCCGACTCAAGTATTCCAGGTTCATCTCATAGTGTTGACTGGATTTTCAGGAAATATTAGAAAAATGATGGCATACACCCCTCTGATCCTGGGGTAGTGGATCAGATATCTAGTCTTCTCAGGGGAGATCAGCATGGTTAAATGGCTAAGAATGCTTGCTCTTTGACTTCCAGTGTGGTAATGATGAGGTCAAGGGTTAATCCCCTGCACCGGTCAGTTTGACTAAAATGTTGATTTCTCGTCTTTGACATGAGGACGTAAATTATAATTACTTCAGAAGCCAGAGTGAGTTTGCCTGATGGCAAGGGACACTGGTAATAGGGAAAGCTAGTCCGCACGCAAAAATCAAAGCAAGCAAACACATTTTAAAAAATTAATAAAGTCTTCTCAGGCAAGAGGGGAAGACTCAGAGCACCCATATGCATGTCGCACAGGTTAAAAATTCCTCAGCAGTTGGAAATAACAAAAAGCAGACTGAATAGACCGCTGTCCAAGCAGTTTCAACATCAGAAAAACACAATGCATGTCATGTGTGATCCTTCTACACACACATCTGGACCCTCACCAGTGTTTGGAGTTTGTGTACTGTGCTGAGATTCTCCTTGTGTGATCTGTGGGAGGAGACTGGAGCACTTATGAAAGCCAGTGTGTATAGTGAAAATGATTCTTTACAAACCAAACCAAGCTTATCTATTTTATTTAATTGATTTATTATTTATAAATATGGCCTTACTTCTCTACTCATTTCCCATTCACAGCTACAGACAGGATCCGAGAACTAGCAGCCAGGATACTGGCATGTGGCCCTGGTACAGCCTGTCCAGGTGTTTGAGGTGGCGAAATCAACACAATGAGAAGGACTGCAAAGAATGGATGCAACTTAGAACTGTCCCAGCTCTGCCAAATGTGGCCTCTTCTGCCGCTGGTACTGCTTGTGTTTCTGTCACCTCTGATTATGGTGCTTGGTAAAGAGAGTGCTGAAAGGTGTCGCATCAACGCTCTTGTAATTGCTGTTGAATTTATGTTTATATTTGAAAAATTTAATATAAATTTAGTATTTCCTTTGAATATAGGAGTCTGATAATAGTCAGAAAAAACAGATTCTGAAAATAGTCAGCAAACCATTCTAGACAAAGTGGTAATTGAGAGTGGGAAAAACGGATTATGATTAAACTATAGCAAAACTGCAAGAGGAAATAATGATAGGCTTGTTGGCTTTGCTGCTGTGGGGAGCAGGTGAGCAATGGACAGGGCTGACATCTTGAATGCTCTAATGGAGGTAGATCCAGTAAATGACTCAAGGGATGGATGTGATTCTGCAACTTTGACCAGACTGCAGGAACATGAAGATAAATGGGTTCAAGCTAGAATAGAGTTCCATGTGGGAAGCCAAAGAAAAGTAGTCAACTAAAACAGAACTGGTGTCATCAGACGCTACACGCTGAGGGAGATACTGAGGAGAGGATCTGAGTACTTATGAACTAATAGTTCGATGTGCAATGAGGATGATCTGTTGACTAACTAACTAAGTAACTAAAACCAAATTCATGGAAGTTTCCAAGAAAGCACACGTGCCAGTATGCTTCATATGTAGTAAAGACATACAAACAACACAGGTACATCATTTTCAGTAGCTAGGCTATATAGTGATCACTGAAGGAAAATGTGACACGAAGATTAAGAATAAAATTCTCATAATTGGACTAATTTTTGTGTGGGGATTAGCTTTCCCTATTACAAGCATCCCTTGCCATCAGGCGAATCCACTCCAACTTCAGAGGTACTTGTTATTTACATCCCTAAGTCAAGGACGAGAAGTCAACATTTTAGTCCAGCTGACCAGTGTGGGGTTGAACCCATTAACTTGGCATCAGCACACCGGAAGTTTACAAACAAGTGCTCTTATCCATTAGGCAATGCTGACCTCCATATTTGACAGTATTATATTCAACAAACAATAAACAAGTATTCAAATATGCTGAGGTTTCACCATTAGATGTTTAAAACCAGTGTTGTGCTGACAGAAAGAATTTATAGTGAATCTGCGATTACCATGGGGATAAGAAATGCTTCACATTTAAACAATATCAGTGACTATATGTGTGTTATGTGTGTCAGCCAAAATATGATATATAACTGCAGTTTGTACCTGAAGAGATGCAGTGAAATGTTTGTGTTGTGGATGTCAGCCAAAATATGGATATATATAACTGCAGTTTGTATCTGAAGAGATGCAGTGAAATGTTTGTGTTGTGGATGTCAGCCAAAATATGATATATAACTGCAGTTTGTACCTGAAGAGATGCAGTGAAATGTTTGTGTTGTGGATGTCAGCCAAAATATGATATATATAACTGCAGTTTGTATCTGAAGAGATGCAGTGAAATGTTTGTGTTGTGGATTTCAGCCAAAATATGATATATAACTGCAGTTTGTACCTAAAGAGATGCAGTGAAATGTTTGTGTGTTATGTTTTCAGCCAAAGTATGATATATAAGTGCAGTTTGTCCCTGAAGAGATGCAGTGAAATGTTTGTGTTGTGGATGTCAGCCAAAATATGATATATAACTGCAGTTTGTACATAAAGAGATACAGTGAAATGTTTTGTGTTGTGTATGTCAGCCAAAATATGATATATAACTGCAGTTTGTACCTGAAGAGATGCAGTGAAATATGCCAGGCAGTAAATTGTGCAACCTTTTGTTTATGACTTATGTGTTGAAATTCACTAAGGGAATACTTTGTTTTTGATCTTCCGAACTGGTTGACTTTCTGCTGCATGCCACAGTTTCTTGCAGCAGCATTTTGTTGTCTGGGCTTCAGTCTGACATCATGGCTTCTTGTGTATTCCCGTTCTATACAGGTCAGTACCCCCAGCAAGCCCACTACTTCTACTACAATGGACAGGACATGCCCATCATTATCGAGGACAGTAACCGCATCTCCAATCGCATCACTAACAGAATCTTGAAGATCCTGCTTGAGGTATTGTATCAGTTCTTAGCACTGACATACTTAACAAAGTTTTACTATTATTTTCTGTCACTGGTAGAGGAAACTCGCTAGCAGCAGGCTGTGGAACTTCTGTAAACCCTCCGGATGCCTAAATGGGAGACGACAACAACATTGGTGCAACAATCATTAAACAGTATTAAGAACCAATGACATAATACAAGCAAACAAGTTAAAGTAAAATTGTTGAGAACATGCATATCATATGGATGTGAGTCATGCACAATTTCACAATCACAAAAATAGTAAAACTGAGCTCAATCAAATGTTACAGAAAAGTTCTGAGAATATAATGGGCTGCGAAGAAGACAAATATTGACATTCTGCAAGATCTAAACGTCAAAGAAAACTGGCAGTTAAACATTGTGATGTCTTGACAGTTAAACATTGTGATGTCTTGACAGTTAAACATATGATGTCTGGACAGTTAAACAGTGTGATGTCTTGACAGTTAAACATATGATGTCTTGACAGTTAAACATATGATGTCTGGACAGTTAAACAGTGATGTCTTGACAGTTAACAGTATGAAGTCTGGACAGTTAAACAGTATGATGTCTTGACAGTTAAACAGTGTGATGTCTTGACAGTTAACAGTATGATGTCTGGACAGTTAAACAGTACGATGTCTTGACAGTTAAACAGTGTGATGTCTTGACAGTTAAACATATGATGTCTGGACATTTAAACAGTACGATGTCTTGACAGTTAAACAGTATGATGTCTTGACAGTTAAACATTGTGATGTCTGGACAGTTAAACAGTACGATGTCTGGACAGTTAAACAGTATGATGTCTTGACAGTTAAACAGTGCGATGTCTTAACAGTTAAACAGTACGATGTCTTGACAGTTAAACAGTATGATGTCTTGACAGTTAAACAGTACGATGTCTTGACAGTTAAGCAGTATGATGTCTTGACAGTTAACAGTATGATGTCTTGACAGTTAAACAGTACGATGTCTTGACAGTTAAACAGTATGATGTCTTGACAGTTAAACAGTATGATGTCTTGACAGTTAAACAGTATGATGTCTTGACAGTTAAACATTGTGATGTCTGGACAGTTAAACAGTATGATGTCTTGACAGTTAAACAGTACGATGTCTTGACAGTTAACAGTATGATGTCTTGACAGTTAAACAGTACGATGTCTTGACAGTTAAACAGTACGATGTCTTGACAGTTAAACAGTATGATGTCTGGACAGTTAAACAGTATGATGTCTTGACAGTTAAACAGTACGATGTCTTGACAGTTAAACGGTATGATGTCTGGACAGTTAGGCAGTATGATGTCTTGACAGTTAAACAGTACGATGTCTGGACAGTTAAACAGTATGATGTCTAGACAGTTAAATAGTACGATGTCTGGACAGTTAAACAGTATGATGTCTGGACAGTTAAACAGTATGATGTCTGGTCAGTTAAACAGTATGATGTCTGGACAGTTAAACAGTATGATGTCTGGACAGTTAAACAATACGATGTCTAGACAGTTAAACAATACGATGTCTGGACAGTTAAACAATACGATGTCTGGACAGTTAAACAGTATGATGTCTTGACAGTTAAACAGTATGATGTCTCCGCAGTTGAAAATACTTTGGCCACATTAAACATTGCATTGGCTTGGAAAGAACAGTCATGAAAAGCAGTGTTACTGGAAGAAGAAGCGGGTTGACCAGCAAGAAAGAACAGTCATGAAAAGCAGTGTTTCTGGAAGAAGAAGCGGGTTGACCAGCAAGAAAGAACAGTCATGAAAAGCAATGTTTCTGGAAGAAGAAGCGGGTTGACCAGCAAGAAAGAACAGTCATGAAAAGCAGTGTTACTGGAAGAAGAAGCGGGTTGACCAGCAAGAAAGAACAGTCATGAAAAGCAGTGTTTCTGGAAGAAGAAGCGGGTTGACCAGCAAGAAGATGGAAACAGGAGATTGAAGACACCTTGTACATGAGGCTTCGCAAGGCAGCAGAAATGGTCAGAGATTGAGACACTGTTCGGCTGCATGATGATATGGACAATACTAGAAGTATTATCATTTCTATGTATTAGTGGAATCTATGTGACACAGAGATTGAGAAAAGAATCTTCATATCCAATGATTGTACTGTGTAGTGCAAATAACAGCTTAGATAAAGAGGCTTCTACAGTATCAGTTTTCATCACTGATAAAATAATGAAAGTGTTACACTTATTTGTCATTACTACTGCAACAGTAAAGCTTGGTGGCTGTTCTATTACATAAAAGGTTTAAAGTCAACAGGGTCGATTTCATTGCACTAGATTTACCCCACTTGGCCCAGGCTCTCTCTGCAGAAAGGCAAGCTGCTTGCCAAAGAACCCTAGCGATGACCCCATATTTCTCTCTTTCTGTCTCTGGAAAATTTGCACTTGTGGTCTGAATGATGCAATCTGAAAAACTAACCCTTTACCTTCAGAGCTCGAGACAGATGGCTTAACCACTTCATCAAAGATACTTTTTAAAACAATACATTCCCGAAAAATGATTAAATAAAGACCTAAGGATTGCTTTCAAACCATCTACAAGCCCTCAGACTCAGATCTGCCAACTCAGCTATCATGAGATTTCTATTACATACGAAAGGACAGTGATTAAAAACTCTGCCGAGGAGCAAGCAAGACTGAAGGCTTCTGATCATCAGAAGAACTTTCCCTTCACAAATTGTTTTGACTCTTTACTTTCCTTACACTCTCTGGGTGCAGGCCCACCAAGGTCATGACTCCTGGTGTCTTTCTCCTGCTGTAAATTTATTCCTCACTTCAAGGTGTGTAAGTTGTTTTCCCACAGACGCACTTTGTGAGACAAGTGGGGAAAATATTTTCCTAGGCAGTCACAAAGAAATAAGTAAATGTAGCAATAGTTTGACATGTTGTTATAAATTCCTCTATATCTTCCCTGCTTTCTCCCATGGGCATATATTTGAATGATGTTTATATTAAAAGGTCTGCTGATTAATTTTACTATTAGAACCCTATCTGACACTGCCCAATATCCTTTCACAGGTTTTGATGTTTTCAGATCCAAGTTAACTGCTACACCTCTTTTCCTTTCCTCTCCTTCAGAATATATAATAAGATCACTAGTAAAATAGTGCAACAATACAAATAACAACACTAGTAAAATACCAGAGCAGTGTAAATAACATCATCATCTCATCTCATTTTGTTCCTCTTGTAACTTGCAGTGTCGAGGTGAAGCATAAACAGGGGGAGAGTGCCCATTTATGGACTTCATTATTCCCTCTGTCCATTGTTTGCGTGGTCAGCCTCTTCTTCTTGTTCCAATTGGTCTGTACAAGCCCATAAGCACTCAGTCCCTCCCAGCAGTTGGTAGCCTAGTTATGTGGGAATTATTAAATGTATGCTATGATTATTATAAAGAATCAATCTCATTGCAAGTGGGACAAGCACAGAAGCACTCAGTCCCTCCCAGCATATGTCGAAAGGTGTGGATTCTCTTCATGTCTAGACAATTTTGCATCATGACATGTACAGTATCAACATATAATTGATGAATTTTGCTAGAGAATGGGCGTTGTGGGAAGCATGGTCAGTCACTGTAGTTGGCAAATCATTTATTGATGATATTGATGATGATATGCTTGCATTATTTATCATACTGACAGAATATCGGTGGGTATGCCTGGGTTGAGATACAGCACTGCCAGATCTATGACAACCAGAACATCACCGCTCTGTTAGATAGAGTTTCTGGACGCACATCTTCCAGGTATGTCCCTTGTCAGTTTATTGCTTGTTTATGTACAGCTTTGCTTTGTAAATAGTAAATTGATCCCTTGTATGCTTGATTGACTATTCTGTTTAAATAGTAAATTGATATTATCTCTTGCATGCTGAATGACTATTATTTTTAAATTGTAAATTAATATTTGTATGTGTTTTAATGAGTGTCATTTTAAATAGCAAACTGATTATTGATTGTGTTTGAATGATTGTTCTGTTTATAAAAAAGTAAATTGATCTTTATGTGTGTTTGATTGACTGATCTTTTCAAGTAGTAAATAGATTGTTTGTATAGTGTTGAATTTACTGTTCTTTTTACATAGTAAATGAACTTTTGTATACATCTGAATGACTTTAAAAAAAATGTTGCATGTCCTGTGCAGGACATTGTAATCAACCTCAGGTTGAATTTCTAGACATTTTTACATTCAGTAGTGTGCTTTTGCTTTCTGAATGAGAAGTCAGTGTTTCAGGCGAACTGACTGGTATAGGAAATGAACCCACTACCTTGCCATCAACACACAGGAAGTGTTAGAGCGAGCACTCTTAACCTTTCAGCCATTCTGATTTCTTCTGAAGGACTGTTCTTGTTAAATAGTCAATTGTTGTTTGTATATGTTTGAATGATTGTTCTTTTTTTAGATTTGAGCTGTGATTGTGTTTGAATGACTTATCTTTTTATACATAGAAAATGTATATGTGAATGTGTTTTTGATGATTGTTCTTTAAATAAATAGTAAATTGATCTGTGAATGTGTTTGAATGACTGTTCTTTTTATAAATAGTAAATTTATCTGTTAATGTGTTTGAATGACTGTTCTTTTTATAAATATTAAATTGATCTGTGAATGTGTATGAATGCCTGTTATATAAATAGTCGATTGAACTGTGAATGTGTTTGAATGACTGTTCTTTTTAAATTGATCTGTGAATGAGTTTGAATGACTGTATTTTTTAAAGAGAAATTTATTTGTTAAATTGTGTTTTCTCTTTAACAATATCATATTGATCAATTGTGTTTCAAAGACAATTCTGTGTGATTGATAAATTGATTATTAGTATATTGGAGTCGCATGCAATTTGCAGTTTGCTGATATTGATCTGTTTGCTGGAAGTCTACAATGCACATGACACAATCCGTGCTGACCCTTCCTCAACATCCACCCATTCATCATGTGCCATACCGGTAAGCGTGGGTGGTCATGTTCTGCCATCTCACTCGATCACCAGAGTCGTGGATCAGCTCAGTGTTCCTGTCTCGACCGTGCCATGCAGCTAAGCTATCCAGGTATTTACTTCTTGGTCTTCCCCTTGGTCTCTTCCCTTCGATCTTGCCAGTCGTCACAAAGTTCTCCAAGTCATTTTTTCTCATCACGTGCCCAAAAAATTTTGACTGTCTACGTCTAATAACTCTAATCAGTTTACGATCTTCATTTGTTTCTTGAAGGACTTGTTCTTCCTCAACATGGCAGACCGATATACCAGAGATGACATTTTGCCTTGTGGATCACCCAGAGCAGCCAAGGAAAAGATTGGGGTGAATAAAACTATAGTATAGAGTCAGGAGAGGAAGAGATAACTGGTTGAATCAGGGAGAAGCGAAAGAGGGAAATAATGCCTCCAGTTAGACAAGATGTTTCTTGAAGGACTTGTTCTTCCTCAACATGGCAGACCGATATACCAGAGATGACATTTTGCCTTGTGGATCACCCGGAGCAGCCAAGGAAAAGATTGGGGTGAATAAAACTATAGTATAGAGTCAGGAGAGGAGAGATAACTGGTTGAATCGGGAGAAGCGAAAGAGGGAAATAATGCCTCCAGTTAGACTAGATCAAGCAGTGCTGAGTGTTCAGACCTTGTTAACAAGTCTATTGGCTTTATTTCCCATGAGGTCACGGTGACTAGGAACGAAATGTAATGCGATTCTGATGGAGAAAGATGCTGTGAAGTTGTGGATTGTTCTTCCTATTAGAGACATCCATACTTTCATATGACGTGTTCAGTTAGTTGCATGTTCTTTACAGGATATTGGAATCAACCCCCACATGTATTGGCTGTTTATAATTTACTAGGCAATTGTTACGCTCAGCACTTTACCATTGTTTTCTGAATTGCCGATGCCTCATACCACCAGAATCAGTGCAAAGAGATCTCCTTCCAAATAGCCCATGGCTGATGTGGAACCATATGAAGTGTGCTAAGCAATATTAACAGTTCATTTGTTTTCACCAATGAGATATTATAACTGCTGTTGTTTCATTGGTAGACACTGCCAGCCTCCAGAGCCTAAGCTTGGGTCAGTCCCAGATACAATGGTCAACCTGGAGACGTGGATGGTGGCGGGTTTCAACAAGGCACCATGGCTGGACACTGGAGAGTTGATAGATGCTGGACCTTTGGGACCTCAGGGAAGGTAAATTTGTTCCATCTTCTATCCTCAGGGGCAGGGCCTTGCCGTGCTATGATACAGAGAAACGGCCGCATCAGGCGGCACCCTAAGGGGGCAGCATAAGCAGTGAAATCAAATTACAATTTGAACCATACAATAATTAAAAATCTTTAAGGGGTGGCATTTCGGGAAGAAAAAAAAACATTTAAGGGGCGACATTTCAAAGACTTGCATCTTACTGAGAAAATCTACTGCACAGCCCTGCTCAGGGGTGGAGATGAAACTTTTGTGTTAGTTCAGGAACGTAGAATTACATATTGTCAACAACTGATGTGTCAGGCATCATCGGATTACTTCTCCCACACCACACAAGAAACTTGCAAGTCGTGTGAGAGGAAATAAATGGTACATTTTATTGCCGTTGGCTCTTTACAATTACAAAACAGTCGCTATCAAATCACACACAAAGCCACAGAATTGCCTATCACTAGTTTCCTAACCCTATTGCTAATCTCTATCTATTTGGCTACACAAAAACTCCTATCGACACTAGAACGATCTGCTCTCTACGAAGTCAGTCCCCAGTCTGACTTTTCCTACATGCGTGACTACACAGCACGCGGAAGGACCTTGATGCGTCCTTCGGCTTTTTGCGTGCCGTTACATTTAGCACGCTTGTAGCAGCCGTTCTCCTATTGAGCGGCACTCTTCTCCGTGGCTATCACGTAGGCGTGATTCTGTCGTGACCAGAGTACTAACTAACTGGTCGTTGCCTCCGTGTCTCATGAGAGAACTAGTTAATAGTCCCCCATTCTATCGTCTACCCTGCCCTTATATCGGGGCACTGTATTACCTCTAATCTACTTGAGGTTGACCACTCTTCCCGGTGGTCTTCTATCTTGAGGCATACCTCCTGCCTTTATATTCCAGTCTTTGACACACACCCTCCCCTCCTGTGTTGCGTCATCAACTTTGACTCATTGGTTGTGACGCAAGAGGTTTCTAAAAAATTAATGTATCTAATTTTTGTCAAAGACTGCTGATAACCTGGCTTTGGGTAACTCAATAGACTTCTACTGACTATTGTCACAATGTAGTATCACTTTACTTGGCTACTGGCAATCGCCACAACTTGTCTGGTTGGCGTGAGCCCTCTTCTCAATCGCAATATTATATTAATTAGAGGTATGTCTGAACCGGACCGTTGTCTTATAAGACCTGCCCTCAAATAGTAAATTAACTCACTACCCATACAAAGTTGACTTTCTTAGGGTCAACACATGAATTGCTTCATGTCCCCCATATAATATTAAACAACCATTACACACGCTGTGTGCGACAGGCTTTACCTATTTCGCTTCCGCGTGTAAAGTTATCTTTCACTGTTAAGTTAGTGTTTCGTTGTCTATTATGTCCCCTGACCCGGAGTTATCTCCCTTTGATCTACAAAAAATGTATGCAATTTATATGTTTGTTTTTCTGGTTGTTTGCGTGTTTGCATCTAACTAATAGTATAATCTAACTTCTAACATGTGTATCTATCTATCATGTTTATGTAAGTTAGTTTTAAAGTGCCATAATTTGGTTAAATGTGGCCACAAACAAGTGTATAACACTAATTCGTGACTACGTTTCCGTCTTATGAGACTTAAAATACTTTCTCTAAGATCTATACTAAACTGCACACAACACATTCATGACAACACATTTTCAACATCGAAAACAAACACCTGACGCAGACAAAAAATAAAAAGTCGCGTTGAGCGGCAGAAACATTCCGCTTACTGCTCTCACTCTCTTTTGTATAATTTACATTTGCTCTCACTTTCACACTTCTATCATACATCTTTTACCCTCAATTCTGTCACACATCTTTTATCCTCACAATTATTTAACAACCTTGGAGTGACACTGTACAAGTTTGGCTCAGTTTGACAACGTTGAGCTCAATGACTGTGCGTAAATTGCTGCACGAGTCATGTGTTTACACATATTTACATGCAAAAAAAAAGGGTTGATGGTTTGTACCCTGGTATTACTAACTACTATATTCTACTGAAATAATACTCTAACTACTGACATACTAATACTAGTTCTATAAATATGTATTTAATGTGTTAGCTATTTTAATTTAATTTGCCACATTAATCCTAATATTTATCTAATTTAAGGGACGTAATCTAATTATTTAAAATGAAATTGATGTGAGATGAGTTATGTATCTTATATGCAATGGGTAATGTGAAATGTAATCAGCTATGTACCTTTTTAACATGGGTAATGTGAATTATAACAAAATTATAACTAATGTTTTTAAATGGAAAAATATATGATTGATATTTTTACTCTAAATGGTGTAAATGATGTATGTTTAATTGTATAATCTTTTTATCCTATGATAATGATGTACATTAATCCTAATACTACATGATCACGTTTGTTAAATGGATTGGTTCATTAAGATGGGATGAACTCAAATGAAATGAAACACAAAGTGAAATGTAATAAACCTAAATGGTACTAATACTATCCAATTAGTTGTTATTACATTTAAATTACTATCCTACTCTACTTTTAAGGTAAGTAAGTGGGTAAATTGATAATCTATTTAATTAATCCTATCTAGACTACTTAAAAAAAATGAAAACTATTATATTGTCTAAATCTAAATGTAAATTAAAGTGACCTAATCTACCTATAATTTATGACTATATTAAAATGTTATAATACATATCACTATAAGTTTCTATATACATAGTATTTAAATACCTCAGGTTAGTCGTTGCCTTAATGTTCAGAAATTGCTTTCATTGGCATACTATATATTCACACTTGTCCTGGGTATATTAAACACATTACACAGTCATACTTGTGTCCTATGGGTATTGCACCTGTAGAGTTCGATTGTGTCGTAGACCAGTATTTTCGTGTCTGTATTTATGTAATGTTCTGACACTGTTTTTCTCTGCTTAACACAAATGATTCACCGGAATACCTATGGAGCTTAGTAAGTAATGAGTTGTTCCAGTTGATACGGTGATACATTTGTTCTCGGAGCACAGTTCTTCTTTTAATGTCTACGGACACATGGTAGTTCGCTGTTCTTAGTACATAGTTCAGCACGTAATATCTATGTATTGGTATAAACATTTCACATAGAATATTCTAATGTACTATTAATCTATTACTCTACACTATTATGTGGAATCTGCGGTATTTCTACCTCAGATGGTCGACTAAGGGTATCAGCCAGAATGTTGTCCTTACCCTTAATATGCTCTATACTAAACGTATAGTTTTGTAGTATTAGCGACCACCTGTATATACGGTCATTCCAATGCACACCACTTTGTATGACCGTGATTGGGGAGTTGTCAGTCTGGACAACGAAGTGAACACCCGCTAGAAATCGATGGAGCTTCCTCACCGCATAGATGACGCTTAGGGCTTCCAACTCTGATATGGAATATCTGGACTCAGCAGGTGTGATCTTACGGCTCACGTAGCAAATCGGATGGAAGATGCCCTCATAAAATTGGCCTAGCACTGCAGCGATGGAGATTCTGCTGGCATCTGTCCTAAGATAATAAACGAGCCTAGGATTAGGCAAGCGGAGGATTGGTACATTACTAAACAGGATTTTCAATTTTGACAATGCAGAAATTAATAATGCATCTTTGACATCTAATTTTACAGATGCTTTTACAACATTGGAAATACACTTGTAATTTCCGCTAAGTTTGGTATGAATTTGCTATAGTAATTTACTAAACCCAAAAGGCTTCTGACCTGCTTCTTTGTGGTAGGCATGGTCAGGTTCATAATTTTGGTAATGATTCTATTGTCAGTCTTTAGTTGACCTTGTGAAATGACATGACCCAAAAAATCAATTTCTTTTAGGCCCAATTCGACTTTGCTCAGTTTGACAGTGAGACCGAAGAGTCGCAACCTATCAAAGACATGTCTTAGTTTCAGTAGGTGTGTTGTCCAGTCATCAGTATGGACACATATATCATCTATATACGTCACTGTATTCGTCACTTCATGAAGTAGATCTCTAGTTAAGCGTACGGAAGTGGCAGGAGCGTTTCGAAGTCCGAAAGGAAGAAAACGCCACTCGTAAAGTCCTAAAGGTGTTGAAAAAGCAGTAAGATGAATGGATTGAGTCTGCATAGGGACTTGCCAATATCCCTTAGTAAGATCTAATTTAGAAAAGATTTTGGAGGTGGACATGTCAAGAATAAGATCTTCGCAGGAAGGAATTGGTTCTGCGTCGATCTTGGTGACGTTATTGAGTTTTCGATAGTCCACACACAGACGAATTGTGGAGTCTTTTTTCTTAACTAGGACGATTGGAAAGGAGTACTCAGATGTAGACTTCTGGATGATCCCACTAGCTTCTAAATTAAGTATTTCCTTACTTAGATTTTCCCTATAGCTAAGTGGGATTGAGTACGGCCTGCATTTAATAGGCTTAGAGTCCGAAAGAAGAATGGAGTGCTCGATTCTGTCTGTCCTACCTGGAATGTCAGAAAATATGTCTTTATACTCTGTCACTAATTCTGTTAATTGTCGTCGTTGACCGTCTGTTAGTTCCTGTTCTATCCGTATGCTATCCAATGTCGCAGTCTTGTCTACAATAGGAACAGATAGTTCCATTCCTTCGTTGTCTACCTGATTCAGTACGGTGGTGGTGCTAAGTGCGTATTCTGTATTCTCACTAGATGTATGGATATTGTCGGATGTGCCAGTCTCGCTAACTAGTGTAGTTGCGTTGTGTACGTCTGTCGTCTGATCACTAGGTGTGGGTGCACTATGTTCGTCTGTCTCTACTTCTGTCTCTTGTCGTGAAAAGTAAGGTTTCACCATGTTGACATGGAATATCTTTAAGTGTCCGTTTATCAATATTTCATAGTCAACATTTGAAAGTGTTTGTGTCACCTTGAAAGGCCCTTGCCATGAAGTTACCATTTTATTATGCTTGTCTGGTAGAAGCACCATTACGTCTTGATCAGTTTCAAGTGTTATGGGTGTGGCACTCTTGTTAGGACTGTGATGTTTGAGGATATCTGCACTGTTCACTGGAGTGAAACCATTCTTCTCTTCCCAGACAGATATTTCTTCATCTGTACAGTGTCTTAGCTGGGGTAGACACCCAAGAATTAAATCAATACCCGGGTTGTCTAGTATTGCACAAGTAAAGGTACCAGAAAGGAACGGGGTGTTTATACGGGCTCTTGCCAGAGGATAGGTTTCTATATTACCAGAAAAAGTACGGCATTTTACGGAGTCACCAGTATAATCCTTTGGATTAACAAGTTCCTTTTTCACACCAATAATAGAACTCCCACTGTCAAGCAAACATCGGCATGGCTTCTCATTGACCATTGCAGAGTGAAACAATAAATTGCCTCTGGAGGCTATAACTGCATTTGCATTCTCTAAGGAGGATGTTACAATATGCCCACATATAAGTTTGCCGTCTGCATGAAATTGGTGACATTGCTCGCAACTGTCAAAGCTTAACACATCGTTCACACAACAAACATCTTCAGATTGTTTAAAAGGTAATACATTTTCAACTTCACACTCAGTCTCACTACCACTATCAGAAGATGTATCAATCAAAATAGCATTGTTGGCTTTCATACGTTGGCGGCCCAGGCACTTATTTGAATAATGGCCATAGCTGGAACAAAAGAAGCATTTGATTGCACGCCTGTATGCAGATCGCTTGTTTTGTTGCTTCTTAATAACATTTTCAAGATGCGCCGGATAGTTTGGCGATTTATCATACATAGAATAAGTGTCATGCAAAAGTTGACAGTAGATACATTTTGACACTTTCCTATCTTTCTTATCAACTTTATGAAATGGTTTTCTATTACTTTGATAGTTTTTAGGTTGGTCCTTTTCAAAGGAAACTATTTCAGAGTCATTTGAAGTCTTTAAAATATCTCTATTTGAAGAAAAATATGCAGAGCCTTTCTTTTCGAATTGTTCTATGGTCTCAATGTCCGACTGCTGCAGGAATTTAGCAAAAGGAGATGGTATAGTGGATATGACTTTATCCATGGCTATTAGATTTTAAAGTCTGTCAAAATCTTTACCTATGTTAGCTGCTTTAAGAAACCTATTTAGTACACTTTGAACATTTGAGACGTAATCAATGAAAGTCTCACTAGGTTTTGGTTTTAAATTGAGAACTGAACCTGATACCCAGGGGCATCAAGTAAAAAGTGTTGCATTATCCTATCATGGATGTACTGATAGTTAGATCTAAGATCAGTTGGTATAGATTCTATCACTTTAAGGGGCTCACCACTCAGGTTCTTCATATAAATCATAGCCCACATCTCTATTGGAACTTGGTGATATTTAAACTGATACTCGACATTTTCTGTCCAGGCTGATATGGAATCTTCTTTACAATATGGTTTGATAATATTTTTGTATTTGTTGAACTTATTTTCTTCTTGTTGACTTTTTAGTTTAGTGGCAGAGATCTCTGTGTGTGAGTCTACATCCATACCTTTCATCTTTAACTGTGTCTCTGATTCTACTTGAATTTGTTTTTCCTTAACTCTTGCCATTTCATCTATCTCTTTTTGCTTTAGATCTAATTCCCTTTGTTTAATTTCTTTATCTTGTTCTAACTGTTTTAGCTTAATTTCCTTATCATGTTCTAACTGCTTCTGTTTAGTTTCTAATTCTTTTTGTTTATTTATCTCAGCTAGTTCTATCTGGTGTTGTCTTTCTCGTGCACGTTCATCTCTCTCAGCATCTTTTGCTTCTTTAAATTTTTGATCGGCATACTGTTCTAGCTCCTTTCCTGCATATTGTAATTCTTTACCTGCTTTTACAAAATCAGCTAAAGTAGCCATGTTGTTGGGTAATTAGCTAGCAATGCCCCTCACTGAAGTTTTTAATCACCTATCTATCTTTGCTATGTTATGCTTCTTAATATCTGAGCACTGCAAATTAGGCTCTTAGTTTATAACCTGGAAACTTTTATCCTGAAAAACAGAGCGCAAAAATATGCTAATACATCACAAGCTGAAAAAGAGATGCACTATTAATCACATTGCATGCCAAATATATTGAGTATACTCAACTTAATGTTCCCGAGAATCAGGAACACCACTCCGGTAACACAGGTCACCTCGTTTGGCACTTCGGCATACACACAAGTTTTCTATCAGCTGTTGTTCACCCTGGTTCACAGAGCAGCAACAATTAACAAATTGCAAACGACACGTTATTTTTGACAATTTGGTACAATGACAAAGACATGCCCACGTACAAACAGAATATAGATTAATTAATGTTAAATGTCAATGTCCTGTCTTCGTTCTAACGTTTTATGCCTTTCGTCCCTAACCTAGTTTAATCTATGGAAGTTTTGTGCAGACCAAGTCTAATTTGCATAGCCGAAAGTAGTGCCATCGTGACGGTAAACAAATAGAAAAAGTACGAAAAACATTCAATAAATGCTTTTAAATATTTAAATAAATAAAAATATAATAATATTGTTTAAATAAATAAATATATTCATTCACTAACTTAAATAAACAAATAATAAGTAATATAAAGCACAGATTCAGGCGGGCAGCAGCTTGTCGATTTGTAAACACTCAAATGCTGATTGCGAATGGCGTAGAACAACTGCTTGTCAATCGCACTACGTCAGAGGCGCAGCGCTATTTTTAGCTTGCAAAAATCGATATTGTTGCTGGCTGTGTATCGCTCCGCCATGAATCATCTTTGATAATTATTCATAAACAAATAAATAATTGCATAAATCAATGAAAGAAATTAATAATATCAATACTTACAACTTCGAAGAACACATGATTTAACTAAATAATAGTTTAATAAGCACAAATAAGCATTATTTTGTTACGATAGGCACAGCTTAGCTCGCAACTTGTCCTAGTCTGCACACGTCATCCGTCACTGACACAAATTAAACCTAATTAAACCTACTAGCAACCTTAGTCAAGAGCCGTGGGTCGGTGTATTAGCTTGAACGTTTGTCCAAGCCACACTTCTGACACCACATTAATCCTTGCCTGTCAACAACTGATGTGTCAGGCATCATCGGATTACTTCTCCCACACCACACAAGAAACTTGCAAGTCGTGTGAGAGGAAATAAATGGTACATTTTATTGCCGTTGGCTCTTTACAATTACAAAACAGTCGCTATCAAATCACACACAAAGCCACAGAATTGCCTATCACTAGTTTCCTAACCCTATTGCTAATCTCTATCTATTGGCTACACAAAAACTCCTATCGACACTAAAACGATCTGCTCTCTACGAAGTCAGTCCCCAGTCTGACTTTTCCTACACGCGTGACTACACAGCACGCGGAAGGACCTTGATGCGTCCTTCGGCTTTTTGCGTGCCGTTACATTTAGCACGCTTGTAGCAGCCGTTCTCCTATTGAGTGGCACTCTTCTCCGTGGCTATCACGTAGGCGTGATTCTGTCGTGACCAGAGTACTAACTAACTGGTCGTTGCCTCCGTGTCTCATGAGAGAACTAGTTAATAGTCCCCCATTCTATCATCTACCCTGCCCTTATATCGGGGCACTGTATTACCTCTAATCTACTTGAGGTTGACCACTCTTCCCGGTGGTCTTCTATCTTGAGGCATACCTCCTGCCTTTATATTCCAGTCTTTGACACATATACTCTGTTAGCTTTAGTATTGTTTTTTTTTGCGGCCGCTCGCTTTGAACTCAAGCGTAGTCCAAACACACTACTTCTAGTAGTGATGGACTGAATTTTCGCTTGTGGATTAGCTATCCTTATTAACAGTGACCCTCGCCATCAGGCGAACTTACTTCGACTTCAGAAGTACTTGTAATTTACGTCCCCAAGTCAAGGACGAGAGGTCAACATTTTAGTCCAACTGTTCGGTGTAGGGGTTTGAACCCCTTACCTCGGCATCAGCACACCAGATGTTTAAGAACATGCGTTCTTATCTATTCTTTCATGCTGACCTCCGCTTTAGTATGTTGAGCAACGTCAGGGTAGCTTTTGTTTTCAGTGTGAACACACCACAGAGACTGAGGGAGAGAGAGGGGAAAGGGTGTGGAGAAGTTTGATGTGGTTTCTTCCAAAAGTGGTTTCTTGCATCTAAAGTCAACTTTCCTGAGTTTAATTGTTTATATTTATAATAATTGTAACAGCCTCGGCACCCATTACGCCCCAGCTGCCACCGAGAGGCTCTTCAATAGCCGTACGATCATATAAGTGGATCTTGGTAGTTTGTACGAAGCGTTGTATCATCTTCACAAAGAGGGACAAACGGTCAGACAATATTCAAAGCATCAAACACTTGAACTTGTGGCTCAATATCAAACAATGAGTTCAGGCAGAGTTGGGTTCGGCAATTCTTTTATTGTTGGTTCCTTCATTTGACTTAGTTGATTCTTTTAACAGGTACAAAAAAATATGGTTGTACATATTTTGGTTTCATACAAAAATTGCGGGAATACGTGGCGCTGCATTATCGGTCATTATGAGGTTCCCATCCTTCAATTAAATATTCTACCTTGACTAAAATGTCATCGTTAAAGCTCTGATCCTTCCCAGATGGTCCCCATCATTAACAATTATAACCTGCGTCCGATCTGCCACTCTGATGGTAAGGTTCTGCCGTTGCATTGTTGTTATGCCACGCAAAATCCTTACCCCTACGTCTTCAATACTGCGCTTCTCAGTGCAAATCTTTTGCACCGCGCGTATTGCACGCCTCGACCACCTGCTAATTATGGGGCGTAACATCTACCCTGTTATATAATTAATGCTGGAAAAAGTTAAACACTTTATTTAAGCTGTTATTTTTCCATTATAGGATGGGCTGGTACCTTCCAACTTCTATAGTTGAAGAGTTCTGGGGAAAAAATCAAGTCATGGTAGATCACTGGAGAGCACTGCTTATTCCAAGAGTTACCCGCCGCTTCTCCTGGTGGGGGAAGACAGAATTGGAGCAGATCAAGACAAATTACAAGTACAAAGCTTACAAGAGCCCAAAATGTCAAGAAAATAATCGAGGCTTCAGACGAAACTGTGCCACTCTCTTTGCTGCATTTTATGGTAATAAAGGTTTGTTATTATTCTCTCATATTTGTAATTATAATACAAAGGGGCTTCAAATTAAAACCTTAAATGGGTTATAAAAATTATAATAACCATGCCATTGTTGTGTAACTTATCAACATTGTTGTTAAGAGGGTTAAGCACATGACATAACAGTGCAGACAAACACGGTGATGTCATAAGGACAGTTTAATGATGATTGCCCCTCTTCTGATTGGCATCAAAGAGGAGCAGCGTTCTGTTATCCATTTGTTTATCAACGAAGGGGTGAAATCTGTAGAAATTCATTAGCGAATGAAGGTCCAGTATGGTGATGCATGCCTGTCAGTCCAGCAAGTGTATGAGTGGAGTAGGAAGTTTCATAACAGTGTGACTTCTGTGACAGACTTTTCTGACTGAAGAAGAGGTACAGCACACGCAACCAAGAGAACTTTTTTCTACAGGAATCCAAGCACTCTATCAGCACTGGAAGACTTGCATTGAATGCAGTGGTGACTACATCAAAAAATGATACATTTGTTCTTTACTATTTCATAATATACTCACACATACACAAAACACTTAAGGTTTTCATTTGATGCTCCCTCAGATTAATTTTGTCTGTGGCTTCAGGGTAGTGAATGCAGTTTCACAATCCCGACATCAGGGAGCCAATCAAATTCAGCCTTATACAATCTGGGAGTCAATCATATGCAGCCTTATGCAATCTGAGAGCTAATTGCTTTGTGTTGATTCTCACAATGACATTAGTTTTGGTTGCTCAGAAAGCAATGACAAATGCCGTATAAAGGAGATATAACTTTATTATTAATTTCATGGTTGTTTTTCCTTTTAACATATTTTTTTCAGCAATATAGAATGTATGTCATAGCCATGTGGACAGTTCCACTGTGATTATTATTTATCAGAAGATGTTTAAATGTATGTGTGTTAATTATGCCTGTAATGTGCCTGTTGTGTATCTGATCACACCGACCATTGAGGCTGTCATTCCTGGTACTACCTCATTTGATTTCAGCATTCCGCTGTCTTAGACTTTTAATTTCATTGGCACTTGTGGCATCATGCCTCAGATGATTGTCACTGAATGGCAGTATCTTACATCTAATGTATTTTCAACATTCCTGCTTGGTGGTCCCTTTTCATGCAAGGTGGAAAACTCAAAACTCATAATGCTTAACCACAGACAAGGGCCAGAAAAACATGTGCATTTGCTTTCGGTGGAAATGTAAACAATATAAAATAACACACAGTAATGCAGCTTTACAGAACATAATTATGAAAAACACAGGATTTTGCGGCGACTAACCTTCATCATTATATTCACAAATAAATACACAAAACACAACTTATAATCATGAAGAAGTCTTTTGATGGAAAGAAAAGACAAGGCAACACGAGGCAAGGATTCATATTTATTAGGATTGGTAGGTTGGGAATCCTGTGGCTTAAAGGTTGCGGTGTCCACCTCAGGCTCAGAAGGTATGAGGTTGGATCTCAGTATAGAGCTGGAAATTGTCCCCGAGATTCATCATCATCATGTGCCATGCTGATAAGTGGGGAGTCATGTTTCGCTATCTCACGCAAACACCAGCGTTGTGGATCAGCTCTGGTGGACACCTGTGCAAGTTAAGCACGCTAAAAATCCCACGACATTTGGAAGTCGCAAAGAGTAGGCTATAAGGTCACCTTCTTGTCATAATTGTTAGGAAAGAAAACCTACCCATGGGTAGATAAAGTCTGTGACCTTGGATGGAATCTGTCTAGAGGAAGCAGACCTGACACTAATGTACGCTGAAGTTGGACGCACTGACCTCTGAGGTGCATAACTAGAGGTCACTCACTTCTCTTGATAGAGGAGCGAAGGAGGAGAAGAAGAATCTTCTGGATAATTGCTTTTAAACTCTGAAGTCCAGTGCATTGGTGTTCAGACCATCGAAGCCCTGAAAAGGACCTGGATTTATTGGAGTGAGGTTGATGTAGCGACGTCCTAACCCATGCTCCACAGAGTACTATCTGTGACTGGCACCTGGCCGTCTTGATAGATGATAGTTTGTAAAATGGAGTTATACCTCTCCATAACACAAAGCCTGGGCTGAATTTAGAGATCATGTGTTGCCCATACAGCATGATCCCTCTCTTGGCCTGCCTATTTTACTCCAGAGGAAAGGTAACACCAATGCGTCTGGAACCAGACAAGCTGCAGAAGCTGCCAGATCCAAAACTATGCTCTAACTGTCTGCCTGTCTGAGCTTCCATTATAGACTTGTTGCCGACCAAGGCTAAGGGAACCAAGTCTCCATCTCCATGGGGGTTGTGTTACCGAGCTCCCCTTCCCATCACCAAGCCCAGAAATCAGCGGGGTGTGAAAGTCTGGTACTGGAACCTCACATCTGCAGAGAGGCAAGCTGGGGTGTAAGCAGATCATGACTCAGCATGGCACATGTGCACTGGCTGGGATTAGATCTATATAGGTGCTGTTTCCTCCACGGGTTTGAGATATTTCATTGTCAACAGACATTTGTAGAGACCACATGGAACCAGAAGAAGCTGCCGACCAAGTAAAATAAACAATGGAGAGAACAACAGAGTCCATGGGAGTCTCAATATATGAAACCCGTAAATAGGCATTCTCCCGCTGTTTATGCTTTACCTCGACACTGCAAGGTACAAGAGGAACAAGATGCGATTATGATTGTCAACAGACTACAATCCAAGCCCCACAGGGAGATTATTAATAGTAAATCTTCAATTTTAAGTAGCTGCAACTGGTACCATTAGTTGTAGGACTCTTCTCTGGTTGTTGAGCATGTATGGGAATGTCCCGAGTGCTGTGAGGTTGGTTCTGGACTCAACGTAACTTTAAGTAGCCTGCAGAAATGTATATATTCATTTGAAAAAAATACAAGATGTAATTTCCATGAAGTTAATTTATATGCTAACAAGTAACAATAAGCGTACAGATAAAAGAATATCAGAAATTTATTTTCATGCAGGAAGGAATGCTGAAATTCTCCAGTCACAAATTGATAGCCTGAACCTATATGTGGACATTGTGTGGCTGGAGGACCATCTGACCCAGTTTGTGAACGACATGGTGAACACGAGTCAGCCAGTCATCTTCTTCAGCTGGCACCCGGACACCCTGATTGCCTCAGGTCACTTCACCAGGATGAACTTTCCAGAAACCCACACACAACATAAAGATGTGAGTACTTCCTGCCCACTTGTTTGTGTGAGTGTTTGTTATCTTGATGACAGTAGCACTGTGTCCATTCCGTAATATATCTTTATGAGAAATGTGGCCTGTTTAGTTACAGTGAATAGTTGTACAAAGTCTATCATTCATGTATATCATTATCAGGAAGCCACAGTATGTAAACAGTTAAAGACTTTCCTGCTGACCTAGTGGCCATGAGTCTGGTCCGCAACTGTGTGGATTCAGATGTTTAAAAACTGACCCAGCCTAAACTGGGTACCAAGAATGTCTTGGGAAGTAAAAAAAACAATGTAAGACAGTAAAAAAAAAAGTTAACAAAAAAGTAAAAAATGTAAAAAATGTTTTAAAAAAGTAAAAGTAAAAAAAGTAAAATTAAAAAATGTAAAAAAAAAAAAAAAAAATGTAAACCATAATAAAAAAAATGTGACCTATTTAGTCACAGTGAATAGTTGTCACAGTGAATAGTTGTTCAAAGTCTTCAATAGTTGTACGAAGTCTGTCATTCATTTACATCATTATCAGGAAGCCACGGTAATGTAAACAGTTAGAAACTTTCCTGCTGACCTAGTGGCCGGCCATGAGTTTGATCCGCAGCTGTATGGATTTGGATGTTTAAAAAATGATCCAGCCTAAAATAGGTACCAAGAATGTCTTGGGAAGTTTTAAAAAAATGTAAAAAAGTACTTTTAAAAAAAAAGTAAAAGTATAAAATAAACAAAATTTACCAAATGTAAAAAAGTTTTTAAACAATTTGTTTTTTAAAATGTCACCTATTTAGTCATAGTGAATAGTTGTACTAAGTCTTGAATAGTTGTACGAAGTCTGTTGTTCATTTATATCATTATCAGGAAGCCACAGTTGTGTAAAAAGTTAGAGCTTTCCCGCTGACCTAGTTGCCATGAGTTCGATCCGCAGCTGTGTGGATTCAGTTTTTAAAAAAATGACCTAGCCTTAAATGAGTACCAAGAATGTCTTGGGAAGTAAAGGTGATCAGCTTGATACTGACCACTGCCTGCCAGTTGGTTTATAAAAACATGGGTCCAGCACCACATGTCCAGCATGCCTTAACCCTTTACTGGGCAGATGTTTGTCTGTTTTGTAGCCCTGAACGGGCAAGAAGAATTTTGAGGTTCGGTAAAATTTCGGGTTACGTTAGTAAAATCATCACATAAAAGGTGTTAGTCAACCGATTTTACTTAAATAAAAAACAAAATGAAGTAAAAAGCATGCAGAGTATTTTACTCATGTGAATATCCCGGTAATCCACACATGAACACAAATATTTACAAAATACAACATATTGTTTGTGATTGTCAGTCATTTATTTATACGGCAATTTACCAACACATTTTCAGAATCAGAATCACCATCTTTAAAGTTCGACTCATGACTGCTAACGCAAAGTAACACTGATCACTGATATCTAGCTCTGATTCAGTCAAGTTTGTGCACATAAATGTCACTTAAATTGAACCCAGTGAAATCTCCACTATCACTTGAAGAATCATCGAAATCCATTTTGAAATACAAAGCATAAAACCCCCAAAAACTATTTTTAAAATCTGTTCAAATTCAAAGTACATGCTTGCGAATGGCGGCCATGTTGACAAGCTATCAGCGAAACCAAAAGTAGACAATCGGAAGTCTCGGAAAGCTGAGAGATCGCGTTTTTACAATGCATAATAGTTACGGGCGATTTGGGACGGTTTGCCCATCCAGGGGTAAAGACGCATTCGCACAATTTGCCTAGTAAAGGGTTAAGGCGTGTAAAAGGCTTCTGTCGTATGATCGTTATCATTATTACCTGGCATAGGCATCTATGCAGATCTCAGTCCTTGATGTCCTGAATCCATAAAGCCACCGTCCCAGTACATCCAGTATCATTTCTCTTAGTCTGCCCCATATTCTTCTATCCCTGATCTTTCCAGTCATCACGATGTATCTCAAAGCCTCTTTTTGGATTGCAAGACCACAGAACACTGTTTTCCTGATTCTCATATTTGTATGTAATGTTCTACTTTGATTAGACTTTCCCAGGCACTCAGTTATCTTGGCAATCGAAGGTAGTCACAACATGTGAAACTATGTCTTCATTTTTTTTTTTTTTTTTTTTATTAGCATATCCTTTACAGGACTTAGCTGTCAACACCAGCTCTTTCAGCTGTATGTTGATCTCTTGGCAAGATTACGCTCAGTAGTTTGCCATTGCTTTCTGAGCGGCCGGCTCACATACCCCTTAAGTTACCGATGCGATTCGAACCACTGCTGATTTGAACCGTCATCACGTTACCGACGAGAGTATACGAGATTACGGAGAAAAGTCATAACCTCTAAGCCACGAAGTCGCAGGAAGTCCCTGGAAAGATCAGGGATAGAAGAATGTCTTCATTGTCTCCAAGCTTTTCCTAATTTGTTTGATGTTTTATTTAATCATGACTGACTGTCATATAGCAGAAAATGTTGTGTGTTATATTACTGACCATTCATTTCATCCAGTGTTGTTGAAAGTATGGAGCCGTGAGTTCTAAGATGGCTGGTAAGGCCTATTTTGGCTCGAAATGTTCTTTGACAATGTGGGCGAAGAATTCTTGACATTCCAAGAGAAGGATCTCTTGCAGTGTTTCTTTTGTCCAGTCTTTTTTACACAGATTTTTCAGTCCTGTTTGTTTCACAAAAGTGACTGCACCTTTGCATAATGATATATGCCATGAATTTCTGTCTTTGGCAACAGTCTCCCAAGTGTCATGATGAATTCCAAAAGCTTTTAGCGAAATCATCAATGTTTCTAAAGCGTTTCCTCTGGCCACCTTGGGAGCGTTTACCGCAGTGCAGCTCGCCGTAAATATTCATTTAGAGAGTCAAGTGACCAGCCCAGCGAATCTGATTCTTCATTAGTAGAGTGTGGATATCAGGCATGGATGATCTTTCTAGGACTTCAGTGTCTGGGATCTTGTCTTGCCATTTGATCTTCAGAAGTGGTTTAATTTCCTAGTGTGTCGCAGATAAACAGTCCAGGTTTTACAAGTATATAGCAGTGTGGATAATACAACTGCTTTGTAAACTTTCACAGATTGTGTGTTATGCCACTATGTATCCCGGCATTACTTATACACCATCTCATTTATCTCCAGTTGCCCACAGATTGTGATTTCCCAGTGAACCAACTGACTAAAGTCGTCTGGGGACCATTGAGCACTGCAGCCGCTGAAGCTTTTCATATTATCTCCAAAATGAGTTTCTCAGACTTGGAATATGATCAGCTGATAACCAATGCTTCAGAACACTCGGACGTATCGTTAAGTCAGACTGCGTGCCGGTGGGTGCAGGAACACGAGCACAAATGGGAGAAGTGGTTGCCAACCAGCTTGATGGAGAAACCCAGAATATACCTGGGTGGGTTGTTTCCTCTAACTGGGAAGTCTTGGTCACAACCTGGATTAGTGGAAGGTAAGAAATTAGTTCCCAGAGCAATAATTCCATCTCATTCTCTGTCTGCACTATCTTCATCATCAGTGTGTGCCCTAGCCAGCTGGCATAGACATTCACGTCTCTCCACAAATCTGTCCTTGGTGCTCTGGATCATCTCTGCTGCTGATATTCCTCCATGCCATTGTCTTAGTCCCATCCAGCATCATTTCTCTTGGTCTGCCTCTGTCACTTTTCCACTGATCTTTCCAGTTGTCATGATAATGTTCTTCAATGCCTCTCTTCTCATCACATGACCAAAGAAAGCTGTTTGTATTTTTCTTAAAGTTGTATATAATGTTCTAGCTTCATTAACCTCTTTCAGACGATAATTATTACTATGTCAGTTCAAGGTATCCGCACCATTCGTCTCAGAAACCTCATCTCCATTGCTTTTAAGCGCTTCCTAATTTGTTCATTCATATTTCATGATTCAGTGTGATACAGATAAACAGGTTCTACGAGGGTAAGTTAATAAGTAAGTCAAAAATGGCTGTAGAAAAATACCTAAATGTGATAACAACTTGAAACCAGTTTATTTTTATACACACATTGTGCCTTTATTTCTCAACATAATTTCCACCAACATTGATGCATTTATCCCATTGTTTTATCAGTCTTCCCAAACCAGCTGCATAGAACTGCGTGCTTTGTTTTCATTTACCTGCCATACCACAGAACTGTGTGACTTACTTATTGACTCACCCTTGTAACGTTTTCTACCCAGCTATGCACCGCTTTACGGGATGAACATTTGTCAGCATAAACACTGAAAATCTACCTTGGCAGGAAACATTTCGCGAATGACGCTGAAGTTTAATGTGAAGTGAAAACGTGGTTTAGGACCTAACCATGATGGTGTAACTATTGCTAGGATCTAGTTATGCTGGTGTAACTATTGCTATGATCTAGCCATGCTGGTGTAACTATTGCTAGGACCTAGCCATGCTGGTGTAACTTGCTAGGACCTTGCCATGCTGGTGTAACTATTGCTATGATCTAGCCATGCTGATGTAACTATTGCTAGGACCTAGCCATGCTGGTGTAACTATTGCTAGGATCTAGCCATGCTGATGTAACTATTGCTAGGATCTAGCCATGCTGGTGTAACTATTACTAGGATCTAGCCATGCTGATGTAACTATTGCTAGGATCTAGTTATGCTGGTGTAACTATTGCTAGGATCTAGTTATGCTGATGTAACTATTGCTAGGATCTAGTTATGCTGGTGTAACTATTGCTAGGATCTAGCTATGCTGATGTAACTATTGCTAGGATCTAGTTATGCTGGTGTAACTATTGCTATGATCTAGCCATGCTGATGTAACTATTGCTAGGACCTAGCCATGCTG
Organism: Cepaea nemoralis; assembly: GCA_014155875.1. Taxonomy (NCBI): domain Eukaryota; kingdom Metazoa; phylum Mollusca; class Gastropoda; order Stylommatophora; family Helicidae; genus Cepaea; species Cepaea nemoralis. Next base: position 718,667 of record JACEFZ010027752.1, read on the forward strand.
GTGTAACTGTTGCTAGGATCTAGCCATGCTGATGTAACTATTGCTAGGATCTAGCCATGCTGGTGTAACTATTACTAGGATCTAGCCATGCTGATGTAACTATTGCTAGGATCTAGTTATGCTGGTGTAACTATTGCTAGGACCTAGCCATGCTGGTGTAACTATTGCTATGATCTAGCCATGCTGATGTAACTATTGCTAGGACCTAGCCATGCTGGTGTAACTGTTGCTAGGATCTAGCCATGTTGATGTAACTATTGCTAGGATCTAGCCATGCTGGTGTAACTATTACTAGGATCTAGCCATGCTGATGTAACTATTGCTAGGATCTAGTTATGCTGGTGTAACTATTGCTAGGACCTAGCCATGCTGGTGTAACTTGCTAGGACCTTGCCATGCTGGTGTAACTATTGCTATGATCTAGCCATGCTGATGTAACTATTGCTAGGACTGCCATGCTGGTGTAACTATTGCTATGATCTAGCCATGCTGATGTAACTATTGTTAGGATCTAGCCATGCTGGTGTAACTATTACTAGGATCTAGCCATGCTGATGTAGCTGTTGCTAGGATCTAGCCATGCTGGTGTAACTATTACTAGGATCTAGCCATGCTGATGTAACTATTGCTAGGATCTAGTTATGCTGGTGTAACTATTGCTAGGATCTAGCCATGCTGGTGTAACTATTGCTAGATCTAGTTATACTGGTGTAACTATTGCTAGGATCTAGCCATGCTGTGTAACTATTACTAGGATCTAGCCATGCTGATGTAACTATTGCTAGGATCTAGTTATGCTGGTGTAAACTATTGCTAGGATCTAGCCATGCTGGTGTAACTATTGCTAGGATCTAGCCATGCTGATGTAACTATTGCTAGGATCTAGCCATCCTGGTGTAACTATTGCTAGGATCTTGCCATACTTACATAACTGCTGTTTTCTCGTCCAGGTGCCAGGCTCGCCCTAGATCTAGTGAACCAGGATGTGAATACGTTGCCCAATCACACGCTGGAGCTCCTGGTGTATGACACCCAGTGTGAATATGATGTCGCCATGAACCACTTCATATCCCTTGTGCAGAGAAAGGCACCGCCCATTGCTGGCATCCTAGGTAGACCTTTTACTGCTGTTTACTCTCTTGAGATGATTCTTTTGACTTTGCAGCTTAGAAATGTGCCATGGCATGAGTTGTGGCCATTTGTTGAAGCCCCATACCTTCGGAACTTGTGTGGATTTATTGTTCAGGTCATGCATGGTTGCACTGAAAGGAGAGAGAGCAGATAATACAAAAATAAACAAAATGAAAGGACTTCATTTCATAATGGGTATATGATGCTAGCCCCATGTTTGTAGACCTGCTGGTGTTCAATTGAGGATGTGCTCTATATCATGCCAGACACCTTTGTAGGTCAGCATGGCCAAATGAATAAAAGCTGGTGTTTTTAAACATCCTGTGTGTTGATGCCAAGGTAAGAGGTTCAACTGGGGGGGGGGGGGGGGGGGGGTTGGATCCCTGGAAGCTGATATACTAACTTCAAAATTATTTAACGCTGGGGCATTGAAGATGGACAGAGGGGTTATACTGCCAGCAAAAATGATGCAAAATGGGGATAAAAAATGCTCAGTACTCAAACAGTATCAATGACTTTGTGCTAACATATTTCATCCAGAAATAGATTCATCAACTCAGTTCATACTGTATATATATATATATATATACACACGCACATGCACACATACAAAGAGAGATCGAGAACATTGGAAGTCAATAAGTAAGTCACAAATGGCTGTAGAAAAATAACTAAATATGATAACAACTTGAAACAAGTTTATCTTTATACATACACTGTCCCTTTATTTCTCAACATAATTGAACTGCGTGCTCTAGTTTCTAAACCATGTTTTCACTTCCCATTCAACTTCGGCATCATTCGCGCCCTTTAGAAAATCTTTCTACCCAGCTATGCACCGCCTTATGGGACAAACATTTGTCAGCATAAACAGGAAGCATTTCCTTATGAATGTTCTTTGCAGGCAGGCCCATTAAAAATGCACAACAGCACATTGCTCTTTGGTTGTACACGCCGTAAGTACAGTCGCCATTTTGTTTATGTGCTGCGCATGCGCATGAGACACCTAGCGCCACCTGACGAACGGGAATATAAAGTTCGATGTTGCTGTCACCTAATGACACCTGTAGAAAACACCAACTACATTTACCTGCCATCCCACAGAACTGTGTGACTTACTTATTGACTCGCCCTTGTATATATGCAGCATGCACCTGATGAGATGCAACGAAATATGCCAGGCAACATATTGTGCAATCTTTTGATTATGGCATCTTTGTTTATATTCACATCGGGAATAAATTGCTCAGGACGTTATTTTTTTCCCTTTAAGTTCACAGCGGGAATGCATTGCTCAGGACATTTTTTTTGGGTTTAAGTTCACAACGGGAATACATTCATTGCTCAGGACATTCTTTTTTTTTGGGTTTAAATTCACAACGGGAATACATTGCTCAGGACATTATTTTTTTATTGCTCATAACGTTTAATTTGTTGAAGTTGACAACAGGAATACATTGCTCAGAACGTTTTTTTTTTAAGTTCACAACGGGAATACATTGCTCAGAACGTTGCTTTGTTTAAGTTCACAATGGGAATACATTGCTCATGACGTTTTTTTGTTTTAAGTTCACAATGGGAATACATTGCTCAGAACGTTGTTTTGTTTAAGTTCACAATGGGAATACATTGCTCAGTACATTTTATGTATAAGTTCACAATGGGAATACATTGCTCAGAACGTTGTTTTGTTTAAGTTCACAATGGGAATACATTGCTCAGTACATTTTATGTATAAGTTCACAATGGGAATACATTGCTCAGGATGTTTATAGTTTGCGTATGCTTGTTTTTTTGGTTTGATATTTGCATTGATATTTGGTTGTGGTAGTTTAGTCAAAGGAATTCAATCAGTCTTTTCTCCTAGTCATCAGTTCAGCTAGCGTTGTTTAATTGTGATCATGTGCTTTGATCATACATCTCTCATTTTGCCTGGTTCTAGGTACAGGATGCTCGGACCCTGCTGAAAGAATTGCAGCCCTGTCCAAACACTTCAACATGATGATGGTTAGTTACGGGGCGGAGGCCCAGGACCTGTCAGACACAGAGAAATACCCGTATTTCTTTAGGACAATACCTCCAGTACAGCTTTACACGTGAGTTCTAGCTTCTAGAGAAAGACTGAAAATTGGAGAGAGAGAGAGAGTTAGGAGATTCAGAGAGCCAGTAGAGATAGGAATAAAAAGACAGATAATCCTAAAGAAAATACTTACATAGTAATGTGAGATACTCACCCATGTGTTACCGACTCCTGTAAGGAAAGCAAAGAATAGTAACACTAATCTACTATGCAGGTCATAAGCGGCAACTAAAGAGGGTTGGTCTTGGGGCTGGCTTCCCCATCCTATAGAAAACTTTAGATGTAAAATCCAACCAACCATAGACAAGTCTACGGTTGGCATGAGTTGGTTAAGGCCTGTGTTCCAAAGGGTGATAAAGAGTAGCAGAAGAAGAAGAATGTGAGATATAAGCATTTCAGATGCTTGACCATATATAGACATGTTTGTGGTTTGCAGTCTGTCAAATACTTATATTCAGGCATTTATGATTGGTTGATTTACGTATAGTTATTAATCATTGGTTGATCTCAACAAGGCATTAAATTGGTTGATAGCATCCAGGTATTAATGCTTAGCTGATTACATAAAGAGATTGATTAAAAATAGACATTAATGATTGATTAAAAATATACATTAATGATTGATTAAAAATAGACATTAATGATTGACTGATTACAACCGGGCATTAAAATGTATTTACAACATCCAATTTTAATGATTGATTGATTACATGTAAACATTAATGATTTGTTGATTATGTATAGACATTAATGATTGGTTGATTACATCCAGGTATTAGTGATTGGTTGGTTACAAATAGACATTATTGATTGGCTAATTACAACCAGGCATTATAATTTATTGATAGCTTCCAACTATTAATGATTGGTTGATTGATTGCTTACATGTAGGCATTAATGATTAATTGATTATATCAAGGCATTGATAGGTTGGTTACATGTAGACATTAATGATTGTTTGATTACATGTAGGTATTGATTGGTTGGTTACATGTAGACATTAATGATTGTTTGATTACATCGAGGCAGTATAACTGGTTGATAGCATCAGCTGTTAATGATTGTTTGATTACATGTAGACATTCATGATTGGTTATCACATCCAGACATCATAATTGATTGATAACACCCAGCTGTTAATAATTGGTTTATTACGTGTAAACAGTAATAATTGGTTGATTACATGTAAACATTAATGATTGGTTGATTGCACCCAGGCATGTCTATCCTGAGCTGTTTCAAGAGATGGGATGGGGTTTGGTCGGAGCTCTGGCTGAGGGCAGCCAGGAGCTTCCAGAATACCACCTGACTCTGCAGGACAGACTGCAGGTTCATGGCATCTCACTGGTTGTCAGAAGGAAGTTTCTTAACAACACCCGCACGCCAGACATTCCTCAAGTAAGCCATTCTTGTTTGTTTGTTTGGTTGGGTTGTGGTCTAGAAAGTCAGAGAATCAACCTAGTGTGACTAACACACTCTTGGCTGAGAGGGATAGATCACCTTCCTTTGCAAAAATAAAAGCTGAAAGGGACAGATCTCCTTTCTTCACAAAAATAAAAGCTGAAAGGGACAGATCACCTTTCTTCGCAAAAATAAAAACTGAAAGGGACAGATCACCTTTCTTCGCAAAAATAAAAGCTGAAAGGGACAGATCACCTTTCTTCGCAAAAATAAAAGCTGAAAGGGACAGATCACCTTTCTTCACAAAAATAAAAGTTTAAAAGGACAGATCACCTTTCTTCACAAAAATAAAAGCTGAAAGGGACAGATCACCTTTCTTCGCAAAAATAAAAGCTGAAAGGGACAGATCACCTTTCTTCACAAAAATAAAAGCTGAAAGGGACAGATCAAGCAAAACAGACTTAATAAACATGTGCAGTCTTCTTCTAGGCACACTAGACAACATAAAATTGAAAGCTATAGTTGCCAAACCAGGGTTTTATCCTGTCACCTCCAAATGATGACAGCACCTCAGTAAGTTATTACTTGTGAATTTATTTTTGTGCTGTCTCAGTGACCTCATGGGGTCCACAACAGTTGATATTTCTGTATGTTAACTGGGTCCTTAGGAGAAGGTAAGAGTAGTAACCTACCAAGCATGTCATAAGAGAAGACTGAGAGGGTTTGGTTGTGGCCTGGCTACCTCACTGTATAGAAAACAAATGCAAAATCCCACCAGTCATGAACAAGTCATCAGAGACGGGTGTGGCATGAGAGGTTTCACAGTCTTTGCTTCATTGGAGGATAAAACACAGAAGATGGAGGATGAGGAAAAGAAGAAGAGGAAATTATCATATTGCTTACATAAGAGGTATCTCTGTAAAGTAAAGGCATCAATATAATACTGCTGGCTCCGTCAGCCTTGATAGAATTAACATGTAAATTTGTAAAGTGTATCATTGGCAATACTGCAATGCTATATTGATAAAATGTATTGATGCAAATTGAAATGTAATTTTAAGCATTTCTGATCTGGTGATGTAATTTTGATTAAATATATTGATGCAGATTTTAAAATATAATTTTAATCATTCCAGATCTACAGATATAATTTTGATGTAATATGTTGATGCAGATCTTGATGTATAATTCTATTTATTCCTATCTGGTGATGTAATTTTGATAAAATGTATAGATGTAAATATTGAAATGTAGTTTTAATCATTCTCAGTTCAGCAGTGTAATTTTGATGAAATGTATCAATGCATATAATGAAATGTAATATGAATCATTCCCAATCTGGCAGTATCATTTTGTGTATCGATGCAGATCTTGAGAGAGTTCAAGTCCCAGAATGTTAAAGTGATCATTGCAGACGTGTTCAGCAATGTGGCCAGGGAAGTCATGTGTGAAGCATTTCAACAGGCGAGTGATCGATAATTATTTAAAGAGTCAATCTTCAATTCTAGAGTTTTCCACTTGCTCTCCAAACATAGCTTTCGGGTGTATATTTTTTTAATATGTTTATAATCATCATTATGTGCCTAGCCAAATTGCAAAGGCACTCATGTATCTCCGTAGATCTCTGGCTTTGGTGTTCTGAATCAATTCCATGGATCATATTGCACAATGTCAGTGTCTTAGGCTATCCAGCATCATTTTCTTTTTGCCTCTGCCTGTTCTTTCCAGTCAACACAATATTTTCCATTGCTTCTCATCGTCTTCTTCTTCTTCTTCTTCTTCTTCTTCTTCTTCTTCTTCTTCTTCTTCTTCTTCTTCTTCTTCTTCTTCTTCTTCTTCTTCTTTCTTCTTCTTCTCCTTCTTCTTCTTCTTCTTCTTCTTCTTCTTCTTCTTCTTCTTCTTCTTCTTCTTCTTCTTCTTCTTCTTCTTCTTCTTCTTCTTCCTTCCTTCCTCCATTTACGTCAGTAATATGTAGAGGAGAGATGTGAGGTTCTTGTATCCCTCTTTCTTATGCTCTTCACAAGTTGATATTTATTTATCTAAGGTTGTTCTTGATACCACCTCTTCTTATCACATGACCCAAAAAAACACTTTATTTTTCTCTTTTCTATAGTTGTTTATAATGTTCTACTTTCACTAATTAGCCTATTCCAGGCAATCTTTGTTAGTTACTCAGGCAGTCCAAGGTTCTCACAACATTCATATGAATATCAGAAACCACATCCTGTTGCCTCTAAGCTCTTTCGAATGCATTCGTTCAGATTCCAAGATTCACTGCCATACAGCAAAACAGGTTTAATATAACATTTCAGTAGCCTGACACACAGTGAGAGTGACTTATTATGTAAGATACTTTCATCTGTCATCTTTTCTGTCACACCACTTTTTTTCTGATGTTAAATTTGCCCCTAGATATTTCAGTTTATTGACTCGTTTAAGTATTTTCCCTTCTGTTGTAATATCACATTTTGGTGTTATCTTTTTAATTAATATAACCATTGTTTCTGTTCTACTAATATTCATGGTTAGACTTTATTGTCAAAGAGTGTTATTATATTTTGTGGCGTTGACCTCATTAACATCTAGTTTTATCTCTGCCTTTTCAGTTTTACATTATCACGGTGTACTCAGGCTGCTTCCCGTCCATCGCTTGATGTTGTCCACTTGCATGTATTGTTTGTCTCTTCTGTGCTTATCCCTTGAACGCCCCCCCCCACCCTTCCCTAGGCACATCTCTCAACATGGAGCTGTGTCTCTGCAATCGTCTTCTTCTACTGCTCTTGATCTCCCCCACCCTTCCCCACCCACATCTCTCAACATGGAGCTGTGTTTCTGTTTGTATTCCTCTTCTTCTACTGCCCTTGATCTACCATTGGAGCAGTCCAACCAACCCAGCTCCTCCATGTCCTCCCCATCTCTGCCTGTAATTCTCTTCTCCATGCTTTTTATGTCTCCATCTGTTTTGTTGTCCCTGTGGGTTATAGACAACAGAGTTTCTAGTTGTACCATTGCCAGGTTTCCTCAGTGTGTTCTTCCCAGTGCCAGCGTCTTTTCGTCACCTCCTGATTCACTGGCATTTGTTTAGTTCTGTCCATGAGCTCCACGTTGGTGATCCTGCCATACCATTTTTGTCCTTCTGTTCTGTGCAGGTACCAATTAATGAATGTTTGTAGTTTACTAGTAATTTGTTTAGTCATCTTCCCATGTTTGTGATCTAAACAGTACTTCTGATTTAATGTTAGAGGTAACAATTCTCAGTTTCGTGCTAAGTTTAATTTCCTTTGAGTGCCACAAATTTCTTGGTGATATAAAAGCTCCTTTTGCTTTTTGTTTTCTTAAATTAATATCCCTACCTGTTTCACCATACTTGTCTATATTGCAACCTAATTATGTATGATTCCGCCTCTTTAAGTGAGGTTTCATTTGTTTGTTTGTTCTTATTATCTGTATACATGAAAAACTAGAGGAGGTTCTTGTGTAAGTTGTGCACATTAAAAATCCCACAGCAGTTGGAAATCACCAAAGAGTAGGTTTTAAGGTTACTGTACTGGCAGACTTGTTTGGAAAGACAACCTACCCATGGGTAGATACAGCCCTTAACTTTCGATGGAGTCTGTCTAGAGTAAGCAGACCTGACACTAATGTGTGCAGAAGTTGAACCTGCTGACCTTTGAGGTGTATAACTGGATGTGACACATTTCCCTCAAGAGAGGAAGGAAGAAGATTATCTTTATCTTTCCCTTTGAGGTGTATAACTGGATGTGACACATTTCCCTCAAGAGAGGAAGGAAGAAGATTATCTTTATCTTTCCCTTTGAGGTGTATAACTGGATGTGACACATTTCCCTCAAGAGAGGAAGGAAGAAGATTATCTTTATCTTTCCCTTTGAGGTGTATAACTGGATGTGACACATTTCCCTCAAGAGAGGAAGGAAGAAGATTATCTTTATCTTTCCCTTTGAGGTGTATAACTGGATGTGACACATTTCCCTCAAGAGAGGAAGGAAGAAGATTATCTTTATCTTTCCCTTTGAGGTGTATAACTGGATGTGACACATTTCCCTCAAGAGAGGAAGGAAGAAGATTATCTTTATCTTTCCCTTTGAGGTGTATAACTGGATGTGACACATTTCCCTCAAGAGAGGAAGGAAGAAGATTATCTTTATCTTTCCCTTTGAGGTGTATAACTGGATGTGACACATTTCCCTCAAGAGAGGAAGGAAGAAGATTATCTTTATCTTTCCCTTTGAGGTGTATAACTGGATGTGACACATTTCCCTCAAGAGAGGAAGGAAGAAGATTATCTTTATCTTTCCCTTTGAGGTGTATAACTGGATGTGACACATTTCCCTCAAGAGAGGAAGGAAGAAGATTATCTTTATCTTTCCCTTTGAGGTGTATAACTGGATGTGACACATTTCCCTCAAGAGAGGAAGGAAGAAGATTATCTTTATCTTTCCATTTGAGGTGTATAACTGGATGTGACACATTTCACTCAAGAGAGGAAGGAAGAAGGTTATCTTTATCTTTCCATTTGAGGTGTATAACTGGATGTGACACATTTCACTCAAGAGAGGAAGGAAGAAGGTTATCTTTATCTTTCCATTTGAGGTGTATAACTGGATGTGACACATTTCCCTCAAGAGAGGAAGGAAGAAGATTATCTTTATCTTTCCATTTGAGGTGTATAACTGGATGTGACACATTTCCCTCAAGAGAGGAAGGAAGAAGATTATCTTTATCTTTCCATTTGAGGTGTATAACTGGATGTGACACATTTCCCTCAAGAGAGGAAGGAAGAAGATTATCTTTATCTTTCCCTTTGAGGTGTATAACTGGATGTGACACATTTCCCTCAAGAGAGGAAGGAAGAAGGTTATCTTTCCCTATGAATTTCTAGACCTAGTTGTTGGGACCTCTCAGCAAGTGTATTTATCTTGCATCTGATTTCATGTGTGGAATGCTGGATTATGCCATGGTTAACAATCTGTGAAGACTTAATGCTTCACACTTTAATGGCAGGATATACCTTGGGGCTACCTTGACCTCATTATGAAATATGACATCAAAAAGCAACACCCTTGCACCCAGGACATCCTCATATGTACTCTCTCCTCCTTCAATAGTGGAGAGTTCCCATGTTGATGGTACCAGTGGCGCCTGATTGAATGTCTGCCTGTGTTTTTTTACTATACGTTGAGTGTCTTCCAGACCCTCTCATCACCCTCAGTGAATCAGCCTTTCCAAGTGTGGATCCTCTGTTTTCCTGTACTGTCCACTCGATCCTAGAGAACCTTCACCATATCAGCCTTGTCATAATCTAGCCATTAGCTTGGTCTTTTACCATTCGCATGCTCTATGGTGAAGGGGTCATGAATACAATTTGTAATCCCGCATACTGAGCATACACAGCTGTGGCTTATTTGGAAGCAGATCACCTTGCGTTGGTTTTCATACAATGTTATGAGTGTCGATTGTCCAGAAAGCAATGGCAAACTACTGAATGTAAACTTGTCAAGAATTCACAAACAGCCAATACATGCTGGGGTTGACTGCTACATCCTGTAAAGGATATGCAACTAACTGAAATTTTACCATTCCGGTTCTGTGGCGAAGGGGTTATGAACGCAATGAATAATCCAGCATACCACACTCGAAAGACAGCTGCTGAGCGATTAGGCAGCAGACTGTTCTGCGTTGGTTTTCATACAATGGTATGAGTGCTGGTCACTCAGAAAGTAATGGTTAATTACTGAACGGAAACTTGCCAAGAAATCCCAAACAGCATAAAAATGCTGGAGTTGACTGCATCATCATGTAAAGTATATGCAACTAACTTTTAGCATTCAATTAAAGATTCATGTCTGATTTACTTTACATTTGACATATCTGGTTTCAGAGAATGACTGCACATGAAGGCTATGTTTGGTTTCTGCCTTCCTGGTATCCTAAAGACTGGTTCGATGTTGACTACTATAACAACGAGCCGAATCTCCAAGAAGGACACACCCAGCGAGAGAATGTACCTTGTACTACGGCCCAGGTGGAGTATGCAGCCGAGGGCCACTTTGTGTTGCTGAAGGCCTTTGCTGGGCCGCCAGACACTGTTGTGGCAGGTGGGATAACTGTGAGGGAGTACACAGAGCTGTACGCCAGAAGATGTGGTGCTGCAGTAAGTGTTATGACTTACCTCATCCACTAAGTAATCAGTTCTTCTTCTGTTGTTGTCTTACCTCATTCAATAAGTAATCATTCTACTTCTTCTGTTGTTATCTTACCTCATTCACTAAGTAATCAGGTTGTATTTATTCTGTTTTTTCTCCTCTTCCAGTAAAGCTGTTTTATTTGCACCTTCCATCTGGGTTATCCAACTTCAAAACATATATTTTTGTGGCCGCTCGCTTTGAACTCAAACAGTTCATGCACATGCTGCTACTCCTAGTGCACTGGACTGATTTTGGTGTGTGGATTAGTTTTCCCTATTACCAGTGTCCCTCGCCATCAGGTGAACCCACTTTGACTTCTGAAGTACTTGTAATTTATGGCCCAAGTCAAGGACCAGAAGTCAGCATTTTAGTCCAGCTGAATCAGCCTTTACCAACACATTTTCTTAGGATCAGGTTTGCCCAGCCTCTTTCATACATATTATAAATATTCAATTGTAGCTACAGTTTTCACATTCTCAAATTTTGCCAGTCTAGTAACATAAAAAGTTAGTTTCATATCCTGTATAGAACATAGCAGTCAAGCCCAACATTTTTAGCTGTGTGTGGTTTCTTGGCAAGTTTACATTTAGTAGTTTGCCATATCTTTCTGAACGACCAGCATTAATAACATTGTATGAAAACCAATGCAAAGCAGTCTGCAGCCAAATCGCCTGCAGCTGTGTTTCAAACATTGTACGCAGGATTACAAATTGTGTCTGTAACCCCTTCACCACAGTGACATAAAGTCCCCTAAAAGTACCTGAGAGATTCAGAAATGCCACCATCCTCTCATAAATGTAATGCCCACTGCACCTGTGATGTCAGAAATGTCACCATCTTCTCATAACTGTAATACCCACTGCACCTGTGATGTCAGAAATGCCACCATCCTCTCATAACTCTAATGCCCACTGCACCTGTGATGTCAGAAATGCCACCATCCTCTCATAACTCTAATGCCCACTGCACCTGTGATGTCAGAAATGCCACCATCCTCTCATAAATGTAATGCCCACTGCACTTGTGATGTCAGAAATGCCACCATCCTCTCATAAATGTAATGCCCACTGCACCTGTGATGTCAGAAATGCCACCATCCTCTCATAAATGTAATGCCCACTGCACCTGTGATGTCAGAAATGCCACCATCTTCTCATAACTCTAATGCCCACTGCACCTGTGATGTCAGAAATGCCACCATCTTCTCATAACTCTAATGCCCACTGCACCTGTCATGTACAACACCAACAAATAAAGTACAGTGACATTTCAGTGAACACACATCTTCCCTGTGGCAACATGTGGGTATGAGCCACGGGCCAGTCTGCAAGCACTACAAAAGAAAATCTGGTGTTGAGAACTCAAATGTTACAGAACCGAGAAGGTTAACCCAGTCAACAAACGCCTGAAGAAGTCGGATGTGTCGGCAGAAATGTGCAAATATCGCAGCTCTGCTGTAAACAGACACAACACAATTACATCCGAAACAACATTCTGGATGCACGCAGAAGAAGAAGTAATGTTACAGAAAAAGATACCATGGACCAAGAAAAAGAAGAATGCTGACATGTTGCTAGAGCTGAACATGGAAAGAAAACTGGCTTACTTACAAACAGCATCCTGTTTCAGAAACTGAAATACTCTGGCCATGCTTAATGTCATAGTGGCTTGGAGAGAACAGTGATGGCTGGCGTGATTCCTGGCGAAAGAGGCAGGGGTCAACAAGCTTGAATATGGACACAGCAGTGGTTCCCAAACCACGGCCCGCCAGCTGCCAGATAGTGGCACGCGAGGCCTCGTTATTTAATATAATAAATATATTTGGATAATTTCAAAAATGCACTCAGAGCGCCCCGTCAGCGTGCGATAATTTACTCTGCTCATGGTTGTTATGCTCAGATATTATCGAATGCGCCGGTTCCGTTCGCAACAAAACGTTATGAAGACACTGACTGTCTTGAAAGTTTTAGAATTTTATTGACGAAAGTTAAGAAAGGTAGGTATGATATTGCACGACTTTTATAATTTTATAATGTGGCCCGCTTAACTACCAAAAACAGTAGATATGGCCCTCTGCTTGAAAAGCTTGGAAACTACTGGGACACAGGACATTGAGGACACCTTGGGCATGACAATGCATGAGGCAAGGGAACTGGAAAGGGAAAGATTGAGGGGAAGAGAGGCAGAGGCAGACCAAGAGAAATGATGCTGGATGGATTGAGGTGGTGGCATGGAGGAATATCATCAGCAGAGTTGATCCAGAACACCAAAGACCGAGATCTGTGGAGAGCCATGAACGCCTACGCCAGCTGGCAGGGCACTTGATGATAATGATGGTGAAGGGAACTGGCAAAAGATTAAGAATGTTTTTTGCCACGCCATGATAAGAGCGATGATCTGCAAGAGATCTGCTACTTGATCATAAGTGGTACAAATAGCCTACTGTTTACAATTTCCAAATACCCATGGCATTAAAAGTGTGCAGCATGCATCATAACTTCTATTGTTATAGTCCCTTGGCAGATGCTAGTCAGTATATGTTGCTTAGGGGTAGTGAACGCTGTTTTACAATCCCCACATACCGGATTTCACAGTCCCCACATACCTGCTTTCACAATCCCCACATACCTGCTGTCACAAGCCCCACATACCTGGTTTTACAATCCCAACATACCGGGTTTCACAATCCCCACATATCTGGTTTTACAATCCCAACATACCGGGTTTCACAATCCCCACATACCTGCTTTCACAATCCCCACATACCTGCTTTCACAATCCCCACATACCTGCTTTCACAATCCCCAAATTCTGAGTTTCACAATCCCCACATATATGCTTTCACAATCCTCACATTCCGGGTTTCACAATCCCCACATACCTGTTTTCACAATCCCCACATTCCGGGTTTCATAATCCCCACAAACCTGCTTTCACAATCCCCACATTCCGGGTTTCACAATCCCCACATTCTGAATTTCACAATCCCCCACATACTTGCTTTCACAATCCTCACATTCCGGGTTTCACAACCCTCACATAACTGCTTTCATAATCCCCACATACCTGCTTTCATAATTCCCACATACCAGGATTCACAATCCCCACATACCGGGTGTCACAATCCACCCACATACCTGCCTCAGTGGCATGCAATTTGGAAGCAGATTGCTTTGCATTGGTTTTCACAAAGGTGTGAGTGTCAGCTGTTCAGAAAGCAAAGGCAAACTACTGAATGTAAAATTGCCAAGAAAATCACAAACGGCCAGTAAATGCTGGGGTTGACTGCAACATCTTGTAAAGGACGTCACTAACTAACATGACAGATGCTGCATGTAGGGTGTTAAGTCTTAGACTCTCATACATTCTTTTATCTTGGATCAACCTCTGAGCCGTACCAAACAAATGTGCATGTTCTTTACAGGATGTTGCTTCACTCAGAGCCCTGATTGGCTGTTTGTGATTTACGAGACAATTTTACTTTCAGTAACTGCTATTTCTTTCTGAACCAGAAGTCAACTTGATTTGCATACAGTCGTTGGATGACATTCAGGTAGCACATGCTGTTCTCTACCGGATAAGGCAGTTCTTTAACTCCTATTAACATCGTTCACTTGTAATATATTTTGTACAAACACAATATGCGAGGCATCTTTAAAGAAGGTAGTTTGCCAGTTCTTTCCTTCTTGGCAGGGACCATACTTGTCAGTGATTGTAGCCATTGTCTCTGTAAAGAGATCGTCGTGAAACTTGAGATTGTAACCAACAACCATCAACTGCTCTCCTCTCCACCCACCACATGCTCCTATGGTTTCATGTGACCCTGATCGGGGGGCTAAACGGGTACTCCACCTTGCCCAAGGGTATCCCATAGGCTAGCAGAGGGAAGGAGGCTTCTTACTTTTTTCTTTTGATAGGAGATACTCCTATCCTGTCACTCGAGGTCAATTTTTCAATCCAGATGACCGGCGTGTGGAATTAATACAATATGCCGCAGTCAGAAGAGAAAGTTTAACCATGTTAAATCTCTCAGCAGGAGGTCAGCATGGCTGAATTGATAAGAAAATGTTCTTAAACATCCGGTGTGCTGATGCCGAGGTAACGGGTTCACTTCAACTTCTTGTCCTTAACTTGGAGACGTAAATTACAAGTACCTCTGAAGTCGGAGTGGATTCACCTGATGGCGAGAGACATGGGTAATAGGGAAAGCTAATCCACACGCAAAACTCAGTCCAGCACTACTAGAAGTAGTTTGTATGGACTATGCATGAGTTCAAACTGAGCAAGTGCAAAAAAAAACATCTCTCAGCCACCTGCAGAGCCATACAGCTGCTAGAAATAAAGAATCCTGTTATTACTGGCAATCGAACGCAAACCATTGTGGTAGTAAGCAAGCTGTAAGCCACCACTGCACCTTGCTATCCTTTAACACGATCTAGTTGAAAACAGTGAAGAAGTGTGCTAAACCTCCAGACCATTTATGTCTTCTAATGTTGTATTCCCAGTTTGTGGATGAGAGCAACTTTGCCAGTTTTGTGTACGATGCTGTGTGGGTGTACGCTAAAGGCTTGGATTCCCTGCTGCGACAGAACCAAGGTGCTTTGGAAACCATCAATTCAGAGGCAACCGCAAGGTAGGGAGACTGGTTGATTTGGCACTTGTTTGTCTGCATGAGGGTATTATGGGATATATGTTTCCTGTATTGGACATTTTATTACTTTCATATTCCTCAATCTACATTTCTCACATGAATCCACATCCTTCCCCCTACCTCTGAAGTCGGAGTGGGTTAGCCTGATGGCGAGGGACACTGTTAATAGGGAAAGCTAATCCACACGCAGAATTCAGTCCATCACTACTATAAACAGTGTGTATGGACTATGCTTGAAGTCAAAGTGAGCGAGTGAAAAAAAAAAAAAATCCACATACTTATAAATACTCCCAAACAAATTGGGCCAGAAATAATTCGAACTGATCTCATTCCACATCTATAATTATATAAGGCATCTGTGGAAGCAATATTTTCCTCAATCTGTATGTCTGACCTTACTCAAGTTCAAAAGTCAAGGACCCTTTTCATGTATTAAGGCGCGTCGGGCAAACAGTTCTAGATCAATATTGGTGTAGACCAGTGGTTCTCAACCTTTTTTGGCCCATGCCCCTCTTTACCATATGTTCAGAATGTCATTCCCCTCCCCATATCAAATTTCCTCAGTATAAATCCCCCCCCCCCCACACACACACACAGTATACATAAAAATGGAAGCTAAATTTAATAACACACACTAGAACAAGTCTAGACATCTACATAAAACGTGATTTGCAGGTCTACTTACGTTATAAAACGAATTTCATAAGGGCGAGAAGTACAGAACTGTAAAGTTAGAGGGAAAAACAATATCAAGTAACTGGTTCTTGTATTAACACGATCTTGAAATAATCTTAATTCCCCCCCTGGAAACCCTAAAGTTTCCCCACTGGTTGAGAACCACTGGTGTAGACCAATGGGCACTCTGTGGGTGGTGAGGTCAGTAACACGCCGGCTGCTTTTACTTGCCCAGACATTCTTACTACCCAATTGTAGGCCGGGTCAGCCTAGGAGCCCTGGTCAGTTTTGAAACATCTGAAAATCGCCCAGCTGTGAATTGAACCTTTGACCTCCTGGTCCATCTGCTCTGATTCCACATTTTAAATTATTTAGTGCACCAATGAAAGCAGTATTTTCCTGAATCTGTATGTCTTACCTTACTTTGTTTTATTTTCTTTGAGTTTACCTTGTCGTATCTGATTGTATAGTATGGTACTTCTTTCTCCTCCTGCCTTTCATCTGTTCCCAGTGGAGCATAAGCCCTCAATGAACTCATGTCAAGGCCTGTGTAGAAGTATTCATGATTGGTGGGATTTTGCAACTAAAATGTTCTATGGGATGAATGTTCTTTATTCATATAATGAGATGGGGACCATTCAAGAACATAATGATGACTGGAAAGATCAGCAGAAGACAAAGGGCAGAGACAGATTGAGAGAAATGATGCTTGAGGACTGAGAGAGTGGCATGGAGGAATATCATCTGTAGAAAGTAGAGATAGACTGAGAGAAATGATGAGATCTGAGAGATTGGCATGGGGGAATATCATTTGTAGAAAGTAGAGACAGACTGAGAGAAATGATGAGGTCTGAGAGAGTGGCATGGGGGGATATCATCTGTAGAAAGTAGAGACAGACTGAGAGAAATGATGAGGTCTGAGAGAGTGGCATGGGGGGATATCATCTGTAGAAAGTAGAGACAGACTGAGAGAAATGATGAGGTCTGAGAGATTGGCATGGGGGAATATCATCTGTAGAAAGTAGAGACAGACTGAGAGAAATGATGAGGTCTGAGAGAGTGGCATGGGGGGATATCATCTGTAGAAAGTAGAGACAGACTGAGAGAAATGATGAGGTTTGAGAGAGTGGCATGGGGTAATATCATCTGTAGAAAGTAGAGACAGACTGAGAGAAATGATGAGGTCTGAGAGATTGGCGTGGAGGAACATCATCTGTAGAAAGTAGAGACAGACTGAGAGAAATGATGAGGTCTGAGAGATTGGCGTGGAGGAACATCATCTGTAGAAAGTAGAGACAGACTGAGAGAAATGATGAGGACTGAGAGAGTGGCATGGGGTAATATCATCTGTAGAAAGTAGAGACAGACTGAGAGAAATGACACTGAAGACATACTTTGATGTATCTATATTATTACACTGAAGTCACCCTTTGATGTATCCATATCATGACACTGAAGTCACCCTTTGATGTATCTATATATCATGACACTGAAGTCACCCTTTGATGTATCTATATCATGACACTGAAGTCACCCTTTGATGTATCTATATCATGACACTGAAGTCACCCTTTGATATATCTATATATCATGACATTGAAGTCATCCTTTGATGTATCTATATCATGACACTGAAGTCATCCTTTGATGTATCTATATCATTACACTGAAGTCATCCTTTGATGTATCTATATATCATGACACTGAAGTCATCCTTTGATGTATCCATATCATGACATTGAAGTCATCCTTTGATTTATCTATATATCATGACACTTAAGTCATCCTTTGATGTATCTATATCATGACACTGACGTCATCAGTTAATATATCTATATCATGACACTGAAGTCATCCTTTGATGTATCTATATCATGACACTGAAGTCATCCATTGATGTATCTATATCATGACACTGAAGTCATCCTTTGATGTATCTATATCATGACACTGAAGTCACCCTTTGATGTATCTATATTATTACACTGAAGTCACCCTTTGATGTATCCATATCATGACACTGAAGTCACCCTTTGATGTATCTATATATCATGACACTGAAGTCACCCTTTGATGTATCTATATCATGACACTGAAGTCACCCTTTGATGTATCTATATCATGACACTGAAGTCACCCTTTGATATATCTATATATCATGACATTGAAGTCATCCTTTGATGTATCTATATCATGGCACTGAAGTCATCCTTTGATGTATCTATATCATTACACTGAAGTCATCCTTTGATGTATCTATATCATGACACTGAAGTCATCCTTTGATGTATCCATATCATGACATTGAAGTCATCCTTTAATGTATCTATATATCATGACACTTAAGTCATCCTTTGATGTATCTATATCATGACACTGAAGTCATCAGTTAATGTATCTATATCATGACACTGAAGTCATCCTTTGATGTATCTATATCATGACACTGAAGTCATCCATTGATGTATCTATATCATGACACTGAAGTCATCCTTTGATGTATCTATATCATGACACTGAAGTCACCCTTTGATGTATCTATATCATGACACTGAAGTCACCATTTGATGTACCTATATCATGACACTGAAGTCACCCTTTGATATATCTATATATCATGACATTGAAGTCATCCTTTGATGTATCTATATCATGACACTGAAGTCATCCTTTGATGTATCTATATCATTACACTGAAGTCATCCTTTGATGTATCTATATCATGACACTGAAGTCATCCTTTGATGTATCCATATCATGACATTGAAGTCATCCTTTGATGTATCTATATATCATGACACTTAAGTCATCCTTTGATGTATCTATATATCATGACACTGAAGTCATCCATTTGATGTATCTATATCATGACACTGAAGTCATCCGTTGATGTATCTATATCATGACACTGAAGTCATCCTTTGATGTATCTATATAATGACACTGAAGTCATCCTTTGATGTATCTATATCATTCCACAGAAGTCATCCTTTGATGTATCTATATATACACTGAAGTCACCCTTTGATGTATCTATATATCATGACACTGAAGTCATCCCTTTGATGTATCTATATCATGACACTGAAGTCATCCTTTGAATGTATCTATATATCATGACACTGTAAGTCACCTTTGATGTAATCTATTTAATTACACTGAAGTCACCCTTTGGATAGTATCTGTATCATTCCACAGAAGTCATCCTTTGATGTATCTATATCATTATGCTGAAGTCATCCTTTGATGTATCTATATCATGACACTGAAGTCATCCTTTGATGTATCTATATCATGACACTGAAGTCATCCCTTTGATGTATCTATATCATGACACTGAAGTCATCCTTTGATGTATCTATATCATTACACTGAAGTCATCCTTTGATGTATCTATATCATGACACTGAAGTCATCCTTTGATGTATCTATATCATGACACTGAAGTCATCCTTTGATGTATCTATATCATTAACACTGAAGTCATCCTTTGATGTATCTATATCATGACACTGAAGTCATCCTTTGATGTATCTATATCATGACACTGAAGTCACCCTTTTGATGTATCTATATCATGACACTGAAGTCACCCTTTGATGTATCTATATCATGACACTGAAGTCACCCTTTGATGTATCTATATCATGACACTGAAGTCACCCTTTGATGTATCTATATATCATGACACTGAAGTCATCCTTTGATGTATCTATATATCATGACACTGAAGTCATCCTTTGATGTATCCATATATCATGACACTGAAGTCATCCTTTGATGTATCTATATATCATGACACTGAAGTCATCCTTTGATGTATCTATATATCATGACACTGAAGTCATCCTTTGATGTATCTATATATCATGACACTGAAGTCATCCTTTGATGTATCTATATATCATGACACTGAAGTCATCCTTTGATGTATCTATATATCATGACACTGAAGTCACCCTTTGATGTATCTATATATCATTACACTGAAGTCACCCCTTGATGTATCTATATATCATGACACTGAAGTCATCCTTTGATATATCTATATATCATGTCACTGAAGTCACCCTTTGATGTATCTATATATCATGACACTGAAGTCATCCTTTGATGTATCTATATCATGACGCTGAAGTCATCCTTTAATGTATCTATATATCAAGACACTGTAGTCACCTTTTGATGTATCTATTTCATTACACTGAAGTCACCCTTTGATATATCTGTATCATTCCACAAAGTCATCCTTTGATGTATCTATATCATTATGCTGAAGTCATCCTTTGATGTATCTATATCATTACGCTGAAGTCATCCTTTGATGTATCTGTATCATTACACTGAAGTCATCCTTTGATGTATCTGTATCATTACGCTGAAGTCATCCTTTGATGTATCTATATCATTATGCTGAAGTCATCCTTTGATGTATCTGTATCATTCCACAAAGTCATCCTTTGATGTATCTGTATCATTATACTGAAGTCATCCTTTGATGTATCTATATCATTACACTGAAGTCATCCTTTGATGTATCTATATCATTACACTGAAGTCATCCTTTGATGTATCTGTATCATTACACTGAAGTCATCCTTTGATGTATCTATATTGAACATCTTAGGGCATTTAGAGCCGCTATCAGCAACCTCAGCTTCAGTGGTGTGTCCGGTTGGATCCAGTTTTATGGCAGTGACCGCCATGGTGACCTTCTCATCCACCAAGTGTTCTCCAACGAGACTCGTGTCATTGGTCAATATAAACCTGGCGTGGAATCAAAGGGTGGAGAGTCTAAACTGATACTGGACATCAGCAAGATTCGGTGGCTGTCGTCAAGACCTGCTGCTAGGAGTGATCCTGAAATTTGTGAGTTTGATGTTTTATTGTTATCTAGACTTCACCATTTTGGATTTTGTTTTAGTTATATTAAGGCTTTGGTTGGCTGGTTGAAGACGGTTGTATTAACTGTTCACTTGTATATAAATTGATAGGAATCAGATGACTGATGATGACTTATTTATCATCACTCCTTTTGTCAAGCAATACCTTTTCATCTTCTTTAATGATCACCGTTTGCTATGCATCCTTTCCAGTAAGAGTGACACACAAAAAAAGGATTGTTTATTTGTGGTCTTCAATGGTTCCCCAAGAATTTATCTTGAGGGGGTGCTTCTGTGGGCCAGATTTCCTCTCTGTGTGTGGTGAAATCAAGGCAATCTTGTTGGACATGTTTGGGTTTTGATTTGGTGCTCCACACGCCTTGCAGTACAAACATTCTGATAATACATTATAAGCTCTCTATATGGAGGAGTTGAAGACAAAGGTGCTGATTGTCTGCCCTCATTGTGGGAAATTACTATGACTGTCTTACTATCTTGAAACTTAGAAAGTTTGTACGGCCTAGCAAGCTTCTAAACAAAAATCACGGATTAGCCATCCGCTCAATTTTTTTTTTTTTTTCATTTCCTATTTACAGGACATTGCAGTCAACACCAGCATTTTTCAGCTGCTGTTGATGTCTTGGCAAGTTTTACGTTCAGTAGTTTGCCATTGCTTTTAGAACAACCGGCACACATACCTTTCTGTAAGAAACCAATGCAATGTGTTCTGCTGTCGAATCTCACGCAGCTGTGTTTCGTACGTGGATATACAGGGTTACAAACAGCATCCTTAACCCCTTAGCCAGGGAAACTGGCATCCCCGTCATTAAAAATATGTTTGCATATCCTTTACAAGACATTGCTGTCAACATCAGCATCTTTCAGCTGATTTCTTGGCAAGATTACGCTCAGTAGTTTGCCATTGCTTTCTGAGCGGCCGGCTCACATACCCCGTAAGTTACCGACGCGATTCGAACCACTGCTGATTCTCACCAGTCGTCACAGTTACTTACGAGAGTATACGAGATTACGGAGAAAAGTGGCTAACCTCTAGGCCAGGAAGCCAGCTTCCCCCTCATTAGCCAGACTAAAATCTATTTCCAAGATGCCCTGCTACTGGAGTGAAGGGAGGTTACTCACGATATGCTACTTTACCCTGATACTCTCGAAGTTCCTTTAATGTCATTCCTTTATTATTCATATATCTTTGCTTCTCTTCTCTTAGTATATTTTAGATCTTCCTGTATTTATTTTGGCATTGTGAATTCCACAGGAAGGACTTTTTAGTTATTATAATCATCATCCAGTGCCATCTTTGCAGTGAAGGTTGGCAGCAGTGGATCTCCAGCAGTTTCTTCGCTGTCGCTTGATGTGATTGTAGTAACAGGTTATCTCAATCTTGTCTCCTGTCAGCACCATGCAGCTTTCCCTTGTCTCCTTGATTGATGCAAGCTCCATCATTCCTCATAGAAATAACGTGTAATTTTAGTAAAGTTTTTCATTGGTAATACTGCAGTGCAATGTTGATGAAATGTATTGATGCAGATCTGAAATGTAATGTTAACAATTTCATGATCTGCTGATGTAATTTTGGTTAAATGTATCGATGCAGATCTGAAATGTAATGTTAATAATTTCTGATCTGCTGATGTAATTTTCATGATTTCCATGTATTGATGCAAATCTTGTGTGTGAAAATTCATGAGGCTGAGGAATAGGTGAAAGATGGAGTCTTTCCAGCAGGTTGAGAGTGATGCAAAGCACCTGCTTAATGATTATTAGGAAGCACAGATTGAGTTGTATTTTTTTAAATTTATTTTTGTTTCAGTGGTGGAGGAGTGTCCAATTGATGGTTTCCGGGCCATGCTGGGAGTTAGCTGTACAATAGCCCATGTTATTGTCATTGTCTTTGTCTTCTTTGGATTCATCATCAGTAGTGATTGCTGTTCTCATTGTCATGAAATACAAGTAAGTTATACCAGTGTTAAATATTAGATATTGTTATACATGTAGTGACAAGGGATGAGTTTCTTGGATGTTTTTTTTTTAAACTTTTAATTAATTTGTTTTGCTGTAATTGTAATTTTGTAGAGCTGATCCACACTTGTGTTTTCCATTTGTTTACTAATAAACTTGCCTTGTGTAGTTTGGTACAGAATGTGTTAAACCATGTTCCTGTCATCTCTGTTTAGGTGCGATGCTAAGATGAGGAAGTTCAAGGCAGCTCATGAGCGAATCAAGGAACTTGGGTTGCTGAATGAGAAATATTCCAGCATCCTGACGGTAGACGACTGGGAAATTCCTCGGAAAAATATTGTATTAAACCGAGAACTTGGCGAGGGAGCTTTTGGTGAGTTGATATGTTTCATCATAATATTTCACATTTGCTTTCTCTCCTCCTGCTTGTTCAGTATCTATGCCAGAATTGAAATAAAGAAATGTCAAACATGATTAAATCTGTGGCAAGTTTTGATCCATTCATAATTGGTGAAAATCCAGTTTGGGGACTCAGGATATACAGATGATACAGTTACCCTCAGAAACTGTGCCAAGGAAAGTTTGTCCGTCAAAAGACAGTGAATATCAACATCTTTTCATGGCCGATTAGTTGTGGGTGTTCTCTTTTAAACTTCCGGTGTGCTGATGCCGATTCAGTTGGACTACACCTATCAATTGGACTAAAATATTGACTTATTGTCCTTGACTTGGGGACGTAAATTACAATACCTCAGAAGTTGAAGTGGGACTCCATGTAATAACACAAATGGGGACTATTTAAAAGAAATTAAAAGGAAACTGATCATAGCAATGCGAGGGGTTAAACCATATTAGAAAACCTATGACACAATACCAGCAAACAAAATAACAATTTAGAGAGTTGAATTCAGTCAAGAACTGACATCACAGCACTCAGGGACATTTCCATACAGGCTCTGTCCTCATCTGCAACAGCCAGCGAAGAGTCCCATTACTAATGGTACCAGTAGCTGACTATGTTTGTGGCCTTTCCTTGGAGTTTGAGCATCAGTCAGAACCTCTGGTCAATCTCTGCAGCACCATTCTCTCCAAGCCGTGATGATCTATCTGTTCTTCTGCACTATACACATGATTCCAAAGTTCCACGGCCACATCTTCCTTATCACGAGCCAGTACTCCACCGAGGGGTGGAGACCAAGTTAATCTGTCTGCCTGCTCGTTTCCCACCGCACTATCGTGTCCTGTGGGAGAATTCCACAGATGCTCTCTATTTTTTATTGTTGAATGCAAGTTCGCCACTCTGCCCGAAGCATACCTGTCTTCACCTTTCTCATCATACTTTGTGAGTCTCTTTCAGTTACAACATGCATGTGCTGTTTGTTTTCCAACCAGTGGAACGCTGCCATAACTCCCTCCACCTCTATTCTCAGACTAGATGTTGTGGTATCATATGCCAGGCTCTCCTGCACGAGACACCGTCCACCAACCTTCACCACAAACTCTCAGGCACTACTGTTCACCTCTTAGAACAGAGCTATCTGTAAAGATAATTACATCATCTGATTGCAAATTGTCGTTGATCGATTGTTGCACCTCCCATTCAGTGCAGCCTGCCTGCCAATCCCTACATTCCCGATCCAATGTTTTTACGACACTGCACAGGTCTGACTTTTCCACCGACATTAATAATTTTGAGAACATGTAACTTGCATGTGGCAAGGAGAGGTCATTATTTTAAGGCCTTAGTCAGGGCATAATGGACTGAATAAGCATATGTGCAAGCTTCGCCTGAGTAACCTACCACTATGCTCATGTGAGCAGTGTCATCAAACTGCAGAGCAAGTTCTCCAGGATTCCCCACCCCTCCTCCCCCCAGTACAGCCAGCTAAGAGGGAATACTGACATACTAAGACGACACTGCTGTATGGAAGAAAAGGGGAGCTTCAAAGAACTGTTGACTACATCTCAAAATCTTATCTGTCGGTGGAAAATGAAAGAACGAAGAAGGAAAAGAAGAAGACATTGGCAACATTTTGTTGCACTCTTAGTTTTAATTCTTAATGTTAGGCTTGTGTTCTTACATTTCATATCTATTTTCTTAATATTTTAATGTCATTCTTTAAGTTTAATATTTTTGTGCTTACTTTCTTCGTGTTAATTGTTATATTTCATGTATCTGTATTTTATGCTTTGTTTCATTTTATTGTTTTTAAATAAATCATTATTTTCATTCTTTGTGTGGCATATCATAAATAAAGGCCTTGTTTGGTCGGTCACCTTATCATAGCTGAAGGTCACATTTGGTCACCTTATCACAACTGAAGGTCACACTGGGTCATCTTATCATAACCAAAGTTCACATTTGGTCATTTTATAATAATTGACGTTCACATTTGGTCATCTTATATCCAAAGTTCATATTTGGTCACTTTATCATAAGTAAAGGTCACATTTGGTCACCTTGTCATAACTGAAGATCACATTTAGTCACTTTATCATATCTTATGACACAAAGTAGGGTACACTGTTGGTCCTACAGTTATGTTTTCCAATGCAGGAACTGTGATGGGAGGTGAGATGTACAAAGAAAGAGAAGGCTGGGTGGCTGTGGCCGTCAAGACCTTGAAGCTGCATCACACAATGGAAGAAAAGGTGAGTGACTTATAGTTGTGCAGTTATATTTGTCTACTACAGTGATTCTCAAACTTTGTCACGATGCTGCTCTCATTTCCTCAATGTCAGATCCATCATTACTATGTGTTTTGTCGATAAACATGGCAGTTATGGTTTGCCTTCTCACATGAACACCACAGTCCTGTCCCAATATACCATGTGGTCAAGCCATCCAGGTATGTATATCTTTTGAGTTCCCTCTGCTCTTTTCCCATCAATTTTGCCAACTGTTACTAAGTTTTCAAATTCATTTCTCCTCATAACGTGCCCAAAAAATCCTTATTGCTTACGTCTAATTTCTCAGATCCCTGGTAATCTCATATGTTCATACAAACACACACTTCCTTCTTGATGTTAACTCTCTCATTATCTGACATCTAACTGTGTTTACTGGTTAAACGTCTGTTATATGAATCTATCCTATCCTAATATTTTAACTCCTTCTGTCCCATAGTTGTATTATTTTCAAAAATTGTTCGTCTAATGTGCAAAAATGTTGCTGTAGAAAGTTTTGACGACAACTCTCTAAAACTAAAAGAGTTGGGCTCCCTTCGAAAGCACAACCCACCACTATTCTTTAGAACTTTCCATGCCTCCCTGGATGTTCCCACACATCCCTACTAGATCTTTCCATACTTCTTATAATTTCCATCACCTCCTTAGATCTTTCCACCACTTAGAGAGGAAGACAGTACCTTCCAATTCAGGGACCACAGGTCTAGTAGCTAG
Source organism: Cepaea nemoralis (assembly GCA_014155875.1). NCBI lineage: Eukaryota > Metazoa > Mollusca > Gastropoda > Stylommatophora > Helicidae > Cepaea > Cepaea nemoralis. Next base: position 745,073 of record JACEFZ010027752.1, read on the forward strand.
TTACATGCTACAATAACATTTCATTGTCAGTCACTCAAGGATTGTTTCCACAGACAAGTCTGACTGCAATGGATCGCCAACACTTTGTGTTCCTTGGTCTGTGGGTGGATTCAGATATACTGCTGCATACCTCTTGATGTGAACTATCTACTGAACTAGCCACCTGTTGCACAAACCTACATTGTAAACAGTTGGGAAACACAAAGTAAGGTACCTTGTTAAAGAAAACAGAATACTGCGGCAACAAGACTTCATTAGCAGACAACAAGAAAGAAACCACAACAACACTGAAATGAATCTGGTAGACTTTGGGGCTCTGGTTTGATAGTACCAAATGCTCGCTGTTTATCAGGCTGTGTTAGTAATTACAGAGTTCACCAAATCCAAAGCTTGGACCACACATGAAGGCATGGTTATCTTGGATGCAAACATTCCTCATTATTTAGATGGGATACATAGCAAGCGTTATTCCCTAACAAAGCATATGCATATTTCAGAATTAATGGCAGAGGGAGATAGAAAACCATTGCTTGACGTGTATCTGTCCTTCTGTGTCCTTCATTTTCATTGGTTGTAAATTATATTTTCTTTGATCACCAGCTGGATTTTTTCAGTGAAGTGGATATGATGAAGTGTTTCAAACATGAGAACATTGTTCAGCTGTTGGGAGTATGCACTCGAAAGGAACCAATCTACGCTGTGATGGAGTTTTTGTTGCATGGTGAGCACTTTAAATTATGCTTTGTGTGTTTTCTTTAACTCTTTCACTACCAACAAAAACTGGGCTGTGACCAAACAGAAATTTATGGCAGAAAATTGGAACTAGGGGTGTGTTACAATAATGCTTTTAAAATGGTTAAGGTGGTAGAAGATCTATTGTATTACATATCAAATTAAAGAGGATTGCACAAGGAACATGACAGTGTTAATAATTAATTGATAGGTTACAAATATTATGACAATAATGAGAGGTTTAATATAACAACTGAAATTAAAGAGGTAAAAATTATTTAAAAAACTGCACTTATAAGGTGTTTTCTACACTCCTATACTGCTAATCATGTTTAATTTACTGAATAATCAAACAAACACCACTTGTCTTCAAGAATATAAACAGTATTGTTCATTTAAATCACCCAAAAGGAAGTTTTGGTGCATATTCTGAACCATGTATTTTTCACAAATAATGACAAAAAATAATGGCTGAAATCTTGAAGGTGGGGTCTGTCACAGTAAAGTTATGAAAAATGGTTACAATTGTAGCAGAAATGTTGTATATATATCAAAATAAAGGGGATTGCACAAGGAATATGTTGGTAGGAGAATTTTTGCTTTAGGTTGTAAATAAAATAAAAATAATAATATAATTTGTAAAATAATTGGACAAAAGTAGGTAAAAATAATGTAAACATTGCACTTAGAATGTGTTTTCTACACTCCTATACTGCTAATCATGTTTAATTTACTGAATAATCCAAACAAACACCACTTGTCTTCAAGAATATAAACAGTATTGTTCATTTAAATCACCAAAAGGAAGTTTTGGTGCATATTCTGAACCATGTCTTTTTCAAAAAAATGAAAAAAAACTAATGGCCGAAATCTGGAAATTGGTGTATGTCGCAATAATGTTATGAAAATGGTTAAAATTTTAGCAGAAATGTTGTATTATATATCAAAATAAAGGGGATTGCACAAGGAATATGTTGGTAGGAGAATTTTGCTTTAGGTTGTAAATAAAATAAAAATAATAATATAATTTGTAAAATAATTGGACAAAAGTAGGTAAAAATAATGTAAACATTGCACTTAGAATGTGTTTTCTACACTCCTATACTGCTAATCATGTTTAATTTACTGAATAATCAAACAAACACCACTTGTCTTCAAGAATATAAATAGTATTGCTCATATAAATCACCCAAAAGGAAGTTTTGGTGCATATTCTGAACCATGTCTTTTTCAAAAAAATGAAAAAAACTAATGGCCGAAATCTGGAAATTGGTGTATGTCGCAATAATGTTATGAAAATGGTTAAAATTTTAGCAGAAATGTTGTATTATATATCAAAATAAAGGGGATTGCACAAGGAATATGTTGGTAGGAGAATTTTTGCTGTATGTTGTAAATAAAATAAAAATAATAATATAACTTCTAACATAATTTGTTAAAAAGAGGTAAAAATAATGTAAACATTGTACTTACCGAGGGGGCGTTGTTATCCAATATCCTGATCACTGCTAATCCAATTGAATTTACTGAAAAACAACACTATTCTAAACTATAAACACCATTGCTTCCAATCAACCATCCGAAAAGAAGTTTTGCCGCAGATTCTGAATCATGTATTTTTTTTTTCAGACAAAAATTAGGAAAACACTTGGCAGATTTCCATTTAATTACAATGAATATTTACAAATGTCTGTCTGTTTTTATTTACTATATGTGGCAGTCTATTTGTGATAGGCTGCAAAGCAAACTTTGCGCACAAGTGTGGTCTATTAGTGCAGCCGGAGCAAACAAAAGAAGATCTGTGTCGTTTAGTTCGAGTGCTGCAAAAAACACATTCTCTATTGACACCGACAAATTCTATTAAATGCTTGGCTCCTGTGACTCTTTCGACATAATTTCCTGCAACTGACTTTTTGAAATTCTTCGGCAGGCAGAGTGTCAAACTTTCAGGAATACTCTGAGCTGCTTCGCAATGAGCACTTTCCAGTAAACTTTTCTTGAAATCCTTCAATGACAGTTTTTTTCCTCCTTTCTCTGTTTGGCATATAGAATGTAGGATGTGAGCATTGATCTGTGCAATTTCAAAGATCCAGTAGTAGATTTTCTTCCACCACTTAATGGTTTTCCTATCATGGATATTATAATATCCAACCATTTGGTCCATTCTGTCACAGCCATTCATCGCCATGTTATATTCATGGATCATTTTCGGCTTGCTTTGGGGTTTTCGCAATCCGCTCTCAACAGTTCCAACTACAGACTTGGTAGAGACAACAATGCATGGTTTTTTAGCTTTTTTATCTCTCCATGCCACACACAATATTCTTTCTCCTTCAAGAAACCACTTCATCTCTTGATGCTGAAGTCGCAAATGCTTCAAACTCAGGAGGGAAGCCTACTCGGTTGACATTCAGTGTCCCTGTATAATTGAAATTGTTGGAATGCAGATAATCAATCAGAGCTTTCGAAGTGTAGAATCTGTCAGCAAAGATGTGATGGCCAGCTCCGAGAACATTCAGTAGTGTGGCAAACACTTTCACTGCATGAGCAGTTGTGGGATCTACATCCGGACTGTATTCGGTGTTTCGTCCATAGTAAATTTTTAAATTCACCACATAGCCAGTCGCAGAATCACAAAGGCCAAATGTTTTGATGTGGTACTTGTGAGGTTTTGTTGCATTGTATTGTCTGTGCTGAAATCTGCCCTTCCATCCAATAATCATTTCATCAATGGACACATTTTCAAATGGGTAAAATGCTTCCTGGAATCTCTTTAGGATCATGTCAACAGAGGATCAATTTTTTTTTCACCTGATGCTTCTGGTTCACATACGTGAAACATGGTGTGAAAAATAGATTCAAATCTGTTCCTGGGAAACATAGTGGCATACCAAGGGGTATATAAATGTGCACTTGTACACCAATAGTCTTTGATAGATGGTCTTGGATCAAGTCCCATAGCAATAATGACAGACGTAAACTTCAGCCATTCATGCTTCGTGAGTGGGGTCCAGGATAACAGACTAGAATGTTTCTTTAGGAGTGTTCTGCGTCAAGATCTTTTCTGCATATTTGTTTACATTTTTAATTAAACAATCCACTATGTCATCATCAAAAAAAAACTTTGAGAAAATCCATAGGTGTTTGCAGATGATAAAGTTTAGAGTTGACGTGAGATCTTCGAGGACGAAACTCAAACTTCGGTTTTGTTTCTTCCTTTTGACACATCTTGCCATGTCGATGGTGATGGGATAGGTGCATCACGCTGTACAGAAGCTTGTAGATTCAAGTTTTTTCCTCCAGTTTATTTATTTTTGTACTGTTTGCTTTCCTTTCCGCTGAGAAGTGATTGTGACATCCTGACATTCATTGTCAGACGGAAATTCATCAGACACCTCAGCTGAAGACGACGTTCCACTAGTAAGATCTTTATCACCACGTGCTAAAATGTTAGATTCACAGATATAACTGCTGTCTGAATCACTATTATCGGAATCACTATTGTTTAAAACAGTTTCGAATAATAATCTAGCTTGATCTGAAGTCATTCTACGTGGACGCATACTGGTGGGCGTTTTCCATTGTGAAAAACCAAAACAAACAAATTAACACTACCTTAAAACTGAAAATTCCCAGAATCCAATATATTAGAATACAGTTGACGCACCAAGATGGCGTAGAGATCTTTCGGCTGTACGACTTTTTAGTTTAACTGTACTTAAAATTCCGAAACGGAGCAGAAAATGTGAAATAAACCACTGATCATTTGTGGGCACTAAATCGGCGGACTGCCATCTCAGGAAATACAACGTGCCGATAGATGGGATCACGGTAGCGAAAGAGTTAATTCTGTTTTATTGTCTCATAGAATTGGTGTCACAGCTATTTAGAAGAATGAGATAATAGTAGAGATGAAAGAAGCATATTCTAACACGACATGAGAATAGAAGTCGTAAGTCGCGGCTCCAACTTCGACAGCAAAGGGTCACCCCATAATGCTCAGTTCCTGTGCCAGTGAATATCACACAAAATGTTTCTCATTGTCCCATGTGGAAAAATAGGAACAGACATACCAACAGCACGCACAGGCATACAAGCATAAGGCCACCGCCAGAATGCCAACACAAAAGTCCGCAATTTAAATTGCAGTTCATCATCGACTGAAGCTGCAGTTACTAGAATACCAGCAGTCGCACACACATTACTGCAAAACACAAAACCAGCTAGTTCAGCAACCTACCATCCGCCAATTTTCTGAACATGCAGTTTAAAATACAAACAACCACAGACAGATATAAAAGCATTCCACATGAAATCCACAGTTTGCAATATCACTCCACACACTTAGCTCAGTAGCAAGGCGATGGTACCGTACATATACTATCAGTCCATCATGAGAAAATTGCTTTACGTATTCTTTTATGTGGAAAAATACTTCTTCCTATGACATTCATTCACTGTATAAGAATCGGTGAATAATTCTTCTGTTCTGTTCATGACTGCAAGTCTGTGTTTCCCTGTGATCACTTCATAGCCCATAAGTTATCCAGGCCTGCCTTGGCAATGCAAGTCTCCCATCAAAATGTTGAATGCCATTTCTTTGATTATTACCTATCATACATTGAAGTTTCATATACAATTCCTTCTTAACAGATTCATCCTTCTTGTTTGCTGGTGTGTAATATTAGATCATACTCATGTTTACTTTGTTTTTTGGTTCTGTTTTGTGGTTCTAAATATTCCTGCTATTTACCTAGAACTCACTGCTTCCCACTTTATTAATGTTTTCGCTGTCTCTTTAAATAGTATTATTGATGCTCCTTCACTATTAGAGGCAGTTTCTTCTGTATAGCCTGAGAACAGTATTTTTCACCTAATTTTAGAAGCGTTTTGCTTTCTCAATTCCATCATGTTTCATACGATCCAAAAAACCTAACCTTAAAATTTGTCAGTATTTCAAAATAAAGAAACAATTATTGAATTTTACAGCTAAAGTTTTCTGCAGGATACAGTAGCCAGTCTGCCAGCAACCTTCCTTAGTCTCCTCTTATGACATGCATGACAGGTTACAGTGTGTCTATTTTTGGCTTCCCTTAAGAGTCCCGATAATGCATAGGTGTAAGCACCAATATTTTCTGATTCATCTTCAGGGGACTTGAAGACCTACCTGCTCTCTCGTAGGAGCCTGGTCGGCCAAGGTGTGAAGGAAGCAGAGGACGTCAAAGCTGAGAACTTAACACAGATGGCAGTAGATGTGGCTCAAGGATTGAGTTACCTGCACTGCCTGAAATACGTACACAGGTGAGTGCATTGATGTATTGTCATTGAGTTGAGTTAACAACTGATATCACAGCACTTGGGACATTCCCAAATGTGCTCTGACTTCATCTTCAACAGCCAGCAAAGAGCCCCAATACTAATGGTACCAGTAGCAGTCTGATTATGTGTCTGTCTGGCCTTTCCTCAGAGTCGGCCACATGCACTCTGGTCACTATCTGCAGCACCATTCTTTCCAGGATGTGGTCATCTATCTGTTCTTCTGCACTATATACACTATCCCTAAGGGCCCAAACCTCATCTGCCTTATCATGCACCAAAACTCCACCAAGCAGTGCAAACCCAGCCAATCTGCCCGCTTGCTTATTTCCTACCACATCAGCATGTTTCAGGGGGAAAATATCCAACAGCTCTGTCTCTATTTTTGATTTTCATTGTCATGTAGCCAGAGACAGACAGTTATAATTTGGTTCACCTACAGCCACACAGCAGAAATAGAAATACTCCTACTTCAAGCACAGGCCACCAGTCTAGCTAGACACTCACCTGCCGGCCCAGGGATCATGGGTGCAAATCTAAATTTGGGGCAGATTTATTTACAGTTGATTTGGTCGACCCATCTTAAAATGGATACCAGGAAATGTCTTGAGAAGTAAAGATGGCTGATGTAAGAATGGCCACACCAGCCACCTAGTGCCAAGTGGTCTGTTAAAAACATGAGTCTGGCACCATATGCTTCTGAACCTAGAGTCAGTAAAAGGATCCTTTACTTGTACTGGTCATTTTGGGTGACTTTCATATTGGGGTTTCTTGAGATGGGGTTGTTTGTCACCTTTGTTTCCCAAAAAGATTGTAGCTACATATTTAATTAATTAGGTGGGGTAAGCTCAGTCAATATAAATGTTATAGATGTGTTCTAAGAATATCTTGGATAAAGAAAAGAATAAATGCATCCATACTTCAAGAGCTGAATATTAAAGAAGGTTGGCTATTAAAGATGATATAACAAAGAAAATTGAAATATTTTGGTCACTTGAAACGTCATGAAAGTTTGGAGAGAACAATAATGGGGGTTATGTGCCTGTGAAGAGAGGAAGAGGAAGTCCAAAGAGAAGATGGGTGCAGGATGTGGCGAATGATCTCTAGATGGGTGTATCCGATGCGGGACATCTTGCTTATGATTGAGAGGTTTTCTGGAAGGTTGTTATGGGAGCGAGGTTCTGCAAAAGACATGCTACTGAATGAATAAGCTGAGTCATGTACAGTTAGAAAATGTCATCTATTCTCCACTGATGGTTGAACCTGTGCTGGTGAGCTGCTCATTGTTTACTATGCACTGATGGTTGAACCTGTGCTGGTGAGTGCTCATTGTTTACTATGCACTGATGGTTGAACCTGTGCTGGTGAGTGCTCATTGTTTACTATGCACTGATGGTTGAACCTGTGCTGGTGAGTGCTCATTGTTTACTATGCACTGATGGTTGAACCTGTGCTGGTGAGTCTGCTCATTGTTTACTATGGCACTGATGGTTGAACCTGTGCTGGTGAGTGCTCATTGTTTACTATGCACTGATGGTTGAACCTGTGCTGGTGAGTGCTCATTGTTTACTATGCACTGATGGTTGAACCTGTGCTGGTGAGTGCTCATTGTTTACTATGCACTGATGGTTGAACCTGTGCTGTGGTGAGTGCTCATTGTTTACTATGCACTGATGGTTGAACCTGTGCTGGTGAGTGCTCATTGTTTACTATGCACTGATGGTTGAACCTGTGCTGGTGAGTGCTCATTGTTTACTATGCACTGATGGTTTGAACCTGTGCTGGTGAGTCTGCTCATTGTTTACTATGCACTGATGGTTGAACCTGTGCTGGTGAGTGCTCATTGTTTACTATGCACTGATGGTTGAACCTGTGCTGGTGAGTGCTCATTGTTTACTATGCACTGATGGTTTGAACCTGTGCTGGTGAGTGCTCATTGTTTACTATGCACTGATTGTTGAACCTGTGCTGGTGAGTCTGCTCATTGTTTACTATGCACTGATGGTTGAACCTGTGCTGGTGAGTCTGCTCATTGTTTACTATGCACTGATGGTTGAACCTGTGCTGGTGAGTGCTCATTGTTTACTATGCACTGATGGCTTCTGGCTTGCAGATGGAGTAGCTGAAAGTTACATTCATAGATGAATTCACAAGTGCTGGGTCAATAGACACAATGTGACAATTAAGAAAACTTGAGCATGTGATAATTTCTCCTAAGTCTGAAATGTGGATTAGAAACATAACCTTTTAGGACAAGGACAAGTAAATAGAATGTCTGGTACTCTAATCCGATCATGGGATAGTGGGACAGATATCTAACCTTTAGAACTAGGACAACAAATAGAAACATGTTGCACACATTCAGAGTTCTTTCTCATGAAAGTAGGATATTATATACAGCTATAAGAAACAGGCAGTGTTCCTTGGTCATGCAGAGAGAAGCACTGGAGAACATTGTGATGGCTGGGGATATCCGCGGTAGAAGAGACACAGGCAGACAGAGAGAAGCACTGAAGAACATTGTGATGGCTGGGGAGATCCGCGGTAGAAGACACAGGCAGGCAGAGAGAAGCACTGGAGAACGTTGTGATGGCTGGGGAGATCCGCGATAGCAGAGACACAGGCAGACAGAGAGAAAGTATCCTTGATGGTCTAAAATGGTGGCACAGAGTAACATCATCAGTGGAAATATCAGGACACCAAGAACAGAGATTTGTGGAGAGAATGCCACCTGGCAAGACACATGATGATGATAATTAAAACTAGTCAGTTAATGTTTAGAGGTGACTTATCATTGGCACATTTTTTTTTCTGTGTAATGTGACCACAGAGACCTGGCCTGTCGGAACTGTCTAGTCCATGCCAACAAGACTGTGAAGATTGGAGATTTTGGGATGACCAGACACACGTCAAGTGTTGATTATTACAGATTCAGTCGTAAAGGTATGAATTTGTTTGAGTTTTCTATCTTCTATATAAGCTGTGGGATATAGACATTTGTTCTCAGCTTAACTTAAATATCATACTTAGGTTGAGGCTGAGTTCCCCTGCAGATAAAACAAATGTGATTTCTATGTAAGCTCATAAACACATTCATGTGTATAGTTTGTTGCATGTAGAAGAAAGAAGTAGAGACTAGAGGATTTATTTGCTTATGAAGCATTTGTCGATCAGTCAGTCATTTGGCTGCAGTGAATTACCTACACTCTCTATCTCTCACTTGTGTTGCACACACTGACAGAATGCTGTTCACCCATCTCTTGTTGTTATCTTCTCACTTGTATCGCTGTCTACCTCTTGCTCACCTGCCTTCAACTCTTCCTTTCATTATGATTTTTACAAGAGTGCTATGTCTTTTAATGTGGCTGAAATATTTAAGTTGTCTCTTTTGTATTACTGTTACTGACTTTCTTTTCATTACCATCTTGTCTAGGACATCTGTATTTCATTGTTTTTGCCTCCATGAAATATCCACACCTTCAAGGCTTCAATTTGACTTTTCAGTTTCTTGCTTTCTGTAGCCACAACTTTCACTGTGTTATTTATGATCAAGTTCTTGTTTTCTGTAGCCACAACTTGCACTGTGTTATTTATGATCAAGTTCTTATTTTCTGTAGCCAACACAACTTTCACTGTGTTATTTATGATCAAGTTCTTGTTTTCTGTAGCCACAACTTTTACTGTGTTATTTATGATCAAGTTCTTGTTTTCTGTAGCCACAACTTTCACTGTGTTATTTATGATCAAGTTCTTGTTTTCTGTAGCCACAACTTTCACTGTGTTATTTATGATCAAGTTCTTGTTTTCTGTAGCCACAACCGTCACTGTGTTATTTATGATCAAGTTCTTGTTTCTGAAGCCACAACTTTCACTGTGTTATTTATGATTGTCAGAGTCCTACTTAGTAGCTCTGTCTAGCTCGCTGGACTTTGACAGGCAAATTACAACATCTACAACACATCTACTAAGAACACATGAATGCAATCGGAAACTGGCAGGAGCTATCTCCTGAACAATCATTTATTACAATATATATTACAGGCTGACAACATAGTCGCACTTCACGCTCAAACAATCGTTCACCACTAACAGCCACGCGCTAGCTCACAATGGCGATCTTTACACTGTCGCCCGCATGATCATTCACAATCACAACTTCACATCATCCCGCACATATCACAATTAGCACATTCCTCGAATATCACTACACAACGTTCATCTCCATATATCCGTCACAACCACTATCGTTCTATCGTTCTAGCGTTCTCTAGATCTCCACACGTCCGTCTCTATTCGCTGCCTCACACACACTGCCTCTCTCCTGGTTGACCTTCCCACATCACGTGGCTCTATTCACGGGATTCTTGCCTGACCGTCCGCTAGCCAAGCCGTGGCGTCTCTTACTGCCCTTTACCTCAGTCATGCTTACCCTGACTCTCGCTTACATACCGGCACTTACATTCTTCCTTACATATGTCATATAAGACCATGACATTCTCCCCCCGCACAACCAATGTGGCACTTACTCTTGGAAATGTGACACATTCTGTTGTTGTTACTCTTGTTTCCTCTTTCTAACCTTGTCAGGGGATTATATGATCATAAGTATGCGTTTGCGTCCCTTTTTGCTCTGATCTTTTTCGAGATTAACTTCAAACATTGTTCTCTCTTTTTCAGTATTGAGGTTTCTCTCAAGGTTTTGTCGTGGTCTGACAAATGTTCTGGTTGGGTCTACTTGTCATACCTCGTTATATTATTCAACCACCATTCCGTGACATTACATTCTGTTCATATTTCTCAATCGATTGTCTGTGCATTCTCATCTCATAGTTATTGTGGCTATGCTGGTTTAAGGATTCTCCATTGGTTTACGTCTCGAATAAGGCTACAACTTCCTCTTACAGCATTCTTAAATTTTCTCTCTATTCAGACGTGGTTTCCCTCGTCTATAGTTAATGCACACTACTCGATTCTTTATGAGCACGCTATGTCAATGTTGTGGTCATGGTTCGAATATACTTCATGTATGTTATAGTCCCCCTTACCTCATCTTATGTCGGACCAGTGAGTTGTTTCCCTTTTTGAGCACACCTCGTTTACTGTTATGGAGAGTTGTTATTAATCTCTTTGGTTAGCATCACCCTGTTGGTATGTTCTTTCTGGTCACCATCTTCTGATGTTAATTCTATATCACTATTGCTAAGCGTCATTCGTCGGGCTATCCAGCATACGCGAAGGCAAGTTTGGTAACAATCGCGCATTGGGATTGCCAGGCGTTGATTCTCAGCATTACAACTTATTCTATTCGCCACTATACTTACGCTCATATATACATATCACATTATAACAATACAAAGTATTATAATAATAAAATTAGACATTGATGTCATACAGTTAACTACATATACAATAAAATATACATCATCGATGCCTTTATGCACAGATAGGATACCGTTCTTGTCCTGTGAAAGCCATGCACACGGAATTACATCACTCGTGTTCAATGTTCACTGTGGTGCTGGAATGTTTGGCATTTCTTCTTTCTCATATAATTGTTGACTTCTGTATATTCTGATATTGTCTTTCCTTCTGTATAGTTATTAACACTTCCCACCCAGTTTGGACAATTTGTAAGTCTGTTCTGTAAAACTGCTGGAATTCACACGTATACTGTAAAATTGCTGGAATTCACACGTATAAAATAAGAATTAAGTTCAGTGGCCTTAATTTTGAGTGTGGCCATGGTGCGTCTGTCTGTGACTGTCTTTGCCATAGTTTGCAGGTTGGCATCCGGTTCATTAAACTGATCATCGGAAATGAATGTCTGTACTTGTGAAGCTGTCGTCGTTGTTCGTCGATTTCAAAAGGTGAATTCTGTAGATACTCGTTGGAAAACCAAGTCAATATGGGTATATCTTACTATTTGATACCTGAAATCACATGCTGAGTCTTCCTGTTATGCTGGTGACACGTTTCACGATGAAGGACCTTTCATGCTGGTCTATACAATGACGTGTGCTAGTATCATAGCGCTGGAGTCGTACAGCAGACAAGGCAACTCTGGAGTTACTGGATCTAAGGATATAAAGTGGGTTACGGTTAAAATTTTCCGAAGGGTGGGGATTTTCAAATTTTTATGTTGAGATCATTTTGAGTGCTATCTCCAAACCTGCACTCGTACATGTGTGTATACATTCAATAGTTCAAACAATAATAATACACCATGTATAGTTTTGAATTGTAATCGTGCATGTTTGTATGATTCTCTACAATTTGTGTATATTTTCCAAAATATGTAGGGTAATTTGTTGCTGATTTTTGTCAGTAATTCCACCGACTGATGATTTACATTGTTCAGCATAAGTATGTGTCTGAGTTGATTTGACATAGTGTTTAGCAGTGGCAACAACAAAATTTGGTTCAACAGTAATGATATGAATAACAAAGTCTGCTGGTTTGTCATGAGTAATATCCTCTGTGTTGCGTCATGATAATGTGGAAATAAAACTGTCTGTGAAGACATTTGTTTTGTATTTACAATGAGTAGTGCGAGTATAACCATCCACTGTGTGCACTTGGTTATGTGTGTAGTTAACAGGGAGTACAGGAGGTATAGTATATACCATGATGATTTGTGATCTTTCCTCGCTGTTATGAACTGTTTGTTTTCTGTACCTTTTCCTTTGTGATGATACACACCAGTTTCTGTTTCTTCTTGTTGTAAGATGGTATGGTGTGGTACTTTGGTCTGTTCATCATGTTGTTGTATGATGAGTGGTGTAGTTAAGGCAGTACTTGTTGTTGTGTTAACTTTTTTTCCTGTGTGAGTTTTGGACTCTGTGTAGTCTGTCACATTTAATACATTTCCAATTAATAAATCACAGCATGGATTGTCTAATAAAGCACAAGTTACTCTGCCTGATAGGAAAGGTGATTTTATATTGGCCCATGCCATGGGATATTTCTCTACTGTCCCTGAAACAGTTTTGCAATAGATGTACTCATCTAGGTAGTCTTTAGGATCAGCTAGGGTCTTCCGAAGACCGATAAGACAGGACCCTGTGTCGCGTACACACGTGCATACTGTGTCATTGATGTAACCTTCATGGAATGTTAGTTTTCCTAACGACAGTCTTGAGGTTTTGTTCATTTCCTCACCTTCTTGTTGAGTATTGACCTCTTTACATAAGGAATGAGGTTGAGTGATGTTAACAACATTATTAAAATATGGTACAAAGTCTGATGGGTAAAACTCAGTTTGTTCTGAATTTGCAGTGTTTGGTCTTGTTTTCGTCTCTGTGATGTTCACTTTTTTTAAGTTCTTTGCTGAACTGTCTGTTGTAATGTTTATGGCTGCATTTGCTTTTGCTATCTGTATTCTTTTTACACCTTCGCATTCAAAACGTCTGTGGCCATAAGCAAGGCAAAAATGACATTTTGTTCTATATTTCCTTTGATTTACCTTCCCCAGTTTTTGTGCTATTATATTATTTAGGTATTCTTGATAAGTGGGATTCTTATCGCATATTCCATTTTCTGTATGTGGAGTGCTGCAATGTTTGCACAGTACTGGTTTTGTTTTCTGTGGTTTGTTTTGACAATCTGTGGTTGCAGATGCCGTTGATTTCACAGTACTTTTCTGCTGAGTGTTCTTAACCAGGTTTATACTTTGGTTGTAGTATTCGCGGCATTTTTCCAGTAAGTTTTTGATAGGTTCTGTTTTGTGTTCTTCTAAATATTTTTCGCATTCGGCTGGTAGTGTTGCTTTAAGTTTTTCCATTAATAAGAATTGTATTACTCCTTGATTGTTGTCTGAATGTTTAATTACCATTATTAGTTTTCTGAAAGATTCTTCTAATTCACTTATATACTGGGTGAATGACTTGTCTGTGGCTGGTTTCACATTTTGTATTTCTACGTTTAGAGTCTCACAAGAGGTTGGACAGTGTTTTAATATGTTTGTCTTATGATATTCATAGTTTGTACTTGACCTATCTGGTATGAACTCTTGTAGTTTTTTATACTTCAATGGTACGTATGTGTTGTACCATAAGTACCAAAAATCTTTTGGGATTTTGTATTCTTGCATTTTCTTTTCAAATTTCTGTAGCCAATCACGTATTAACTCAGGTTGTCTATTACAATTTGCTTTGTCTTGTGCACGTGTCTCATCGAAAAAGTCATGCACATTTTTGTGATGCTTTGTGCCCCACAACTGTAATTTGTATTCCTCCTCCCACATTTTCTGTTAATTAATATTTAAATGTACAAATGATGATATCTATTCAAGCAAATCAAAGAATGCAGATTTGGGTACTTAGCAATCAAAATTAATCAACTTATCTTTCTCTGCTGACTACTCGAACGCTTGATGTACAGGAACGTAATTCTCGTGTTGGTTACGGCTGACCTGGTCTGGTTACGTCGGTCGCTTTGTAGAATTGAAACCTGCTGTGGAAAGAAATGATGTTATTTTCGTTCTGACTTTGTTAACAAATCTTCAATTTATACAAAATTATGACTTAATCTTCTTCTTCTTCACAAAAGTAGTGTTCTTTTGTGCGTTCTACATGAGCATGTGGTTCATGTGTACTTCTGACACCATTATACCTGTCAGAGTCCTACTTAGTAGCTCTGTCTAGCTCGCTGGACTTTGACAGGCAAATTACAACATCTACAACACATCTACTAAGAACACATGAATGCAATCGGAAACTGGCAGGAGCTATCTCCTGAACAATCATTTATTACAATATATATTACAGGCTGACAACATAGTCGCACTTCACGCTCAAACAATCGTTCACCACTAACAGCCACGCGCTAGCTCACAATGGCGATCTTTACACTGTCGCCCGCATGATCATTCACAATCACAACTTCACATCATCCCGCACATATCACAATTAGCACATTCCTCGAATATCACTACACAACGTTCATCTCCATATATCCGTCACAACCACTATCGTTCTATCGTTCTAGCGTTCTCTAGATCTCCACACGTCCGTCTCTATTCGCTGCCTCACACACACTGCCTCTCTCCTGGTTGACCTTCCCACATCACGTGGCTCTATTCACGGGATTCTTGCCTGACCGTCCGCTAGCCAAGCCGTGGCGTCTCTTACTGCCCTTTACCTCAGTCATGCTTACCCTGACTCTCGCTTACATACCGGCACTTACATTCTTCCTTACATATGTCATATAAGACCATGACAATGATCAAGTTCTTGTTTTCTGTAGCCACAACTGTCACTGTGTTATTTATGATAAAGTACTTGTGGGGAAAAAAATAACACACTTGCTTTGGATCTGCGATGTGTTAAAACGATCACATATGTGTAGGCCTGTGTGCACAGAGGAGAGGATGTCCAGTCCCTCCTATAATGAGTGAAGGTATCAGTCTCTCACATGACCATGCTCATGTCTGTGCAACTTCATAACCTTACCTGCCCCTGCTCTTTCTCTTTCCCCTCCCCCCTCCAACCTCTTCTTATAAAGAAGATATATTTTTTTTCCATTTAACCACTTAGGAGAGTCTTCCCATGTTGGACAGCTCAATGGATAATAACCATGCAAAGAGAGACACGAACCTGCTGCTTTGTAGATAGACTGGGGGAAGGCTAGGAAAGCCAACCTGAAATAAATACTTGTTGGAGTCTGATGTACTGAGCCACAGGCTTGATGAGACAGTGTAACTCAATTCACTTGTTTATGAACCAAGTCTGATATTTCTTTTCTGTCACACATTTCTATGCGGACACTTAGGGATGCTGCCTGTACGATGGACCGCACCTGAAGCTCTCAAAGATGGCATTTACTCATCAAAGTCAGACATCTGGTCATACGGTGTACTAGTTTTTGAGATTGTCACGTTTGGTAGTTTCCCCTACCAGGGCCTGTCCAATAAGGAGGTCATCGACTATGTGTCCAAGGGAAACCAGCTCATGTTGCCAGAGAAGTGTCCTGATGCCTTGTAAGTTTGCTGGTTGTTTGTTGCCTGGTTGGGTTTATTCTTCTCATATTTGTACTGCTACCACTACTTCTTCTTCCTCTTTAACTTTTGATTCTCCTTTTCCTTATGCTCCTTTTGTTTCTCTTCCTCATCCTCCTTTTTCTACTCCTCCTTCTATTTCTCCTCCTCTTCCTTTTCCTACTGCTCCTTTTATTTCTCCTCCTCCTCCTTTTTCTACTGCTCTTTTTATTTCTCCTCCTCCTCCTTTTTCTACTGCTCCTTCTATTTCTCCTCCTCCTTTTCCTACTGCTCCTTCTGTATCTCCTCCTCCTTTTCCCAGTGCTCTTTCTTCCGTTCCTCCTTATTCATCTTTCTCCTCCTCACTCAGATTTCCACATTAATAACTTGCAATGGAGGTCAGCATGGCTGAATGGGTAAGAGCCCTGGCTCTTAAACTGTTGGTGTGCTGATGGCAAGGTAGTAGGTTCGACCCTTACACCGGACAATTGGTCCAAAATGTTGAGTTCTTGTCCTTGACTTGGGGATGTAAATTACAAGTACTCAGAAGTCTACATGAAAATATATATATATATGGAATAGACCAAGTCACGAGACTGCTGAACGCAATATACGATACTGGAGATATACCTCCTGAATTGTGTAATTCTATATTTATTGCAATCCTGAAGAAATCAGGAGCCATGGAATGCGATCAACATAGAACAATTAGTATAATGAGCCACATCATGAAGATTCTGCTGAGAATTATCACGCAAAGAGTTAGGAAGAAAATACAACCCGAAATAGGAGAAGAACAATGTGGGTTTGTAGAAGGCAAGGGCACAGTAAATGCTGTGTATATACTGAGAGCAGTAATTGAACGTTCTATAGAAGTAAACTAAAGATCTATATCTTTGCTTTATTGACTACACAAAGACTTTCGATAAAGTGAGACATGTCGACATGATAAGGATGCTTGAAGATCTAGAAATTGATGGAAAAGACCTTAGACTTGTAAAAAACATATATTGGAAACAACAAGCTGCCATCAGAATTGATAATGATGTAGACCAATATCAGCCTATTAAAAGAGGTGTGAGACAGGGATGTGTAGATGTGTAATGTCTCTGGATCTTTTTTCCCTGTACAGTGACAATATATTCAGAAATATAGAAGATATGCAAGGAATCAACATTGGGGGACGATACATCAATAACATTAGATATGCAGATGATACAGTCTTGATTGCAGACAATGAACAAGACCTGCAAAATTTAGTAGATGCGGTTGTTGCACACAGTGAACAACTAGGGTTAGAACTGAATATTAAGAAGACACAGATTATGGTCGTCACTGGGAAGATGGAAATACCACAATGTTATATATGAGTAGATAGGCATATTCTTAAACAAGTGAATTGATACTGTTATCTCGGCACAGTCATAACATCTGATGGGAGATGCCTTGAAGAGATTAGAACAAGAATTGCCATTGCGAAGGTAGCCTTTTACAAAATGAAAAATATACTGACCAATAAAAAAGATATCACTTGAAACGAGAAAAAGAGTGTTGAGGTGCTACATAGAACCTATACTTTTGTATGGATGTGAAGCGTGGACAATAAGCAGTCAAGCTGAAAAACAGCTGATGGCTGTGGAAAAGTGGTTTCTGAAGAAAATGCAAAGAATACCATGGACAGACAGAAAAACCAATGAGCAAGTCCTTCAAGAAACAAATGAAGATCGTAAACTTATTAGAGTCATTAGATATAGACAGTCACAATTTTTTGGGCATGTTATGAGAAGAAATGACTTGGAGAACTTAGTGACAACTAGCAAGATCGAAGGGAAGAGACCAAGGGGAAGACCAAGAAGTAAATACCTGGATGGCTTGGCCACATGGCATGGTTGAGACAGGAACACAGAGCTGATCCACGACTCTGGTGATCGAATGAGATTGCAGAACATGACCGCCCACGCTTACCGGTACGGCACATGATGGATGGATATATATATATATACTAGACGACCCAGCCCGGCTTTGCCCAGCAACTGGCGAGGAGCATCTCATTTAATTCATATTCAGCCTCTGTTCCCGTTCCCGTTCCCTAAAATTAAAAATTGATTTTAAACTAACTAACTATTTCAGTTGCATCCACGCGAGTGAGAACAACAACTGTTCCTAATTAATTTCTGGTTTAATCAGAGAGTGAGTTCCCTTGCAGCAAGATGGTGGAACATTTATTCGTCTGTTTCTAAAGCTCGTGCCATTTTCTTTCGTGCTGGAGGAAAAATTTTTGATTTTAAATTAAATAACCATGCCAGTTGGCTGCGTGGGAATGAGAAGAACATCTGCAGAAAATTTCATCTCAATCGGATGGACCATTCAGGAACACATAAAGGACACACTAAGAAAGACACATTCTCTTTTATTTATATATATATATAATATGAAGAAATCAATGTAACAAGAAGAGATAAGATCAGAAATGAAGAAAGCAGGACTAAAGTGGAGGTTATAGTTGCACTAGATTTTATTAGAATGCAGCAAGTCAGATGATTTGGCCATGCAAGTAGGTTACCAACTAACAGTATACCACAACAAGGAATGATGTACAGACCAGATGGAAGCAGTGGAAGAGGCCGACCACGTAAACGATGGACGCAGGGAATAACAGAGTCCATGGTAATATCGATACATGAAGCTCATAAGTGGGCTGTCTCCCGCTGTTTATATTTCACCTCGACACACCGCAAGGTACAAGAGGAACATGATGAGATGAGATGAAACCAAAGATCACTGTTTGTCTCTTTCTGACAGATGTGTATAATGTTTATAAAGTATTTACCATTAATTAGTAAATATCACTTGTTCATTAACATCTCATTTCTGCTCTTTTCTTTGTAATGTTCTCCATTGACTCTCTTCTCATCATATGATCAAAGAACAATGTGTCTTTTTTATAGTTGTGTATAATGTTTATAAAGTATTTACAATTACTTAGTACAGTGCAAACTGCTTAAGGCGATCTTGGATGTGGCAAATTTCTGTTGCGAAGAACAATATTGTATTATACGTGTAAATGCATTACTATATACTTGAACTCTTATAAGAGGAATTTCTGATAAGAAGAACTATTTCTAGCGTTCCTGGTGAGTTCGCATTATCAGGTCTGCACTGTAAATATTGCTTGTTCATGAACATGTCATTTCTGTTCTTTCCTTTGTAATGTTCTCCATTGCTTCTCTTTATATCATATGACCAAAGAACACTGTGTTTCTCTTTCTTATAGGTGTGTATAATGTTTATAAAGTATTTACGATTACTGATTAAATATTGCTTTTTTTTCTTTCCTTCAAAATGTATAGAAAATCCTTTATCCACTGGTGCATGTCTGTGGATTCTGGATACAGGCCAGACCTGGATGATATCCTCAGCTATCTCAACTACAGTCCTGCATTTCTGACTCCATGCCTTGACGTCCCCACCACAAGTGTGGTTCACGAGGATACAGGTTCTCTTGAGATGCATTTGCCAGTTTCAGCTAATCAGAGCACAGTCACGCCAGGTCCCCCAACATCTATCCTTCACTCAAGTCAAAGAAGCCACGGCTGGCAGGAAAAATTAAAATACAAACGGAAAACATTCTCTGTGCCAGGATTAGTTTCTTTCGGAAAGTCTTCAAAATCATCTTTGGCCAATCGGTCGCCGGTTTCCTTGTCACAATCATCTTCACTTTGCTCTGCTACTTTGCATAGCAGCAGTCTGTGTGGACTTCACTCGTGTGGCATCGGAGGTGGCTGGGGGATCGGAGAATCCTTAGATGAAGGCATTGATGATCAGGATGACAGAGTCAAGAGTGAAGCAGGAGGTCTGAGAGAGCAAGAGGCTCCTAAACCAGACAGAAAGAGTGAGAAAAGAGAAGTGATTTGTAATGTGGAAATTGATATTCATAATGTGGAACACAGTGCTTCCATGGAGTTTGATCATATAAGATATTCTAGTACAGCTGACAGTGACAAGGGAGAGTTGAGCAGTGGCTACGTCAGCCAAAACTCCAAAGGCGAGTCTAAGCAGATATGTCAAACTGTTACATCTTTATGACATGAGTTCTTGTGTATGATGTCATGCTACGTTAACTAAAAAACTCAGAAAAACACCAGTGCAAGCAGGAAATGCTTAGCTAGATTCAGTGTTGTTGATCTGGATGTGTTCAGTGTCTTTCAACAGTTGTTGAAGTGTAGGCGTGCTGACTGTACCCACAGCACATTGATTATGGATACATCTACATTGTCCCTGCATGCAGTCCTGCCTGCTGCTGACACAAGTGCTACAAATGTCCAGCAGTCAGACATGTGATTATTGATCAGTCTGTTTCAGTATGTGAGAATGCTGATTGTTCCCACAGCACGTTGATTACGGATGCATCTACATTGTCCCTGCATGCAGTCCTGCCTGCTGCTGACACAAGTGCTACTAATGTCCAGCAGTCAGACATGTGATTACTGATCAGTCTGTTTCAACATGTCGTTGGCAGCATTATTGGTCAGTTGTTCATTGCCTTTACAACTGATGCCCTTCGAAACCAGGACATCAGCTCTCTCACAACCACAGGTCTCAGGATGACCAAAGTACACTTAAGATACACTTAAGGTCTTTCAGTGACGTTCATTCCAAAGCGAATTATCATCATTGCACTGCAGACATGGCCATAGGTGCTCCATCTTCTCTGTCAAAAATCCATCATTGTACAGCAAATAATTGTGCCTTAGATGCTACGATCTCCTCTATAAAAAAAATCCATCATCGTACAGCGAATAACTGCCATATGTGCTACGATCAATTAAGTAAATTCATCGCCGTACAGCGAATAACTGCATATGCGCTACGATCAATTCAATAAATCCATCAGCAGACAACAAATAACTGCCACATGTGCTACGATCAATTCAATAAATCCATCATAATACAGCGAATAACTGCCATATGTGCTACGATCTCCTCTTTAATAAATCCATCATAGTACAGCGAATAACTGCCATAGATGCTTTGTTCTTCTCTGTAATAACTCCTTCATCATACAGTGAATTATTGTGCCAGTTCTACTTAAGCTATTGGAAAGCACGATGTGCAGGTCAGCTTTGCAAATTTACAATTACAAAAAACAGGGTGGTGTGCCTTCATCAGCAGACTACAAGAAACAACCACAATAACACACACAACAATGGAAATGACAATAAGGCAACTACATAAAGGCAAAATATTATGGAAAAGTGTGGAATAAAAATAAGCGAGATGAATATAAAGAAATATATGGTACTAAATGCAGAGGCTGCAAACATTTTAAAAAAAACTTCACATTTTCTGTTTACATTTCCACCACTTTACCGCAGTCACACCCCTTTCATTTTTACATGTGACCATTTCTACTTAAGATATTTAACTCTTCGCATATGCAGGCCTATTTTTTTCAACAGAGCATGCTCTGCAAATTGAGATGAAAACAATGTTTGCATTGACATGAGAATAATTATTGTAATTCTGAACGAAGTGAGTAAAATTGTTGTATATAAGATTGTAGAATCTGGATGCAACACAGAGAATGGTATCGATAAAATAATATATTCAGTGGATAAATGTGTGAAAATATCAGATGCATTCAGGTGACAGAACATTTAGGGGACAAATTATTAACTGTTTCAGTGTCATGGGACAAGTAATTGTTTTAAGTGACTTCCTGTATCTGCCATAAGCTTATATACAGGAGTTTTCCCTATGCAACCATCTTTAATTTGATATGTAATACAACATGTCTGCTACCATATTAACAACTTTTAAGTCATAACTATGACACACCTCTACCTCCCATTTTCCGCCATCCATTTTTGTTATTTTTCCAACCCATTTTTGGCTTGACACTGAATCAGTTCAACCCTCTGCACACATTGGGGACCACAAGTCAATATTGTCATTGGAAATCCTCATTTTCCTGTCATAATCGCACTTCAGAGATCAGCGTGTCTGACTTTGGCATGCATTTCTGTCAGTTTACCTTCTCTAGACAAATTCCATGCAAGGTTACAGGCTTGCCTTATGTGGGGTAGGATTTCTTTCCTAACATGTTTGCCAAAGCAATATCCTTATGGCCTACTCTTTGCAATGTTACTTCCTCTAGACAAACTTCCTCCAAGGCAACAAGCTGGATCTACCCATGGGTAGGTTTTCTTTCCTAACAATTTTGCCAAGGCCTTATGGCCTACTCTTTGCAATTTTAAACTTTGGTTGAATTGTTAATGTGCACAACTTGCGCACGGGACATCCTGTTTTTTGGCATCACCAAAGAGGGCTAGGTATTTTTCTCACTACCCAAGAGATCACGGGAACATTGTTATCAATAGATGCCTATTGTTCTTGAAGAAATGTCCAGCCCTATCTGGGATCGAACCCTGTAAGTTCCATGGTGGACACCGTGATGTACAAGGTTAAAATAACATCTTATGCGGGTAAGTTAATAAGTAAGTCACAAATGGCTGTAGAAAAATAACTAAATATGATAACAACTTGAAACTAGTTTATTTTTATACATACATTGCCCCTTTATTTCTCAACATAAATTCCACCAACATTGATGCACTTATCCCATCGTTTTATCAGTCCTCTCAAACTGGCTGCATAGATTGCTTGCTCTGTTTTCTAAACCACGATTTCACTTCACATTCAACTTCGGCATCATTTGCGAAATGTCTCCCGCCAAGGTGGGTTTTCAGTGGACTTAGCCCCTAGCGATTTCCACCTTTTTGGTCCACTGGAAACCCACCTTGACAGGAGACATTTCGTGAATGACGCCGAAGTTGAATGTGAAGTGAAAACATGGTTTAGAAAGCAGAGCGCGCAGTTCTATACAGCCGGTTTGGGAGGACTGATAAAACAATGGGATAAGTGCATCAGTGTTGGTGGAAATTATGTTGAGAAATAAAGGGACAATGTATGCATAAAAATAAACTGGTTTCAAGTTGTTATCATATTTAGTTATTTTTCTACAGCCATTTGTGACTTACTTATTGACTTCCTCTCGTATATAAGCCAACGCTGTCTATTGTTTAGCTCCAATCTACACTTGCCTTTAAACTTAAGGGTTATGGGAGTTAAGCTTGACTTCCCAGGCCAGATGTGTTGCCTTGATGTTGTTGTATCCATGTTTCTTTAAGTGAACCCTTGATGTCTATCCATTGTTTCCTTGGTCTTCGTCTGGCTTTATATCCAAATCTTCTTCTTTTTTCTTTCATTTGCTCTCCAGATTTATTTTTTTTTACCCTGTGATCTTATTGATAGTTGATTAATTTTCAATCTCATTAAATGTCCAACCCACTTTATTTGTTTCCTTGAGGAAATTGGTGCATGATGCTACCTACACCTATTATATTTTTGATGTTGTCCTTTCCCATTCTGCCTCTTCTTCAAACCACAGTAGTAATTTTCAATTAATCCATCTCACATGTAATGAGTGTTCTCCGCTGGAATGTTGATAGAGACCAAACTAACGTTGACAACTGTGTGGTCATAGTTTGCATAAAACAACGGCAGGAAAAACCAAAGGTTATTCTTTCAAAATATGGGTCAGTGACATAGAGATACCATGATGTATGAGGCACATAATCTAGATCATTCCAGGGTTCAGTCAGTACTTGATGCTGCTGGCTACCAGGAAAACAGAAGATTAAACTGTTGCTGAGATGACTTGAGTCAAGAACCAACATCACAGCACTTGGGGCATTCCCATATGCCCTCCGTCCTCATCTTCAACAACCAGCAATGAGTCCCAGTACTAATGGTACCCGTTGCAATCTGATTATGTGTCCACTCCGCATTTCCTTGAAGAATTGAGTGTCGGCCAGATCCCCAGGCAATTCCTACTCCACCATTCTCTCCAGGCAATGATGGTGCATCTGTTCTTCCACGTTGTTGCTAATATATGGGAATTGTTTACTATGCATACATTTAGTTTTACTGATACATTAATTTGACCAACATTAACCCAATTATTTTATGCAACAAATGTGACAGCAATGTTGTTTACACCTGTCATCAACAAACTTGTTCAGTGGCATGTTTAATGTTCCATATTTTTCTGACATCTATTGTTAATCGATGGCGCCTGTGGCGAAGGGCAGCAAACACAATTTGCAATCCTTCATACTGTGTTTTACATCAGCTACAGGGTATTTGGAAGCTGACTGACTTATGTTGACCTTTTAACACTGATTTGGGCATTCATAAAGCAGTGGCAAACTACTGAATGTAAACTTACCTAATAAACTATAAACTGCCCAAAAATGATCGCGATGTCCTGTTAAGGGCATGCAGCTAATTCTGACAATTGTTATTCATAATATATTAAGTTAAGCAATGGACCTTGTTCCATGCGTGGGTGTGTGCTGGTCCCATATATTTATAGATCAATTGGTGCTACATGTGTGATGTGTTTATTATCAAGCTGCCCACCTTTGCCAGAGCATTTCCTGTTGTCCATTATGGGCTAAAAGTTCAAATAAGTTTTTAAAAATCTGGACAGAATTGAGTTGAGCCAAGAATGGAGACATCCCCGTATTTGCTCCGTCGTTATCTTCAACAGCCATCAAAGCGTCCCGATACTAATGATATCAGAGCAGTCTGATTATGTGCCCATCTGGCCTTTCCTCAAAGTCCTGAGTGTTGACCAGATGCTCTGGTTACTCCCTGCAGCACCGTTCTCTCCAGGTTGTTATGATGTATCCATTCTTTTACACTATACACACGATCTCAAAGGGCCCCAATCATGTCTGCCTTATCATGCTCCAATCTGGACACAAGGTATTAAAGACACCTTCATGAAAATTCAGGAGGCAACGGAACTGATGAAGGAATGAGAGTCTATCTGGTGGGTTGTGATGAAAGTGACGTTCTGCAAAGGACATGATGATCACAATCATGGCTAGAGAATGAGCACTAAACAATGCAGTGAAGTGCAAAAGAAGAAATGAAACGCAATTTATTTAGACACCAAGTGAAAAGTATAGTCTTAAAACCAAAGCGTGCCTGTTATCATAAATGACATAAGCATGTTTTTTTATCATAATGAAAGATAAAGAGAGATATTTGAAGATGTACAACGATCTGCATCCATAAAATCATTATAATAACTAAACAGTAAACAAATGGAGAAATAGCAAGGCAGATGGTATAAAGGCCAGATTCGGAAGTCCATTGCCTTCAGCATTATTTGCCTATCTGAGGGTATTGTCTGCTGTATATTTGACCTCTCATATGTAATGGGGCATTTATGCCTAGATCTTCTAGTTGGGACAGAAACCTATTGTAAGTGTACATCAACGCACCCTTGTATTGTCATCGAGTTATGTTAGTCGATTTATATTGTCAGTTTTACAGATAAAGCTGGTAGATTTATATTGTATGCTTTTACAGATAGAACAACTAGATTAATAATGTCAGCTTTACAGATAAGACAGGAAGATTTATGGTGTCAGCTTTACAGATAAGACCAGAAGATTTATATTGTCAGTTTTATAGATTAGACAAGTAGATTTATATTGTCAGCTTTACAGATAAGACAGGTAGATTTATATTGTCAGCTTTACAGATAAGGAAAGATATGCATATTGTCAATTTTACAGAAAACAGTTTTATTTTTATATTATTATCTTTACAGATAAGACAGGTAGAGTTATACTGTCAAGTTTACAGATAAGAAACATTTATATTATCGTATTTACAGATAAGACAGGTAGATTTATATTGCCAAGTGTGTTAGTGACACTGATGATTGAAACTGTCTGCATGTAAATGATGCAGCTTCTTCTTGTGCCTTTCATCTCCCAGTGGAGAATAGGCTGCCCTCTAACTCACACCAGCCCTCTGTAGGCTTGTTCATGATTGGTTGCATTTTGCAGCTACAGTGTTCTATGAGATGAAATGGCCATTGCCATACCACTCCTTCCTTAGTCACCTCTTGCAAAATGCATATCAGGTTACAATGTTCTTTGCTTCCTTTATGGACACCCGTAACACTGGGGTGAAATGATACACACAAGTAAATTCTTACTGTCAACTGTCCAGATGGAAAAGGAGAACATTATTTTGCTGCTGTATAAACAAGACAGGTAAATTAAATGTGGCAGTTTATAAATGAAACTGCTAGATCAATATTGCCATCTGTATAAATTAGGTGTTAAGTTTAGTATTAACATTTATATTAACTAACTAACGAACAAACTTTATTTTCAAAGGGTTAAGAATTGGGCATAAATGCCCGCCTGACATTTTGCCTTTCTTGTCTGTCTGCTTTCATACATTATTTTATTCATACATCACTTATGAAGCTAATACTGTAAATAAGATTAAAGTCACCCAAATGTAGCTGTACCAAAGTGTGTCAAAGATACCATTGGCGGTCAAAATGAGTAATGTAAATATACTCTTGCAGAGGCCAAAATACACAGAAAACATGTGACAGATAGCAGATGAAACAGGTCAACATGTGATGGCCATATCAAGGACAGAAGAGAAAGGGAAGCTGTTATGATTATTTAGAATAAACAACCAAACCAATGCAGCGTAAGGACACTTCACTGGTGAATATATATACACACAATTGTAGAAATAGAGAAAAGGCAAATGATTATAACTACAGAAATTAGATTCCTGAGAAGAATACTCAATGTATCAAGAAGAGAGAAAATCAGAAATATTTAAATCAGGACTAAAATTAGGGTAATAGCTGACTAGGTTTCAATAGAAAACAGCAAGTGAAATGGTTTGGCCATATAACTAGACTACCTACTGACAGTATACCACAACATGCAGCAATGTACAGGCCAAATGGAAGCAGAAGAAGAGGCTGACCATGTAAGTGATGGACAGGGAATAACCAAGTTCTAGGAATCAGAAGCCGATAAACAAGCACTCCCGCAGTTTATGCTTCACCTCAACACCGCAAGATACAAGAGGATTGAGATGAGATGGTTTATATATATATATATATATATATATATATATATATATATATATATATATATATATATATATATATATATATATATATCGTCTTGACAGAGGATAGTTTGTAAAATGGAGTTATACCTCTCCATAACACAAAGCCTGGGCTGAATTTAGAGGACATGTGTTGCCCATGCAGCATGATCCCTCTCTCTGCCTGTCTAATGTACTTCAGAGGAACGATAAACCAATACGTCTGGAACAAGACAAGCTGCAGAAGCTGCCGGATCAGCAAAGCAATGCTCTAACTGTCTGCCTGTCGGAGCTTCAATCCTAGACCAGTTGCCGACCAAGGCTTAGAGCCTGATCTACCTTGCCATGACATTTACTCTTTAGGTTGCATTTCCTCGCTGATAGAATAAGGTTTGTACCCTCCCAATTGCACTCCTCTGCCCGAAGCCATTGGCACAATATGGGGTGTCGGGTTTGGTAAGCGCTGCCCAACATTCGGTAGTATCGTCTACTGTCATATATATGTATATACACACATACACAGCATTGGCTAATATAATTGTAAATAATATTGACTAGCATTTATTATTATAAATTCTTAGGGACGGTTAATGATTGAATGCGTTATAAATACTGAGCTTATGTGCCCTTGTGTTTCTGGGTCCCTTAAGGAAAGCAAAGAATTGTCACCTCCCAAGCATGTCATAGGCGGTGACTAAGGTCTTGGGGCTGGCTTCCCCATCCCATACAAAACCAGCTTTAAAATCCAACCAACCATAGACAAGTCTAAAGAAATGGAAATGAGAATAACTCAGCCAGTCATGATGAAAGGGAGCTCTTCTCCCAGAAGAAGTATGACAATGCAGAGAAAGCTATAAGGAGTCTGAACTGCCGACTGACCTCCTTTTACCCAGGAGAGTCTACAGAATCAGCACCAGGAATGTTTGAGCTACCTAAGGATTGGGAAAGACAGCTCAAATGGTAGGGGAAATGAAATGTTATGAGATTAATGGTTTGGATTTGTGCAGAACAAGAAGGAAGGATTGAAGCAGTGAAAATCTCCTAAACATGGGTAAACAGTGCTGTTCTCAGGCCAAACAGAGTAAACTCACAGTGAAGGAGTGGCCCTAATGTTATCTAAAGAGGCAGAGAAAGCTTTAATAGAGTGGGAAGCAGTGAGTTGTAGGTTTACAACAGCATTTAAAATTACAAATAAGAAAGTTAACATGAGTATCATCCAGTGTTACCAACACATAATAAAGATTGATCGGATGAGGAGAAATTTAACATGAAACTTCACAACACTATGCAAAGAAATGGCAATGAGTGGGTGCCTTACAGCTGCCGTCGTGGGGAATGGAGTATGGAACTGGTAGCAATGACTGCAGGTGAGAGCAGTTCCGATGTGTAGATCACTAGCTTGCAACTAGGACAGTGAGCATCCACAGCCTTCAACTTTTGCTGGGAGAGA
Source organism: Cepaea nemoralis (assembly GCA_014155875.1). NCBI lineage: Eukaryota > Metazoa > Mollusca > Gastropoda > Stylommatophora > Helicidae > Cepaea > Cepaea nemoralis. The sequence goes on from JACEFZ010027752.1 coordinate 773,551, forward strand.
ATAATCACTTATGGGCTTGAGTTATCATCAAAGTCATAGAAAAAGTACACCTCGGGCTTACACAGAACAAAAGATCAGGGGAAAAAATCGAAAAGGATAATGGTGCTTTCAAGACAACTGCATCAAGCTTGCGTATACAGATCACAGCTGACTCCAGAGCACTCGCGTGGGCAGCAGAACAAGAAGTCACACATGGGGCAATCATATCAGACTCCACGAACATGCTACAGAAAATTGCAACTGGCATTCCCCTCTCCGAATGCATGGTCAACATTTGGAAGTTGTGCTTCACATCACTCACCTGGATGTACTTACTGGGACACAATGGAGGTAATGGTGATGAACGCGCAGACCAGCTGGCAAATAGTTCACCAATACACATGGGAAGAAGCATGAACAGGGCTGATATCACCAGTGCAGTAAGGTCTCAGTTGGTGGAGACTCCGATTCTAGCCCAGTTAGATGGATTGGGGGTGAAGCCTGGTCAAGCACATCAGTGCAGTAAGGACTCAGTTGGTGGAGACTCGGATCCTAGCCCAGTTAGATGGGCTAGGGGTGAAACCTGATTAAGCACATCAGTGCAGCCTTCGAGGTAAAGAGAGGAGATACCATAACCAATTGCTTATGGGAACAGTGAGCTGCTGCATCGGGGAGACTGAGCATGCACAAGGATGCCCAAAGTGCAGTGACATATTTGTACATTGCATAATATAACATAACATAGCATAATATAACATAACAGCATTATATAACATAACAGCATAATATAGCATAACATAGAATAATATAACATAACATAAAGAAACTTCAATGGCACCATGCTATTATGACTTCTATGTATGTTATGTGATTATGCCAAAATATAAATATATGTGACCTCTGCACTCCAGGGTAAAACAGGGAAGTCCAAGAACGAATTAACGTAAGGTATATTCCATGTATTTTTATATACTGTAATTCATTAATGCCAGCTTGTTTAACTTTAATTGCCTGATAATGGCTTTTTTGGGCCAACTGTTGATACATTTTGCTGTTAATGACTGTATCAAATTTTATGATATTTTCTTTTCCAAAATATACATATTGCCATATACAACTCAGAGCAACCTTTTATGAGTTCATTCAGCGCTTGATATGAAAGCCAAAAAAGTTGCATTCCATTCTGTTGTTGTACATTCCTTTTTTTATTTTAAGTTATCGCTATCCATTATATGCTGAATCCATTGTTTACCTGTGTATACTCTTAATTTATGTGTGAGAAATAATTGTTATACACTCCCCATGTATATTGGTTTTATTTATTTATATAGAAACAGTAAAATGTACATTCCTACACTTCAAGGTCACAGTGCCTTTTGCAGAAGTTGGCTCTGAAAGATTTATTTAGGTTGTGAATCGTTTATTATAGGAGGTGGGTGTGGAGTGTGTATTTATTTAATGTTCATTTATTTTGCTTTACATTGTACACAGAAAGAAATGGAGTTAAAATGTAAACAACAGAGAGTGTGTGTGTGTATGCGTGCGCATGTGCGTGTGTGTGTGCGCGCGTGCGTGCGTCTTCGTGCGTGAGTGAGAAAGAGAGAGGTATTACGAATGTTGAGATTTGTGTTTCATAAATAAACAGATAAGCTCGTCCAGTTCTTACAGTTATCAGTCCACCTTAACCAGATAAATGTAGTCCTTGTATTTTTATTTTTTTTTGTTCGCATACCATTTACAGGACATCGCTGTCAACATCAGCATCTTTCAGCTGATTCTTGATTTCTTGGCAAGATTACGCTCAATAGTTTGCCGTTGCTTTCTGAACGACCGGCTCACATACCCCGTAAGTTACTGACGCGGCGAGAACCGCTACCAATCCTCATGCACGTCACGTTACTCACGAGAGTATACGGGATTACGGAGAAAGTTGCTAACACCTAGGCCAGGGAGACCGGCTTCTTGTATATTAGCAATATAAAATAACATGATGTCATGCAGGGTCTGCTTCTTGAGACAAAGGCTAGTGGCCAATCATACACAAACCTATACTCGAGTTTCGCCCTCGTTTGAGCTCGTCAGTAGTGCATATCCCTGACCGGATCCGGAAACAAGCCCCGGATCACTGGCGTGTGAAGCGGGTGTGTAACCATGCGGCACACGTTGGACACACAGCCAAATTATCATAACAGAATATTACGTCACCCATCGCAGGCTATGCTCAAGATTGCCCAATCGCCGCGACTGACGTCCGTCAATCGATGTGGACCCGAAACGATCAGGACTTCTCACTGGCAAGGAACACCAGGCCTCCTATATCCATTGAGCAATAATCAAATTGATTTATTTGGTTATTTCGGGATTTGAAATTTAAATATTGAGCACAACCCACTACTGGCAACGCTGATCGTATTCTAGTATGAACCTAAGGCCTATCCACGTCAATATGGAAACACTATACTCGAGTTTCACCCTCGTTTGAGCTCGTCAGTAGTGCATATCCCTGACCAGATCCGGAAACAAGCCCCGGATCACTGGCGTGTGAAGCGGGTGTGTAACCACGCGGCACACGTTGGACACACAGCCAAATACCATAACAGGATATTACAACGTCACCCATCGTAGGCTATGCTCAAGATTGCCCAATCGCCGCGACTGACGTCCGTCAATCGATGTGGACCCGAAACAATCAGGACTTCTCACTGGCAAGGAACACCAGGCCTCCTAAATCTGATTGTCATCAAGCAACTATAGGCAACGTAAATGTTGAAGATTCTTGACAGTCTTGTGTCGTGGCACGGAAGGGAGTCAACACACTATTTGACCCATGACGTCAGAGATCATAAATTGTGGAGAAGCATGATCGCCCACGCCAGCCGGCAAGGCACTGGATGATGGTAAGCAGCTTTACAGAACACAATTACGGAAAACAGAACCTTGTGGCTACTGGCCTTCATCATCAAACAAACACACAAAACATAACGTTCGGACTGTCACCATTCCCCACAGCTGCCTGTATAAGAGTATCAACATCTAGCGTCATGTTAGTCTCACAGCCTGGAATTCTGAGATAAGTACCACATTTTTTTAAATTTTATTTCATTCTCATTTTTAAAAAAAATCTTTCCATTCTTCTCATTCAGTTATTAAAGGTCGACAGGGGTCTACTTCATTGCACCGGGTTTTATCCCATATGGCTTGGTCTCTTTCCGCAGCGCGGAAAGCGTCGCACAAAGCACGAACTCCGTAGCTGTAGCGACGACCCACGGGAGTCTCCGAAAGATTTAACTCGTGAACCGAAGGACGCGGCCCGAAATCGAACCCACAACCTTCGGAGCCCGAGTTAAACGGCTTGACCACGTCGCCACGAAGACTCCCAATTCAGTTATTAAGCCTTATAAGAGACAATGTAGTGTCTTCCCCTGGTAGAATGACGTGTTTTGTGTATTTGTGATGATGAAAGCCAGTCGTCGTAATTTCCCATGTTTTCCGTAATTGTGTTCTGTAGAGCTGCCTTACTTCGTGTTAGTTTATATTGTTTACACTTCCACAGCTTTACCGCAGTTCCACTTCAGCTCAGTTCAGTATTTACAGAAACAAAATAAAAATTTGGTCTCGTTCAACTTGCTTCTTCAGCATTGGTTATAATTGAATTCATGAGCCAATGCTCACGTGGCAAAAATGTGGCCAACAAACAATGACTGCTTCTTTCTAATGTTTGTTGTTGTCTTTGCGACTTAGCTTTTCTCAAAATGTCCAGATTGCTCAATTTGGCTGTCCATTTAATTTTCAGCATTCTATAAAATCACACCTCCAAGGCTTCCATGGATATTTTTCGCCTATTGACTAATTGTCCAGGATTCGCACCTGTATGTTAAAATTGGTTCTATGTAACAAGCATGAACTCTCTTTCTAACTCTCAAGGACGAACTCTTTAACTTTCAAGGACGAACTCTTTAACTTTCAAGGACGAACTCTCTAACTGTCAAAGACAATGACTTATTGCAAAAAACGTTCTTCATTTGATAGAATGCAGTTTTGCTAGTTCTATTATATTCTTTATCTCAGTGATGCATCTTCCGTCTGATGTTATCCATGTGCCTAGATATCTGAATTTCTGCACTTGTCCCAAAATAACGTCATTTACTTTAATTGCACATTTAAGCACAATATGTTTCTTTGATATCACCATGAATTCTGTCTTTCTATTATTCAAGCTAAGTGTCACGGAAAATAAACTTGTTAGTTGCGATCGATGACAAACAAGACCCGACATTAGTCTGAAAAAACAACCAACCCTTTGATGTTGTACAGACTGAGAAAAATACGTCGTTAAAACTGTCTACACACGATCGGCATTTCTAACTGAGAAACAAGATACGTCGCGTCAAAATGTCTACCCGTGGTCGGCGAATCTTTATGATGTGGGTTGTTCGAGAAACGAATAACAACGCCAAACGTCTGCCAAGGCGGTAGTAGCCTTTGAAGTGCTAGACGGAAAGTCTGGACAGACGCGGGATGGATTCTGTGATGTGGGGAATTCTGTGGTCCACAGACAGACTGAACTATTGATGTACGGGACACAGAATTTCCCCAAATGAAAGCAAATATGACGGCGGATTGACTCCAGTTAGTCTAGAACAGGAGGAGGAAACCAGATTCTGGACGGATCAGCGTCTAGACTTTTAGGTGACGTCACTCCAGCCCAATATAAAAAGCGTTGCGGTAACCAAGTGGAGTTAGTCGATCAAGATTTCTGAAGTGGGAAAGATCGGTGCAGTTTTCCGAGTTGTGCTCATTGAAAGAAACTAGGGTGTCAAATTGTTGATATTTATCGGCGGACATAGATACAGTCTGTGATTGCCTAGTTTCGATTAGCAACCGGAATAGGCATATGGTAGGCTATTAATCATATCTAACTTAGAATATGATTAGGAATAGAGAACAGTACTATGCGGTGATATAATGTATTATAGGTGCGGTGATATAATGTATTATAGGTGTGGTGATATAATGTATTATGATTAGTGATATTTTATAAGTGCGGTGCTAGAAAGTATCATAGGAGCGTCGGCACTAGTATTCTATTGTGTGGCTTCAACTAGCTTGTGTGATATATAATTTTACTCAGGGAGTTGAGGACAATGTAGTGGAGTAATAATTAGAGAGATTAAGGATGGTTGAGAGGGAGGAGAGGAATGTGAAATGGTAGGATCTTCCAGTAGGGCATCTGCTGGGTTTCTACCCGTTCCTTTATTCTTTCCTGGTGTTGCCATGTCTCAGATCATATGATGAGTTATTTGGCCGTATGACAGAGATAGGATCTCTGTTATAGATCTGAGTGCTGCTATTGGCCTACACTCACCTAATTCCCGCCAGGACTGAGTTGCCCTCACCATAGTATTCTCTATTCTACAGGTTCCATTTACAGGTCCACGTATGTGTGTTATGATTTTCAAGAGTGAAGCTAACACATTTTAGAAGATGATGGCTCAGAATTTGAAGACAGAAGTTGCTGACAGGCCGCTACATTGGGCTTATACCCAAGTTGGTTTGCGGGAACCTGGCTTCTGCTGAGCAGGACATGCTGATGAGATTTATGTTTAGCAAGTGATACTTGTATCACTGGACAATCGGAACATTGTATATATACACTACTGATACCAGGAACATTCATACAAATTTATAGAAATACCTAGAACATTCAGATTGTGGTGTTAATATGGGGAATCTTTAAAACCAGTGACACTAGATCCATTAAGATTTCCCCAGTAACAGTGACAATAGGGTTAGAATTTTTCTGATTAACAATCAGTTAAGTAACTGAGGAAATTCATAGTGTAAATCAGATTGAAGACTCTCATTAGACAGTGTTTGTCATGGATGTCCAAGCATCCTAGTGGTTCAAGAGACAACGGAGGAAGTCTTCACGTGACCGGAGGAGCATCACCTTGGTGAGGTTGCTTGTCTGGAATACATGGTGCTAGTGTGTTCTCAGCACAGTGATGTGAATGACTATACTCCTGAACACTGATCTGAGTCTATAGACACTTTAGAGTACACGTCACACATTCTACGCTTTATACACACACACACACACTTCTCCTACATATACTCTTTGCTTTAATAAATTTCTTGTTTTTTATTTGTTGAAGCTAGAGTTGTCAAGTATGTTATGTTGGGGAAGAATGAGACGGGGGGGGGAGCATGATCCAGGGGTGAGTAAGAGTGAGAGGAAGGTGTCTTCAGATTGAGGGAGTGTTGTGGACGGAGTCTGCTGGATATCTCCAGGATAGAGATATTGAATTAAAACAAATGTGGGTGTTGGTTCCCCTCACTCCAGGGACGACACTAAAGTGGTAAAGAAGAACAAATAACTACTACGACATTCATTCTTTACACACACGACACTAAGGCCCATTTGTTCACTTTCTACAAACCTTATCTATCATTTCCTGTAGATCCTTTTCCTTGATACTATGAAAAAGAAAAAGCAGCGGCTGCAGCAAGATATAACAACATAAATTGCAAACAGTTAGGTATATTTAGCTCCTGCGAAAAGAAGAGACATACTAGACATAGATACAATGAACTCCATCTTACACAGGTGAAAACAAAGTGTGACTTACTCAAAAATAAACAATTAATAAATATATAATACTGAAGTATTAAAATAAAACAATAAGTAATATAGGACAACAAAACACGGCCGACGTGTGCGTATCTATCGACTCTTTCCCTTGCTGATTTCGCAGTGCCTGTTGTTTCGGTCTCATTGTGAGGTGGTACTCTTCTGGAGAGGTTTTTTTGTTCCTGAGGTTATTCTTCTTGAGAGACGGTGACTAACATTGCAGGCAAAGTTGAACCATTTACTGTATATCCTTGTCCCACCCTGTATTGCGCTTGTTCCATAGCCAGCTCGAGGCCTTCTCCGCTAGCTCGCCCAGTCATTTAAATGTCCGGGTCCTTGCTTGTCCTTTTACACCTTGTTGTTTCACCACGCCGTATGCAGAGTTGGCAACAAGGCCTCTTGTGCCTATCTCAATGGTGAAAAGCCTGACGGTATATCCTTCTTGTCTCAAGCTTGCAACCATGTCACTGTATTTCTCCATCTTATAGGTGTGCTCCTCCTCGACTCTTGACTCGAACGAAACAGTCAGCTCGATTAGTATTAACTGTTGAGTCGACGGAGAGCACACTTCAATGTCTGGTCGCAGCTGAAACTTCAGGATTTTCGCTGGGTATTTGCCACGGTCCTGCAGGTCTAGTGTCTGTTCCCAATCTTCAGCGTCCCCGAGGATGGATGGCAGGCTGTCAGGACAGTCAACTCTGCTGTTCGACTTTTGTCCAGCTTTTACGAAGCGTATCCACCCTGTTTTAACAACAGTCCCTTTGTTTGCCTGGAGTCCATTATTGCTGCTAGTTCGTTGAGAACCTTGTTGTGGCGCCACATGAATCGGCCTTGCCCAAGGGCCGCTCTGAATGCAGACAGTGCGTGTTCTACGGTCTAAGCCCTCTTGGTCTGCTTGTTGCTACACAGGGAACATTTTGGGTCTGCGGTTAAACCCCATCTGACCAGGTTAACAGCTGATGGCAGGAGGTCGTAAAGTGATCTGACAAGGAAGCTTATCCTCAATGGCGGCAAGCGCCATATATCGTTCCACGAGAGAGACTTCTGCTGAGTTCCCTCCCATGACACCCTCTGCCCTTGCTGCGGCTGCTGCACGGCTTTCTGCACTCGCTTCTCGTCGTTGCCTTCACGAATCTCCTTGACTGCCATGTCTCTGCGCTGCCTGGCCGACGCCTTTGACCACCATTGCGTGTTGCTTTGGTAGCTAAGCCTTGTCTGTTGGACTGGGTATGTCCCATCACTTCCTTTAGCTGGAGCGAACTTTGCGTCGATTTGACTGCCTCGTCAACCTTCCATTTCCTTCCCGTCCTGAGCGTCAGCTGGGAGCCGCTCACTGTTTCATCATGGGTCTCGCGCAGCATCATCGGGAGCCTGGCTTTTCCAACTTTGTATTCCTCAACATCAGACTTGACCGGGAGTACAAGTTTGGACTTCTTTGAGTACAACGCTTCATCCGTCAAACATGGTGGTACGAACATCCATTTCTTTGTTGTTTTGCTGACCTTTACCCTAACGTCTCTACCGTGTTCATGCACACTTCATAGATGAGTAGGGGCAATAGCAGCTTCGGGATCAGTATGAACTGGGGGTACCAGGTCTGGAATTTTCCAATGAGTCTGCTCTTATCGATGGCTCGCAGTCCGTTTTCTGTTATCTCTCATTTGTGTTCTTGTCTGTCAGCGAGGAATCGTACACTCGGCCGAGTCTCTTGACGGGTTCCTCCATTAGAGTGGGAATAGTCTGGTTAGCCACCTTGAATGCAGTCGCCGCCACTTTGTCCTTCACGATAGACAGGCTTCTTGACTTCTTGGGCTTGAAGCTCATCCTGGACCAGTCAATAAGTTGATGTAGTCTTTGGAGCATGCGATGATCATGACACTCATCTGGTGTCAGGATACTCGTGTCATCCATGTAGGCCTTGAGTGGCGACATCCTACATTACTCCTTGCGTCTCTGTCCTTGTGCGTAGCCGGATGCCGCACCCAGAACAACCTGCATGGCCATGACAAACAGTGTCGGCGAAATCGTACATCCCATCGCTATACCCACTTGGATGTCAATCCATCTGGTCGTGAACGTCGAGATAGAGAAAAGGACAGTGAACCCGGAGAAATACTGCTTAAGCATCGATAGTGATCTCCTCAGGCACATGGTACATCCTAAGGGCCTGCCACACCATCTGGTGGGACACTGCCCCGTAGGCGTTAGCCAGGTCCAACCATACCATGTGAGGGTTTGACTTTTCGCTCTTCGCTCTCTGGATAGCTTCCAATATCAATGTTCCACACATCCGGGGACACCCGGTATGCCCCCGTTTTGAACCGCCTTGTCGATATACATGTTCGCCATTAAGTATGTCGTGATTTTGCTAGCCATGACGGAGAAGAATACTTTGCCCAGAAGAGAGATTGGCCTCAACTGGGTAATGTTTGTTGAGTTCTGTTCCTTGGGTATGTAGATTCCATTGGCCTTGCTCCACCCCGGACTTATTCGTTGGTGCCTCCACGCGGATTTCAATATGTGGTGGAGCCTTTTCAGAAAATTTGGGCATCGTTTGTACACTGTGTACGATACACCATTGGGACCGGTGCTGACTTACCTTTGGCCTTCTTCACAACAGCCACGCGACCTCGTCCCACCTCGGTGGCTTGGCATTGAAACCTACTGTAGGTTCTTCTGGCGATACCAGCCCTTCTATTTATCTGAGTGGAACGTCGCGTTGTGCATCCGAGTACGAGTGTACCAGATGCTCCTCCAGCTCCTCTTTCTCTATTCAGAGGTTGCCGGATCGTGGCTGTTCGAACAAGTATCTTGCAAATTGGAATTGCACGCGGAAAAATTGCTCACGTGCTCACCGCGTTCTTTGCCTGTTTCTGCACAATCGTTGTGCTCGGCAAAGGGTGCTGTGTCTGGCTTTGAGGTGCTGCCACACCTCTCGCAGACCCTCTTTCTCACTTACATCTGCCTTTTAAAATAAAATCGTTTCCGGACAGCTTTCTTCTGCACTCTCACCTCAGCGATTAGCTTTTGTCGCTGCTCATCTGCGGGCTGGTAACCTTCTTCCTCTCACTGCTACCAGATTGACACAGGCACTGGAGGTATACAATTTCTCCAAGCCTCTCTATTTTCTCGTTAACTTGTGTCTCCTTCAGTTCTTCATCCAGTGCTTGGGACAGTATGTTCTCTAGTCGATCCCATGCCTCCATTTCACAAGCGGGCGGGAACTTGATCTTCACGCCTGGACCGTCAGAAAGGTGCTCGGTTGCACCGCCAAAACAATCAACATGAATATTGTCAGCACTGTGGGGTTCGCCCTGGCTGAGATCTCCTACCCACTCACCTGCCCCACATCAGTGACAGGGCGACTTTGATTATCCCGTGGTGCACTCGTTGTTACCGAATTGTTACCGTTAGGGCACCAGTGGATACATCATTCTCTCTGTTTTGCGCGACCTGGGTGTTAACCAGCATTAGGGGTTGTCTCACCGGTCTGCTGTCGATCCCCCTGTTTCCAGTGAGGTCAATTCGACACTGCACTGCAGCAGCGCCAGTCTTTCCAGGGCGTCAATCTATCTTTCCAGACTGTCTGATGGGCTGGCCATATCAATCAATCAATCATGTACCATGCCGGAAAGCGTGGGCGGTCATGACTCGCCATTTCACTCGATCACCAGAGTCGTGGATCAGCTCAGTGTTCCTGTCTCGACCATGCCATATGGCCAAGCCATCCAGGTATTTACTTCTCGGTCTTCCCCTTGGTCTGTTCCCTTCGATCTTGCCAGTTGTCACCAAGTTCTCCAATTAATTTCTTCTCATAACATGTCTAAAAAATTTTGACTGTCTACGTCTAATTTCTCTGATCAATTTACGATTTTCATTTGTCTCCTGTAGTACTTGGTCATTGGTTTTTCTGTCTGTCCATGGTATTCTTTGCATTCTTCTCATATATCAGTGGTAAAACTCCGCCGGGGAGCAAGCAAGACAGGAGGCTTCTGATCATCTGAGTAATCATTTGCTCTTATACTCTCAGTATTCTCATTCACAGTGAGAGAGAGAGAGAGAGAGAGAGAGAGAGAGAGAGAGAGAGAGAGAGAGAGAGAGAGAGAGAGAGAGAGAGAGAGAGTAAGGATTTTTTTAAAATAATCCGTGACAGAGAAAATCTTTAATCCAAATCTACACGTTGTGAATCCGCGGAGGAACGAGAGAAGGAGGAGCTGAATTTTTTTATTTTTTTTTTTTGGGGGGGGGGGGGTCGGCGGCCGCGGAGGGGGGCGGGTCGGCGGCGGGGTGTCACCAGTCAAAATTACGATGTCCATATCCATGCATGGGATATCGATAGTAACATATGCCCCACAGGGCATGTGCACGCAATAAATAAGTGACAAGATGACTGTGGTGCTTCTTTCACAAGCCTTAGCAATCTGAAGCGCCACATGAGAAGACATACAGGAGAGAAACCTCACAAATGTGATGACTGTGGTGCTTTGTTTGCTAAAGCTTACAGTCTGAAGATCCACATGAGAAGACATACAGGAGAGAAACCGTACAAGTGTGATCATTGTGGTGCATCTTTTAGTCAAGCTGGCAATCTGAGCAGTCATAAGAGAAGACATACAGGAGATAAACCTTTCATGTGTGATGATTGTGGTGCATTTTTTAATCATGATGGCAGTCTGAGGAACCATAAGAGAACACATACATGGGAAAAACCTTACAAATGTGATCATTGTGGTGCATCTTTTAGTCTAGCTGGCCCTCTGAGTAGCCATAAAAGAACACATACAGAAGATAAACCTCACAAGTTTGATCATTGTGGTGCATCTTTTAGTCAAGCTGGCAGTCTGTGTAGTCATAAGAGAATACATACAGGAGATAAACCTTACAAGTGTGATGATTATGGTGTATCTTTTAGTCAAGCTAGACATCTGAGTAGGCATAAAAGAACACATTACAGGAGATGAACCTTACAAATGTGATAATTGTGGTGCATCTTTTAGTTACGAAAGAATAATGTCAGATCAATCCTCTCAAGGACTGAAATGGATAATGTCTAAATACACAATGGAAAATTAAACATAAATGTGAAACGTTAAAAGTTGATTATAAAATGTAATTAAGTACAAACTAAACAAATTTTCTATAAGTAAACTAGTAGTGTTATTATTGACATTATAAAATCTGACTAAAACGTTGACTGTTTTATTTAGTAATGAACACTAAACAGATTTTAAAGTTAGTTAATGATATTATTCTAGGTATACAATTTCCTTTGTATAAATTTCAGTAATCTCCCTTGTAACAATATTAGATGTTTATGTCTTCCTCTCATTGTTTTATCAAGATAGTTTTCTCTTAGGTATCTAGTAATTCCGCAGAATGCTTAAACATAAGTATTAATAAGTGTAGTAATCAATCAAGGCATTACTGTCATTTTATTATATTTTAAATATTCTCTATGCAAACGTAATTGCACCAACATTTGGTAGAGAGAGAGAGAGAGAGAGAGAGAGGGGGGGGGGGGGGAGGAGTGGGGGGAGAACTATTTGTTCAAAATGAATGAAATTTACAAGCATAAATGACATTTCCTCTAAACATAATATTTATCTACATAAACCCCATAAACTTGCACGGCATTTCGCCAGTGCGAAAGTAAGTGCATGCAGGCCTTGACCAGGTTTTGTCCTGCTCACTTCGCCTATTAATCGTCATCTCTCCCACTCCTATCACCTAGGCCATAGCCACCAGTCACACCACTCACATGTGCTGGGGAATGAACAGGCGGACAGATCGACTGGCTCGGCAAAACTTGGTGGAGTATTGATGCATGACAAGGCAGACGTGATTGCGGCCTTGTGGGAGCATGTGTACATCTCGGAGGAGCAAATGGATCACCATAGTCTGATAAGAATGAGGCAGTGAGGTGTGACGAGGGGATCTGGCCGATGCTCGACGCTCAGAGGAAAGGCGAGACGGACATATAATCAGATTGCTACTGGAACTATTAGTGTTGGAACTCTTCGCTAGCTGCTGAGGATGGGGACGGAGCGCTTATGGGAATGCCCCGAATGCTGTGATGTCGGTTCCTAAATCAATCAATTCAATCAAATCTTCTGAGGTCTAGGAGCATGGATCTCAGAGCATGTGGTATGTTGGGAGGAGAATGCAGTACCCACCCTGGCCTGCCCCGTAATGAAGTCAAGCTAGAACGATGGGACTATTTCGTCTGGAGGGGATGGGTCTTCGGAAGCCAAAGTGTCCCATATTGGCTTTGGAAATCTAGGGGTTTTCCCGGGAATATTTACGATTTACGTCCAAACTTAGCCTTCCCAGAAAAGGAGATACTTATTTAGCTCGTGCGCCCCCCCCCCCCTCCCACTTGCATCCGTTTTTCCGTATAGGGGAAACGGTTGCAAGAATATCTATATGATGTTAAGTTCTCCTTTATGAACAACCTGGAACCTGGGTGCTTACAATAGAACAGGACGTTGCTGTCTATTCGTGGGTACCCAGCCACCTATCGTTCCAGATTCTTCAAGTATGTGATTTAGTAATGTTAACTAACCACATATAAACGTTTTTGTCACATCACAATGTACTCGACAAAAGAAGTAAAAGTAAAATTCAATTTATTGACTAATATACTGTGGAGATAAAAGCATGCAGTGCGTCTCTGAAACATGAATTACAATTAAACACATCAATTAGATAATGTTAAAATGTCCTTTGGGAATCATTTAACTCCATTGGTTCTAAGCCTGTAATAGTTCGATTGTCACTGTCCCTACCCACAAAGTTCTTCCCTAACAATGTCTCTAGTTTACACCTGATGATGTTGGAATTTCCATGGATTCATGATGTTGTGAAATTAAAAAGTCTCTACACACATTTATGACTTGAGGTTATTAATTAAATGTTCTCAGTCTAATTAATGTGATATGCCTTTGGCGATTGTTCTCAAGTTTATTTAAGTTTATTAAGTTCAGCTAAGTTCACTTATGTTCAGTTAAGTTTACCTAGGTTGGTGGTGAGATGATTCTGGGTCTGACATGCTGGTTTTTGGAAGGACACCTAGATAACACTGAGCACTAGATTCTCTGGGAGTTACTAGGTTGGCAGCTCCTCTATGAATTGTTTTGCAATAACAAATTTGGGTAACTGTCCACTTGACGCAATGCAAGAATCCCTAACGTTCTCTCCAGTTGATCATTGGCATTGGTTCTGGTTCAGTCCATTCGTCACTCAACAGTCTATCCATCCATCTAATATGATCTTATCACTTTGATCTTTAACAGTCTCCTATAATCTGCAGTAATCTGAAGTAATCTGCGCTAGATCTGCAATGATCTGCGATGGATCTGTGATCAATCTGCGATAAATCTGAGATAATCTGAGATAAATCTGCCTTAATCTGCGAACACCGTCTTCCTCACCTATCGTGAATAAACATGATGATCCTATTTATATATGTTCCATTTATGATGGTTCTCCAGTTGACAAAAATGAAAAGGGCTACAGATAGAAGTTATAGAAAGTAGAAGATTCAGGAAGTACCTACAAGTTGAGAGCTAGTGTCTCTTCTTTGTACTGGTTCTTTTATCAGGCATCAGGCATCAGGCATCAGGTACTGGTATCAGGCATCTTTCAATTCATCTGACAAGCTACCTCTTCTTTTGCTCTTGTACATAGTGATATGTTTAGGCTGATGTTCTCACAGAGGACACAGACACAGATAATGACAAGGCTAGTAGATGAGTGATGGAGAGTTCATGAAGGAATGCACACAGCAAGATCTGATCCTGAACTGCAATGGTACAGAACAGGATGATGATGATGGCATATCATTCCTATAAACTCATATTACCAAATCATGGCTGCATCAGATGTTACGTTAGCCTGTTTATATTCCTGTTTATTCTTTCTTACTTCTTCTGTCATTTCCTTTACTTACTCCTTCTAACACTGGGGTGACATATCCCACGTTGGTTAGAAGTGAAGATGCATGAAAGCATATCTTCATTTACTTACTTTTACAGATAGGGGTGCAATATTACTAATGATATTACCCAGGGTGGTTAGTAGTGATAGTGCATGAAAGCATATTATGTGTTTTTCCTTTATTTATTTTCCCAAGCAGGGTTGTGTTATTATAAACTGACATTACACATGTTGGATAGCAGCAATAAGGTATGGAAACACATAATGAATTTTCCCCTGTACTCGCTTTCCCAAACAGGGAGTGATTTAACATAATGACACTCCACATGTTGGTAGAAGCAATAACGTGCAGAAGCATATAATGAATATTTTCATTCATAAGTTTATACAATTATTGTCATATGCATAGAATGAATATTAAAGTGCAGGTGAAGGACTCATTGTGAAATCTCACACTGCTTTTCATCCATTGTCAACAACATATACATAGAGATAGAGAGATGAGATGACAAGGTACACGCTCATTCTCTCATTCCAACACCAATCTTCCTCTTCTTCGTTCACTGGAGTGCCTAGACTGGGTTGTTAGCCTGACTTCAGTTCGACTAGAGTGCTAGATGGAATGGTGGTCATTCTGAAACTCGGTTCGAATATATCACAGCAGTTGAATACGCTGGACCTGTCATCAATGCTAATCAGTCATGCAACACAATCTTTCTCCACACCACGGACGTATAAAGACAAGAGAAAGAAAACATTCATTCCTCCTTCTCTCATTCTCGTGTGTTGAATATTAGCCGTGGATTAAAGGGGGGAAGCGGTCGGCGCAAAAGGCACATTATGTCCTTTACTAGACCTGGTTCTGAATGAAATCAAGAAGCTATAGGGTTTTAGATCAGAACAGCATTCTGGGCCTAGACTTGCCTCTTCTCACAGCTTAAGATGTAGTGTACAGTACAGCACTTCTTTTGGATACAGAAGATATGGATGGAGTTAGATATTTTAAAGACAATGATGTCGGAATCGGCGATTGCATGGACAGGGATAGAAGTTGGCTGCAATATGCTACGTGCTGGACCGTTTCGCACACAGATCTCACATACACAAAGCTTTAGCTGACGCATATATCAGCAACATATCCATTATCAGAGGTACTCTGACACTGAATCAGGTGAGGGACTCACAAGTATAAGATACTCCTTTGGAAAAACACAATAGGATTCCTAGAAGATCAAACTGTATGTGAGCGTTTTAGGCTTTGACCTTCCCAGCAGCCTTTGCAAAAACGCTACCAAGGCTAGGTCGACCAATCGATGTATAAGATTTGAACGCGTGACCTATTCATCATCGAGTGACACCTCTATTTTAGACATGATACAACATTCTTGACATTCCGATGCGGATTAGCTTAGGCACTTTCAAGGAACTATGTGTTTCGGAGCTATGGCATGCAACTTTGATATGAAATAAGGTGCGCAAAATGCGACAGAGCCACATATTTTAACCCCGGGACTGCAACAGGGATCCTCAATCTCACCGTGCTCTTTAACGTGTATACGAGCAAGATTGCAAACCTAGAAGCACCAGGGGTTGGAAGGATACTAACATTTGCAGATGATATCCTTGCATATAGGCAGGGGAGAGATAAGGAGCAAACAGCCCAGGAGCTACAGGCGACACTAGACAAAGTGATTGACTGGTGCACTGAAATGAGTGCTGTCATCCATCCGGAAAAGGCAGCTGTTTTGTGGTGCTCTCTGGACAACAGGATTGTGAGAGCCGATGTCCCAAGCCTCACGATAGATGGTAGAAGCATCAACAGAGAGAACAAACTGAAGTATCTGGGATCGTTTGACAGGGATCACATTTGACAGGAGCCTGTCCTTCAAGGACCATGTGGAGACGGTTGTGACAAGATCTCAAAAGGGACTCAATGCACTTAAAACCATGGCTGCAATGGACATAGAGCAGAGAATGCTTTTCACACTATACCAGCATTTGATCCTCTCAGTGATTGATTATGGACTAGGACTGCTCACTGTCTCAAAAAGTCAGCTGATGAGATTGGAGCGCATACAGAACGAAGCTATGCGGGTCATTCTGGGATGCACCAGAGACACCCCAGTAGTGTGTATGCGTTACATCCTTGGTTTGCCGACTGTTGCTGGTAGGCTCAAGGTGATGCAGGCGAAGGAATACCTCAGAGTAGCTGATGACACAGATCACCCGTTGCATGAGGCACTGGGTGCAGTTAAGGGTCAGCGACTGATAAGAGGGAAATCATGGATGGCTCAGGCGGAGGATACGATCAGACAGGCATGCTTCTAGGAGAACATTAGGCGAGGAGAGGAGTGGGTCAGAGTGCCAACGGAGCAGTCAGACTTGCGCAGAGTTATAATCACATTGAGCAGGGAATGGCCTGCAGGGGCCACGGAAGTGGAAATCCAGCAACTAATTCAGGATAATGCTGGCCCGGGTGATGCGATTATCTACACAGATGGTTCGGTGTTGAGAGGTAGGAGAAGTTCATAGGGGTTCTTGGCAAAGGCTAATGGTCGACGTTTGGTGCAGGAGAGCCTGACATATGATACCACAACATCTAGCTTAAGAATGGAGGTGGAGGCGGTCAGTGCAGCTTTCCGCTGGATGGAGAATATGATACACACACTCATCGTGATTGTAACTGACTCAGAAAGCATGCTGAGTAGGGCGAGGACAGGCAAGCTTCGTACAGAGTGGCTTGCTTCGCTTCGGTAGTCACGGGTGGCAAGCATCGCCTGGATCTTTTCTCCGGGGCATGCTGGTGTGCTGGGGAATGAACAGACGGACAGATTGGCTGGCTCTGCAAAACTTGGTGGAGTATTGATGCATGATAAGGCAGACGTGGTTGCGGCCTTGTGGAAGCAGTGTAAACCTCGGAGGAGCAAATGGATCACCATGGAGTGACGAGGAGGAACTGGCCGCCGCGCGACGCTCAGAGGAAAGGCGAGACGGACATATAATCAGATTGCTACTGGTACTATTGGTGTTGGAACTCTTCGCTGGCTGCTGAGGATAGGGATGGAGCGCTTATGGGAATGCCCCGAATGCTGTGATGTCTTTTCCTAAATCAATCAATCAATCAATCTTCTCATTGCTACTTTGGCGTTGAAATCTCCGAGGATGACAGTCATTTCAAAATTGTTACACTGGTCCTCGGCCATGTCTAATTCGTTATATCATTCAAGAAGCCCTGGGCAAGGAAACGTGAGGCGAAGAAATTCATTGGCATTGAGAATCTTTCGCATTTACTGAACCCTTGCCTTCTTCAAGTCCACATTGTTCTTCTCCTATTTATATCATCATCATCATGTGCCATGCCGACCGGCGTAGGCGTTCATGACTCCCCACAGATCTCTGTCTTTGGATTTCTGGATCAACTCTGCCGTTGAAATCCTCCCATGCCACTGTCGCAATCCACCCTGTATAATTTTTCTTGGTCTGCTTCTCTTCCCCTCGATCTGTCCAGTTGTCACGATGTTCTCTAACGCCTCTATTCTCATCACATGACCAAAAAGCTTTTTGCCTCTTTTTTTATTGTTGTATGTAATGTTCTAGTTTCATTAGCCTCTTTCAGGCATTCGTCGTTAGTTTTGTATCCATTATAATTGATACCCTGCTGGTATCCGTGGCCAACGGCTTGCGAACGCGGTTCGTAAGCCGCTTACCATGCGTTTGAAACTCAGCTGCGACCGAATTGTGCAGCAGATCGTGTCACGTTGTGTTATAACGTGTTGGTATGAGAACAGGTTGTTCAGAAAGCAATGGCAAACTACTGAACGTAAAACTTGCCTAGTACATCAACAGCAGATGAAAAATGCTGGTGTTGACTGCAATGTCCTGAAAGGGATATGCAACATTTAAAAAAAATGTATACCCTTATTTGTCTATTTTTTTTCTCTCTCCACCGGAATGGTTTATGTTATATTCCTCGGATGTTATAATATCCTCTGTTCTCACATATACCTAACATGTTAATAATCGTCTTCACATGTCTTTCTTAATGTTATAAAAGTTTGGGATGGGCTTTGTTAATTGTCTTTAAACTTTGTGTGGCCCTAGGAGGCCAGTAAAAAGATTTTGTTGTTTTTTTTTTTAAACGTTTATTATATGTTAAAACAGTGTCTTTTTACATTAGCAAATACATCATATACATTCATACACGTGTGGCAACATTATAGTCTTGGCATGGTGTAACTACCTACATATTACCTGTTCACGATGGTGATTGAGTAATCATTCGCTCCCATGCAAACCAAGCCATTTAATTGAGGCATTGTCATTCGCACTTATGTATCAACATTATTGCTGGATCACTTTTCTTTCCTGAGAATGGTACTTTTGCATGTATCTACAAATTTCCCAACTTTAGAGGACATGTTATGAGAAGAAATGGATTGGAGAACTTAGTGACAACTGGCAAGATCGAAGGGAACAGACCAAGAGGAAGACCGAGAGGAAAATACCTGGATGGCTTGGCCACATGGCATGGACGAGACAGGAACACTGAGCTGATCCACGACACTGGTGATCGAGTGAAATGGCGAGTCATGACCGCCCACGCTTTCCGGCATGGCACATGATTGATTGATTGATTAGTATTAGGCAAAGGTCAAACCTCGATTGACAAAGAACACTGACTCACAAAGGACCCCCCCCCCCCCCAATCCCCCCTCTCCCGGTAAGCTGTCCGGGGTTTAGACACAGGTAACAAAGAAGGAACGTGTGTATTCCCTCCTTGATGGTTTTGTGAAGATTAATTATTTTGGCCCTGTTTTCCCCCGATATGTGTTTGAACGAAAGATGGTGCAACATTATTACTGGCAATACCACTAATAATGGTTGATTGAGTTTAGTGGTACACATTAGGGATATAGAACTATCTGTGAAAGTATGTGTTTGAACATGTGTATGAAGTGTGAACTTGATGGGAATTGCGTCTTACTTAATCTGCGATTAGTTGGGAAACTTTCCGTTGAAAAATGTGTGCTAGTATGTGTGCGAATATTGTGCGGTGATTGTGAGTGGCCGAGTTTCGGCTAGACCATATAATGTGTCTATATTCAGCTAATGCTATGAGTGATTTAGTGTATTTGTTTTTTTTTTTGTCAGCCAGGCTCTGCAGCCCTTGATTGATAAGAAGAAGATAGCCCTCTTAAGAAACAAGGAAAGACCTACGCGTAACACTCTGAGTGAGCTAAAGCAAGCTAGGAAGGATGTGCAAAAGGCTGCCAGGCAGTGTGCAAATAATTATTGGATCAAGTTATGTGAGTCCATTCAAATCGCAAGTGATAAGGGAAACATCAGAAGCATGAATGAAGGAATAAAGAAAGCCTGTGGTCCAGTGATCAAAAGAAGTGCACCATCAAAAACCTTGACTGGAGAAATCATAACTGATAAGAAACAGCAGATGGACAGATGGAGCTTTACTCAAGTGAGACCAAACTAGCGGATGATGCCCTCAACGCCATAGAGGCTCTACCAACTCTTGACCACCTGGACACACTTCCCACCATAACAGAAGTTAAGTGTGCTATAAATGAACTTGCATCTGGCAAGGCTCCAGGTAAGGATGGGATTCCAATAGAGGTTATCAGGAGTGGGCAAGACACACTCACTATACAGATCCACCAGCTAATAGAGCTATGCTGGCGAGAAGGACAAGTCCCACAGGATTTCAAAGATTCAGAGCATCATAACACTGTACAAGAACAAGGGCGACTGCAACAACTATAGGGGTATCTCACTTCTGTATATTGTTGGAAAAATATTTGTCAGAATTGTTCTGCGCAGACTTCAAGTCCTAGGAGATGAAGTTTACCCCGAATCACAGTGTGGCTTTCGACAGAACCGGTCTACCATTGATATGATATTCTCATTGCGACAAATGCAAGAAAAATGCCGTGAACAGAATCAACCACTGTTTATTGCCTTCATCGACCTCACAAAGGCATTTGATTTGGTCAGTCGTGAGGGTCTGTTCAAGGCACTAAAGAAGATTGGCTGCCCACCAACTCTTCTGTCCATTGTGGAGTCGTTCCACACAGGCATGAAAGGTATAATTAAGTTTGATGGTGCAACTTCTGAAGAGTTTGAAATCAAGAGTGGAGTTAAGCAAGGTTGTGTACTAGCTCCCACCCTCTTTGGAATATACTTTTCACTTCTACTGAAATATGCCTTTCGTGATCAGGATGGTGGTATATACATTCACTCACGCTCAGATGGCGGCCTCTACAATGCTCAGAGATTGAAGGCCAAGACCAAAATTAGGAGGGTACTGATCAGAGAGTTGCTTTTTGCAGATGATGCTGCAGTTACGACCCACTCTGAGGAAGAATTGCAATGTCTACTATCTGCATTCTCCAATGCTTGTTCTGAATTTGGTTTAACAATTAGCAAAAAGAAGACACAGATTATGTCACAAGGTGCACATGGGGTACCATCAATCTTTATTGACGACGCCGAACTAGAAATGGTAGACCATTTTACATATCTAGGATCAGTGGTAAATAGCAAATTATCCCTAGATCAGGAAATCAACATCCGGATTGGTAAGGCAGCAACAACAATGAACAGGTTAAGAAAATGAGTCTGGGAGAACAGGAAGCTTACTGCCAAAACAAAAGTCCTTGTCTATCAAGCCTGTGTCCTTAGTACTCTTCTTTATGGCAGTAAAACCTAGACAACTTACTCACACCAAGAGAAACGTTTAAATAGCGTTCATATGCGGTGTCTGCGAAGAATTCTTGGTATTAAGTGGCAAGACAAAATCACAAATACTGAAGTATTGGAAAGATCAGGTTGTGTGAAGGTTTATTCCATGCTCAGTCTTCGTAGACTTAGATGGGTAGACTATCTTAGGAGGATGGATGATGGTAGAATACCAAAGGACATCGTTTTTGGTGAATTACAGATGGGTAAGAGATCTCAGGGTCGGCCTCTACTACGATACAAAGATGTGTGTAAGCGAGACATGATTGATACAGGCATTGATAAAGCACAGTGGGAGTATGTCGCCTCTGAACGTGTTGCATGGAAGGCAAAGATCATAAATGGAATAAAGACAAAGGAGAAAATTATTGCAGATAAGTTTCACACCGAGTGTGTGAGACGTAAGATAGTGCATGATGGTGGAAATGGCCACATGTTCACATGCACCCACTGTGAACGAACACTTACAGCGCGAATTGGCCTTATCAGTCATATTCGCTACCGCCATAGGTAAAAGTTATTATGCCTTGTTAAAGCACAAACTATCGTCTGTCAAATCGGCAAGGTGTCAATATATTCATATATTGTTTATTGTGGCTGTAGGTATTGTGTTTATGAAGATTGCTTTGTATATGTCAGTTTTCTTTGTGTGTGTGTGTGTGTGTGTGTGTGTGTGTGTGTGTGTGTGTGTGTGTGTGTTTCTATTAGCTGTTGTAATGCGGTCTTAGTGGCTGTGATTGTTGGGCATAAATAACAAATATGTTCCTCTGTTTCATGATTGTTGTGTCTGCATATTTGGCATGGTGCTATTTGCTTTGATCTCTGTGCTGCCCTTGCTGTGGTTGGGGTAATATTGAAAATTAGTCTATATATTACTTCCTTCGCTTCGCATGTGATGTGTTTGTTGTGTAAGTTAGTGAAGGTACAGCAATAATCTTTAATATAATATTTGTATCCTCTTTTGATTCTCAGGTGTAGTATTGGTGCTTGTTGTTTCACTAAGTATTTGTATATCTTCTTGGTTGTCTGTTGTGTTAAATTTTCATTGCTTTGTATTGCTTGCATACATATTCTGTAGAATTGCGGTAGTGTGCCGTAATAGTGTGGTGTTGTTTTGTTTATTTTCCTGAGCCTGTGTAGTTTAATTGCAATGTAGTATAATGCTAGTGAGTGTTAGTCTGGATGATTGATGATGGGTCCTATATGAATGATTCTTAAAGCTTGTCTTTTTGTATTTAGGTCTTGTAGAGCTAGTCCCCCTTGCTTCTTCTCTTGTATTAATGCTTTGTGTTGTATACTGTGAATTGTGTTGCTGAAGATGAAATGTCTCTGATGTGTTTGTTTATGTCTGTGATTGTCTGTTTTGGAGGGTCACTGTAGCTAAATATATTATCTTTGGAATGATGAAGGTGCTTAAAATCGTGCTTCTTTCAAATATTGTTGATGTTTTGTATTTGTACGTTTGTATTATGCCAATGATTTGTTTTATCACAGATTGCCATGTTTCTGTGTGTGTTTTTCTTTGATCGCATGAAAATGTGATCCCATATATTTTCATGTTATCTGTTACTATTAGGTCCGGGGGGAATCAGCTTTATTCTTCCACTTCCCCAGACCCATTATTTTAGACTTCTGTATGTTTATTTTGGCCTCACTTCCTTCACCAAACTGTCTGAAGGTGTGAAGTATGTTCGTTATTGAAGTGTCGGTTGCAGGGAAGACAGCGGTGTCATCTGCAGAACCAATTAATTACGCTCCCTAAACCCTTGTAAAATGTACTTTTAATGTTAGTGTCCTGTCTAATTTCTTCTAAGGGTGGCTCTAGTGTGCGTACATATAGGATTGGTGATAGTGGACACCCTTGTCTGACAGATCTTGTGATCCTGAAACTGGCAGTGAGTGAGTGATTCAGCAGTACCTTACTTTCCGGATTTTTATACAATATTTCTATCCACTGTCTATAGTACTGTCATATGTTACAGTTTGCAAGTGTTTTGTGTAAGTATGAGTGTGTAATTCTGTCAAAGGTCTTCACCTGGTCTAAGGACATGAGGGAGGATTGGCAGTCTTTCTGGTGGGTGTATGTGATTAAATCTCTAATGAAGTGTGTATGTTGGTGTATGTTTCTGTGTTTAACACTGCACTTTTGGTCTTGTGTATGAGTGATGGCGTGAAAGTTGCAAGTGAAATATTTCAGCCATGTTAAAAGACATGATACTCTTATAAACACCACACTGGAAGGCAAGGTTGAGGGCAAGCGAGCAATAGATAGACAACGATACAAGTGGGAAGATAACATCAAGAGATGGACGAATATCACAGCAAGACAGAATGTATAGTCAAGGCGAGAGACAGACGGTGTTGGAGATCCATTGCAGCCAACCTTCATTGTGGAGACGGCACCTGATTGATTGATTGATTGATCGGTAACTGCAATTCCATAGAAAAACGTACAGTATCCTTTAGAACAGTGGTTCTCAGCCGGTGGGGAATCTCGCCCCCCCCCCCCCCCCGGAGGAAGTTTAGGGTTTCCGGGGGGAGGGAGGGGGGCCATTAAGTTTATTTCAAGATCGCGTTAATACAAGAACCGATTACTTGATATTGATTTTTCCTCCATGCTTTACGGTTCTGTACTTCTTGCCCTTCTGAAATTCGTTGTATACTGTAAGTAGACCCGCAAATCACGTCTTATGTAGACGTCTAGGCTTGTTCTAGTATGTGTTATTAAATTTAGCTTCCATTTATGCTATACTGTGTAGGGGTGGGGGATTTATTGGAAGAAGTGCGAAATGGGGGGGGGGGGGGGGGTGAGCGTATCACATCGCACAAAGGCACTCTAGCTCCTTCATACGCACTCAAGAAAACATCAGTCGTGCATAAGGTACTTCTATCATTTATTTCAGGCGAACCTGATATAATTACACGGTATACACAGGCGGTGGCTTCATTACATAAATATACAGATGCCGCCTTACATACGCTTATAGCACACAGTCAATTACACAAGTTCTACACTCGCTATCTTCAAACTAGCACTCTCGCAAGCTAAGCATTTGCTCTCGAAAACACAAGTGTCCTCCCCTGAAACTGTCTGGGTCCCGTCTGGCGTTCCCAAGCTGGTTGGCTGGACTTGTCGTACTTGACTCCTTGCCGTCCGTAAACCCCGTGCTGTCTTAGCAGTCTCGTTGTACTGCAGTCCGTCCGTGCTAAGGTGGGTTATTCAGTGTACTGACGTCTAGTCCGTTCAGGGCAGTGTCCCGTGAACTGGCGTCCCCTCCTAACACCCGGTCTGGTCCTGCCGGTGTCCTGTCTATGACACGTCTGTGCCCCCACCTAAGTCCTGTCTCCACCTTATCTACTGTCCTGTAGATGTCCTGTCTTATGACCACTCTGTGTCCTGACTTTTGTCCTGTCTCTACTCTATCGCCATACTGTAGATGTCCTTATCTATAAAACCTACTGTAGTTTCTTCTGGCGATACCAGCCCTTCTATTTATCAGAGTGGAACGTCGCGTTGTGCATCCAAGTACGAGTGTACCAGATGCTCCTCCAGTTCCTCTTTCTCGATTCAGATGTTGCCGGATCGTGGCTGTTCGAACAAGTATCTTGAGAATTGGAATGGCACGCAGAAAAATTGCTCACTGCGTTCTTTGTCTGTTTCTGCAGAATCTTTCTGCTCTGCAGAGGGTGCTGTGTCTGGCTTTGAGGTGCTGCCACATCTCTCGTAGGTCCTCTTTCTCACTTACATCTGCCTTTTAAAGTCGTTTCCGGACAGCTTTCTTCCTCACTCTCACCTCAGCGATTAGCTTTTGTCGCTGCTCATCTGTGGGCTGGTAACCTTCTTCCTCTCACTGTCACCAAATTGACGGAGGCCGTGGAGGTATACAATTTCTCCAAGCCTTTCTATTTTCTCGTTAACTTGTGTCTTCATCAGTTCTTCATCCAGTGCTTGGGACAGTATGTTCTCTAGTCGATCCCATTCCTCCCTTTCGCAAGCTGGCGGGAACTTGATCTTCACGCCTTCTACCGCCAGAAAGGTGCTCGGTTGCACCGCCATAACGATCAACATGAATATTCTCAGCACTGTGGGGTTCGCCCTGGCTGAGATCTCCTACCGACTCACCTGCCCCACATCAGTGACAGAGCGACTTTGATTATCCCGTGGTGCACTTGTGCACTTCTTAAGCCCCACGTGAATTCGCATCCCCCGCTGCAAGATGAAGCATTTGCCACAGACACACGGCCAGCCCGGACGTGAGGCTGGAGTCAAAGTCAGTGTGTCTTTCCGAATTGTTACCGTTAGGGCACCAGTGGATACATCATTCTCTCTGTTTTGAGCGACTTGGGTTTTAACCAGCATTACTGGTTGTCTCACCGGTCTGCTGTCGACCCCCCTGTTTCCAGTGAGGTCAATTCGACACTGCACTGCAGCAGCGCCAGTCTTTCCAGGGCGTCAATCTATCTTTCCAGACTGTCTGATGGGCTGGGCCATATCAATCAATCAATCATGTGCCATGCCGGAAAGCCTGGGAGGTCATGACTCGCCATTTCACTCGATCACCAGAGTCGTGGATCAGCTCAGTGTTCGTTCTCTACCATGCCATGTGGCCAAGCGATCCAGGTATTTACTTCTCGGTCTTCCCCTTGGTCTGTTCCCTTCGATCTTGCCGGTTGTCACCAAGTTCTCCAATTAATTTCTTCTCATAATATGTCCAAAAAATGTTGACTGTCTACGTCTAATTTCTCTAATCAATTTACGATGTTCATTTGTCTCCTGTAGTACTTGGTCATTGGTTTTTCTGTCTGTCCATGGTATTCTTTGCATTCTTCTCATATATCAGTGGTAACAACTCCGCAGGTGAGCAAGCAAGACAGGAGGCTTCTGATCATCTGAGTAATCATTTGCTCTCATACTCTAGTATTCTCATTCACAGTGAGAGAGAGAGAGAGAAAGAGAGAGAGAGAGAGAGAGAGAGAGAGAGAGAGAGAGAGAGAGAGAGAGAGAGAGAGAGAGAGAGAGAGAGAGAGAGAGAGAGAGAGAGAGAACAATATATATTTAATTATTTAATCCAAATCTAGACGTGATGAATACGCTGTGGAACGAGAGAAGGAGGTGCTGAGAAAGAGGATAAAGAAAGAATTTTTTTTTCAAACGTACTTCAGATATCGCCTTGTTTTAAAGGCTGCCACACACACACACGCGCACACACACACATATACGCGCATGCAAATACTTGCACCTACACACACACACCTGCACCTACAAACAAACGCATACATGTTGTTTGTCCATCAAGAATGATGATCACAATTCATTTCATCCAGTGGGGTTTAAAGCATGGAGCCGTGAGTTCTAAGATGGCTGATAAGGTCTATTTTGGCTCGAAATGTTCTTTGACAATGTGGACAAAAAATGCTTGACGTTTCTGGAGGAGGATTTCCTGCAGTGGTTTTTCTGTCCTGCCTTTTCTTTACAGCTCTTTCAGTCCTGGCTGCCTCATACGTGACTGCACCCTTGCGTAATGATGCACGCCACGAATTTTGGTCTCTGGCTGCAGTCTCCCAGGTGTCATGATGAATTCCAAAAGCATTCAGTGAGATTTTCAGAGTGTCTTTAAAGCGTTTCCTCTGGCCACCCTGGGAGCGTTTACCACAACGCTCGCTCGCGTAAAAAAAAATTCGTTTAGGGAGCCTGTGATCTGGCATGCGAGTCAAGTGACCAGCCCAGCGAATCTGATTCTTCATCAGTAGAGTGTGGATAATGGGCATGGACACTCTTTCTAGTACTTCAGTGTCTGAGATCTTGTCTTGTCATTTAATCTTCAATAGCTTCCTAAGGCAGACTGTGTAGAAGTGATTTAATTTCCTAGCGTGTCGCTGATAAACAGTCCAGGTTTCACAAGCATATAGCAGTGTGGATAATACAACTGCTTTGTAAACTTTCAGCTTTGTATGCAGGCCTATTCCATTTCTGTCCCATACATTTTTGTACAGTCTGCCAAAGGCAGCGCTGGTCTTGGAGATTCTTGCATTCACTTCATCATAAATTGTGGCAGCTTGTGACACAGTGCTGCCAAGATAGGTGAATTTGTCCACACCACTTAGTCTATGACTATTCACTTTGATATTCGGCACAGTGTGATTGTTCCCTGGAGTTGGCTGGTACATAACTACAGTCTTCTCCAAGTTGATATTGAGCCCAAAGTTGGCACAGGCGTGTGAGAAAGCTTAAACATTGTGTTGCATGTCTGCCTCTGAGTTGGCATATAGAGCGCAATCATCAGCAAACAGGAGCTCTCTGACGGTGTCACTGTTAATTTTGGTTTTAGCTTTCAGCCTTCTGAGATTGAATAACTTTTCCTCCATGCGGTAGTTGATGTCTATTCCAATGTCGTCGTTCTCGAAGGCATTCATCAACATGGCTGAAAACATGAGGCTGAACAGTGTTGGTGCCAGGACACACCCTTGCTTCATCCCATTGGTGACAGGAAAGGGCTCAGACAGTTCACCATTTTCCTGTACTCTTGCCTGCATACCATCATGAAATAGCTGCAATATTTGGACAAACTTTCGTGGACAGCCATATTTTGCCATAATCTTCCACAGTCCTTCTCTGCTGACTGTATCAAAAGCCTTGGCAAGGTCAATGAAAGTGGAGAACATTTCGCAGTTCTGTTCCTGACATTTCTCTTGCAGCTGCCTTGCAGCGAAAATCATGTCAACAGTTCCTCGTTCTTTTCTGAAGCCACATTGACTCTCAGGAAGAAGACCTTGATCGAGATGGGCCGTGA
The DNA here is from genome assembly GCA_014155875.1 of Cepaea nemoralis. Lineage (NCBI taxonomy): Eukaryota > Metazoa > Mollusca > Gastropoda > Stylommatophora > Helicidae > Cepaea > Cepaea nemoralis. The sequence continues at coordinate 801,637 of JACEFZ010027752.1, forward strand.
GGCTATTGAGAAGAATTCTGGCGAGTATCTTCCCTGCAATTGAAAGCAAGGAGATGCCTCGGTGGTTGTCACAGGATTGGCGGTTTCCTTTACGTTTGTAAAGGTAGACTATTGACGCGTTCTTGAAATCTTGTGGCATGGTCTCGTTCACCCATATGTTTGTAAAGACTTAGTGAAGCTGCTCTGTTAGGACCGGCCCACCTGCCTTGCATATATCTGCTGGGATGGAGTCCGGACCAGGTGCCTTGCCGCTGGGGAGTTGCTGGATGGCTTTTTTTACTTCCACTATGGTTGGCAGGTCATCAAGAGTATCATTAGTGGGAATTTGAGGAAGGCAGTTGATGGTTTCATTATCGAATAACGACGTTGCATTTAAGATGTTTCTGAAATGCTCTGCCCAGCGTTGAAGGATTTCTTTCTTATCAATGTTCCCCCATCTGCACCGAGGAGAGGAACTATGCCTGGTGATGTAGGACCATAGACTGCTTTCAGTGAGTCGTAGAAGTGTTTCTTATCATGTCTGTCAGCAAAACCTTGAATTTCATCAGCGTTGCTGCTCAATCAGGAGTCCCGCATGTGCCGAAGTTTCTGCTGTAGTACTCTCTGAATGTTCTTGAAGGCATCTTTATTTTATGTTGACTTCGGGTCATTCAAATGTGCCTTGCGGAGAAAATGTTTCTCGGCCAGCAATTGGTTTATGTCTTCGGAAGTTTCATCAAACCAATCTTTATGCTTTCTAGGGGCTTTACCCAGGATTTCCATAGCAATGTTGTAAGTTATGTCCTTTAGGGCTCTCCACTCTGTTTCTGTATCCTGTTTCGCTGCAGCGCTGGGCTTGAGGCGGTCTTGAGGACGCCGTGGTGGTTTGATGTGTATGTTTATTTTCGAGATAATGAGACGATGGTCTGTCCAACATTCGTCACCACACATGGATTTTGTCACCCTAACGTCTTGTCTGCCACTCCTCCATCCACGATGACCTATTTCTCATGGGAAGACGGAAAATTGTGTTGGTAATCAGGAGATCATGTTCGGCACAGGTCTGAAGGAGGAGGAGTCCATTGCTGTTACAATTTCCGACTCCGTGCTTTCCAATAATGCCACTCCAAGAGGTGGTGTCCGTGCCTACTCTGGAATTGAAATCCCCAAGGAGTATAAGTTTGTCTCCTCTGGGAACAGATGTTAATACATTGTACAGCTCCTCATAGAACTTCTTCTTGACATCATCTTCATTGGTCATAGTTGGTGCGTAGACACTCGCGATGGTTGCATGCTTCCTTCCCTTCAGCAGGGGCAACTTAATGGTCATAAGCCTGTCGTTTATAGCCTTTGGAAATCCAGCTAGTCTGTCAACCAGGGCCGACTTGATGGCAAATCCCACACCGGATTGGCGTCTTTCCTCGCTTTTCCTTCCACTCCAGAAGAATGTGTAGCCGGCACCTACTTTACAGATTTGACCTTCTTCTGCAAGTCGTGTCTCGCTCAAGGCTGCAATGTCGATGTTGTACCTGCCCAGCTCTCTCCCAATCAGTGATGTTCGTCTCTCTGGACACGACGCACCGTCTCTATCAAGTAGGGTGCATACATTCCAAGTTCCGATTGTTAAGGGAATATGGTTTGCTCTTTTAGCTTTACCTGTTTTTTCTTTGTTTGTATTTCGACCGGTTGCTGGTTAGGCATGCAGAAGCATACATATGTGACTGCCAACGATAAAGCCACACATTTGTTTAAATAGACTCAACAGCAATTCTATTTGCAAGAGAAAATGAAATTAAAGAAAGTTTACACATTTCAGTCAGGAAAAATAGTAGATAGTTTCTATTTGAACATCAGTAAACATAAGTTTCTGTTATATGTAAGGAAATTTAACCGTGCCTTGATTCTGCAAGTCCAAACTAATTTTCTGTATTCTGCTAGTGTTTGAAGTAGTTTTGTGTGTGTGTGTGTGTGTGTGTTTGGATGTTTTAACAAGCGTGTTCAGAAAAATTGCCTTGTAAATGTCTGTTTGTTTGCCTGTGTTGTTTGTATTACTTGTTGTAGAGTTTCCACTGCATCTGTAACTGTTTGACATGTGTGAAATATGTGTTGTTCTGTCTCTTGTGCGTTGTTCCTGCATAGTTGGCATTTTCCTATTTGTCTGGATCTGAATGCTACATTAGGTATTACAGAAGTCATATTAAAAATCAGTCTGTAAGTTACTTCTTTCGCCTTAGGTGTGATGTGTTTGTTGTGTAAGTTGGAAAAAGCACATTTTTCCTACCTTACTTTAGCTCACTCAGAGTTAATTAGTTAGTTAGTCGCAGTTCCAACTTCACAGTAACGGGTCGTCCCCACTCACTCAGAGTGTTACGCGTTGGTCTTTCCTTGTTTCTTAAGAGAGCTATCTTCTTCTTATCAATCAAGGGCTGCAGAGTCTGGCTGTTTGCCGCAAACCAGTACTGCCTCTTATGATCCACAGTGCCGAAAACCCCTACGGCAGTTTTATAAAGAGTTTCCTTACGTTTACTTCACTTTTCACTTACTGTACAATTTTCTGGTGTATCAGTGAAATCATCTTCAAGTTGCTGTTGAACTTGAAAGCACTTTTCAGGATCGTGAGTGTTAATAATATTAATCCTGGGGCTAGATTTTTGTTTAGCTTTGTAGATTCTCTTTGGTCTCAGTCTAACCCTTGCAACAACCAAAGAATGATCCGTATCACGGTCAGCACTGTGGTAACTTCGAGTCAATGATATATGGTTCAGATGTTATCTCCGTGTGATGATGAAGTCCAGATGGTGCCAATGGCCGGATCTTGGATGTTTCCATGTGACCTTATGCAGCTCTTTTGTTTTAAAAAAGGAGTTTGTAATACATAGGTCATTTCTGGTGCAATGCTCCAGCAGCCTTTGCCCATTTTCATTCAAGCGACCGATGTTGTATTTTCCAAAGCACACTTGCCATGAACTCGGTTCACACGAGCATTGAAATCACTGAGCATATAAATGTAGTCCGATTTTGGAGCTGCCTTGATCACGGAGTCTAATTCCTCATAGAACGAATCTTTCACATCATCAGAGGAATCGAGTGTCTGTTCATATGCAGTAATAATGGTGGCAAACCCACAAGAGGTTGCCAAGCGCAGGGGTAATAGTCTTTCATTTCCTCCTGCTGGAATTTCAATCATTCCCAGTAGCGAATTCTTCACTGCATAGCCAACACCGTGTTGCCTTTTTTCTGCCTGCCCTCTACCCTTCTAAAAAAAGGTGTAATTGTTTTCCCTGAGTGACCCTTCCTCAGCGAGGTGAGTCTCCTGCAGGCCAGCAATATACATATTAAGACGATTGAGTTCGGCATCAATCACAACCGTTTTTCTCACATCGTCAATATTGGTCAAGTCAGTGGTAAATCCTGGACACATGGTTCTCACGTTCCAGGTTGCAAGCTTTAGCTTGAAGTTTCTATTTTTCTTTTTATTAGTACCTGGTGCATTGGTTCTACAGCCTGCGATCCCGATTTTGTCCCAGCTCCAAGCACCCATTGAAGCAGGCAGGCTGTGGCGGATCAGCATCAAATTGACTGGGGGCTGCCCAGCTTGAGGCGGGCGGTAGCTGATCAGTGACACCTGTAGGTGTCTTCCACCGTCAGAAGCAACGCGTGGAGCCCCATGTCTACGCCAATTGACAGGGACTTATAACCCGTAGCAGTTGCCTCTCGCTTTGATTCCGAGACCGGTTAAGACCAGGGATGGAGTTATTGCCTCTCCATAGCATAAAGTCTGGGCTAAAATATAGATATTATGTGTTGCCCATGCAGCATGATCCCTCTCTCGGCCTGCCTAGTTCACTCCAGAGGAAAGGTCACACCTCTACATCTGGAACAAGACAAGCTGCAGAAGCTGCCGGATCAGCAAAGCAATGCTCTAACTGTCCGCCTGTCGGAGCTTCGATCCTACACCAGCTGCCAACCAAGGCTTAGGGCCTGGTCTGCCCTGCCGTGACATTTTGTCTTTAGGTTGCATTTCCTCGCACCAGGGTAAGGCTTGTACCCTCCCAATTACGCTCTTCCGCTAGAAGCCGTTGGCACAATGTGGGGTGTCTGGTTTGGTAAGCGCCGCCCATCGTTCGGCGCTAACAGAAAGCAGGTAGTACCGTCTACTGTTATACGGTAGCTCAGTCATATCTGACTAAGACATGACACCACAAACACAAATACACTGCATAAAACCAGTGTCATTTTACATTTGCAAACACAAACATATACATTGCATAAAACCAGTGTCATTTTACATTTGCAAACACAAACATATACATTGCATAAAACCAGTGTCATTTTACATTTGCAAACACAAACATATACACTGCATAAAACCAGTGTCAGTTTACACTTGAAAACACAAACATATACACGGCATAAAACCAGTGTCATTTTACACTTGAAAACACAAACATATACACTGCATAAAACCAATGTCATTTTACATTTGCAAACACATACATATACACTGCATAAAACCAGTGTCATTTTACTTTTTCAAACACAAACATATACACGGCATAAAACCAGTGTCATTTTACACTTGAAAACACAAATATACACTGCATAAAACCAGTGTCATTTTACAAACACAAACATATACATTCATATACATGTGACAATATTATATTCATGTTTGAGTAATCATTTGCTCCCATGCAGCCCAAAACCATTTAATAGAAAACTCTTTCACCCTCCAGGTTTCTTCATTCACACTGATAGCTTTGTTTTTTTCTTTTTAGAAAAATTGTATACATTAAAGTATGTATTTACAAGGTGTAATGTGTTATTTTTTTTTTAATTTTTTTTTTGCTTGTTTGTTTGTGTATATCACAGAGTGTTGTATTTTGTTAGTGTTATGTGACACATGCGCGAGTCCAAACAATACATAAATATATACTTATGATAATGTGACATCTATGGCATAGTGCATGTACACACGCCCTTCCTGCATATGCTTCTCTTCCACCCGTATCCTCTTTTTTTTCATGCGCCTCTAGTCATAATCAAAACAAATATAAACGCATTCCTGAGTGCATTCTATATGACACATCACCAAAACTGTCCCATCCAGAGAAGTATATTAGGTGGCGTTTGCAGCTCGCGCGCGACAGATAGATAGACATATTTTGAGAGAGAGATTGAGATTGAGAGAGAGAGAGAGAGAGAGAGAGAGAGAGAGAGAGAGAGAGAGAGAGAGAGAGAGAGAGAGAGAGAGAGAGAGAGAGAGAAATGTGCCTGTTAAATTGGCCTGTATACGAGAGAGTACTATGTCACATCCATATATCATATCCTATGTACTATGTACAGTTGAGCTTGACTCTAGTCCGACTTTGTGAAGACACATGAATCGGTGTAGCATAGGTGGGAGCGCAAGCGCAATTGAAATACCACTACTTTTATCGTTTCTTTACTTATTCAGTCAGCGGTAGAAATTTGCCCGCAACAAACGAGCAATATCTCCGGCGGGCCTATTCTCGCTGGTCGCGAGAGCCGCACAGTGGAAGGACGGGGCGGGAGATTTGCTCTCAACAGACGAGCAAAATCTCTTGCAATATCTGCGACGGGCCTATTCCCGTTGGTCTCGGGATCCGCAAAAGTCAGGCGGGGAGTCTGACGGTAGTACACGCTTTACAAGGTCCGGACACTTGTGATTGACAGATGTGCGTCCTATGGTACAGGAGCGTACGAGGCCCTCACCCCTGGGACTTGGCTGAAAGTCTCTAAGTCGGGTCCCTTGGGTTCCAGGGTCTGGCCATCACTCGCCACCTGCTCGTGGAGGCGAGGTCTCGGAGGTTTGACGCTGTGCCGCCAGCGTCTGCAGCCTACCCTGTGCCAGAAGTATTGGTTACACAGGGCAAGGCCGAGAGAGGGAACATGTCGTTTGGGCACCATATGTTTCTCTGAAGCTCTACCCAGGCATTGTGATGGAATATTTGGCCACATTCCAACTCACATACTTTGGTTTGTCAAGACTGCAAGGTGCCACCTGTCAGGGTTTTGCGTAAGGCAAGAAATGTAGCTCGTTTACTGACAAGTGAGATACTAAATATTACTATTAAATAACTCGACGTGAATACCCGATGATATAATTCGCACTCTTTATTCGCGCAATGCACTCATCAGAAACAATACAGGCATCGCGCAATCATAATTCACAATATCATTATATCATAAATACAATCAATCAAAGAATACATCAATGCAATCCACTTACAAGTCAAACACACCAGGCGTTCAGTCTCCAACAGTCATACAGGCTAGCTATCAATGCTTGCTCAAACACTCAGGCCTCATTCAATCGCGTCCGTCCAGTACGGCTCCCAAGCCCTGTCTGACCAGCCGTTCAGCATACACGTTAGTTGGGGTCGAGTCACCTTGCGTGACCCACAATGTTCACGCTGTGTTCCCGCTGACCCACGACTGCTTAGCGTCGCTCAGTGTTGAGCCCGGCTGGGCTTCTCTGGCGCTGTCGAAGACGCCGCGTTATAACTGTAGTGTTTAACATAGCTCAGCGTTGAGCTCGGTTGCATTGCCTGGCGTTGGTACAGACAACGCGTTGCAACTCCGGGTGAGAATCTGACACTCTCCACCCCCTTTTTCATGAAAGGTTTTCCTTTCATGTACTCTATATAGCTGTTATTTACCTTGTCAGAATCGAACTTTGTACTTCATCTGACATAAATCTTTGATTGTTATTAATATGTACAGGTGATTAGCAAACAATATGCATACAATCGTTATGCTTAACCATCAAGTACACCCGTCAAGTACAATCACTTTGATGGATATTACCTCGCTGTATTCTGACACAGCCAGTCCGGTAGGTTACGGCTAACTCGCCCCTACCTCTCAACCAAAAAACAAAAATTCCAAATCGTCAGGTCAGACCGTGAGTATCTACCTGTAAGATAACTCCAACATTAGACCTCTAACCTTATTTAATCAGAGTGTCCAATGAAGGTCTACAGTTTTGGCAATTCTCTCCATACACAAATGACGTCACATTGACGTGTTACCCATCAGGCAAACATGTTGATAGTTTCAATACATATTTACACATCACCAACAGTTTTTAGTTATGTCCCTTGGTTATAATACAAAAGTTTAGGGACGGTAATTTTATCATGCTTTCAACGAAATGAATTACAAGTAAAATTTCAGTTCTTAGTGTCATAATTTGATACTTATTGACAAAAGTGCACAAAAGGTCACTGTTGTGAAAAAGTAAATCAAGTTACGATGCTGAGATTACATCTAACAAAAATCAACATATACAATTCCTGTATATGGAAATATTTCATACCCAAAGTTTCATACAATTGTCATAGATTTATGAACATTTTAGTATCGTCTGCTAACTTTCAAATTAATATGCAAATATACCGGAAGTGTACAGCCTGTGTTGTTCCACAAATGTGTTATGTTGACATTCACATCAAGGTCTTCCGTTCTAGATGGACTTTAAACAAACGGAGCAACCAGTTGTTGTCATCAGCTGTTGGATAGTTTCTTCCGTGTTCTTCTCGGATTAGGTTGTCACGGTCATCATTCGTACTTGTTAAAACGCCGTGGACTCATCTTTGTGCGTGTACTCAGGATTATTTGACGCTGTTCAAGTTCGGTAAGTCTTTGGGTCCTGTAGTACTGTCATGTGACACTTGTGGTGTCTGTTTCTTATAATATTACATATTTACAATACTATTCACATTCTTTCACATATCTCACAGTTATACGACACATTCATTCACATAATAATAATATCTACACAATTTATTTACTATGGGAGATTAAATCTTCCCTATCACATCATTCTTCACAGCGTTACTGACATGATGTCACAATTGGCTGTGGTTTTGAGCACTATTTAATTTGCAGTTTATACACCATTTGCAGTGTGCTCGGGTGTTACATGGCTACTGGGTAAGTCGTATGGACATCTAGATAGAAGATCGGCCAGTGAGTTTTGTGAGCCTCTTATATGTCATGACTTCGAAGCTAAAGTCCTGCAGAAGAAGGGACCATCTTGCCACTTTGTGGTTACTTGGAGTTACTCTGGTGATAATCGTCAATGGACTATTGTCTGTCTCTACAATGAAATGTTTTCCTAACAGAAATCTTGAAAGTTTACGTACCGAAAACACAAGAGCGAGGGCTTCAAGTTCCGGCGTGCTGTAATTCCGTTCCCTGGTGTTCAGTTTTCGAGAGACGTAGTATACAGGGTACAAGATTTGGTCGTGTTCTTGAAGAAGCACCCCTCCAATGGCTACGGAGCTCGCATCACATCTTAACCTGAAAATAGTGCTAAGATCGGGTAATTTTAGAATAGGTTCACTAGAAAAATAAGCTAATACTTTCGCAAATGCAGGCCTTAAACATTCGCTGTTCACAATGACATTAGGTTGTTTATTTGTTAGTAAATCAGTGAAACATTTGGTCAATTCAGCAAAATGAGGAATAAATTGTCTATAATAATTTAAAAGACCTAACACACTTCGCAACTCTTTCTTGGTTGTCGGAAGCGACAATTTCAAAATTCTGGATATGATGTTATCGTCAGTCGATATAAAGCCATTTGAGATCTTATAGCCCAAAAATGAAATTTCTTGAAAGGCTATATCGACTTTGGATGGTTTTACTGTCAGTCCATGTTGTCTAATCCTGTCGAATGTCTGCTGTAGTGCCTGTTATGTGGTCTGTCATGTTCTTTGTATGTATGCAAATGTCGTCCATGTACCAAATGATGTTAGAAATGTCTGTCAAAAGAAGTCTTGTCATTCTGACAAATGTGGCTGGAGCATTAACTAGCCCGAATGGTAATTTGCACCATTCGTATAGTCCCCAGGGTGTGGCAAATGCTGTCAGATGTATGCTGTCAGCATGTACAGGTATTTGCCAATAACCTTTTGTCATGTCAAGTTTAGTAAAGTACCGTGAGTCAGGCAGTTCAGTTAGTATGTCTTCACAGTTGCTCATTGGCTTCCTAAATCCAACTGTGTGATGCTGTTGAGTTTCCGATAGTCAACACAGAGTCTTATTGTGTTGTCCTTTTTCCTCACAATGACAATAAGGAGAACAAAAATGTGATTGTGAACGTCGGATGATATGGTTTGCTTCTAAATCAATAATTTCTTGGTGTAGTTTGTCTTTGTAGTGTATAGGAATGGAATATGGTCTGCATTTTATTGGGATGTCGGATGTCAAAATAATATGATGATGCACTAAGTCTGTCTGTCCTGGGTTGTTAGAAAAAAATCGTACTGTATTCTTGTAACACTTGTCTGCAACTGTCGGTCTGTGTCTGCGTCAGCTTAGGATTTACCTGTATGTCCTGTAGGTTGGTTGTCGTGTCAAGTACTGGTGTCGGTATCTCGTCAGTATCGTTGTCGTCTGTCTGGTCCACTATTGCTTGTGCTTGCTGTAGTCTCTACTTGGTCGTACTTCCCTGTGGTAATATGGTTTAAGCATGTTAATATGGAAAATCTTGTGTTTGTCCCTAACTGCAATTTCGTAATCTACTGTCGAAATTTGTCGTAACTCTTTAAACGGTCCTTGCCATGAGTCTGTGAGAAGATGTCTGTCACTTGGCAATAGAAGAAGAACGTCCTGCCCTGGCGTCAGAGTAATTGTTCTATTTCCTCTGTTAGCGTATTGTCGGTAGATAGCACCTATTTTTGTAGTGCTTCTTTCGCTAACACACATGATATCATGATTCTATCGCGCAATGATGTTACATGTTCAAACTATGAAATGGGTGTAGGTATAGTTTTACTTTCAGTCAACATAGACTGGTACAAAGATAATGGGCCGCGTGGTTTGGCACCATATACAATTTCAAATGGTGAGAATCCAGTGCTAGAATGGGGCACTTCCCTGTATGCAAATAAAATACCAGGCTCAAACACTCAGGCCTAATTCAATCGCGTCCGTTCAGTACGGCTCCCAGGACCTGTCTGACCAGCCATTCAGCATACACGTTAGTTGGGGTCGAGTCACCTTGCGTGACCCACAATGTTCACGCTGTGTTCCCGCTGACCCACGACTGCTTAGCGTCGCTCAGTGTTGAACCCAGCTGGGCTTCTCTGGCGCTGTCGAAGACGCTGCGTTATAACTGTAATGTTTAACATAGCTCAGCGTTGAGCTCGGTTGCATTGCCTGGCGTTGGTACAGACAACGCGTTGCAACTCCGGGTGAGATTCTGACACCACCCACTATGTACCGGTACTTCCGGTACAAATGGCGACGAAGAGACGCGTTTATTCTTCGGGGAGACGCTGTTTAGTGTTTTCCTGTGGATTATGTGGTGTTAACTCTATTCGTTTATTGGAAATGTTCAAAAGAAGCCACGGAAGGCAGGTGGTGGATGAAATTTTGAGGGCAGTCGGCAGATATTTCTTGGTTATGGTCTCAAGTTTCGCGACGGCAGGCAGAGGATCTCTTTCGTGAGACAATGGCTGTGGTCATCCTACCAGTACGGTTACTGCCATAGAGGAAAACACCGGCAAACTACCTCTTTAAAAGTGCCTAGTACATTATGATACGCCTAAAGACTGATCATCGCAAGACAAGGACAGGGACATTAAAATTAGCAACATGGAAAAACAAACAGGAAATGATTGTAGGAAACACCTGGTTTAAGCAACACCCTAGACTTTTATGGACATGGAGGAGTCCTCACAGCAGGATCAGAAAACAGATTGATTACATTCTGATTAGCAGAAGATTTAGAAACGCGCTAATAATAGCATATGACACCGGGTCTTGAACTGCAAACAGCTAGAAGAAGCCTCTGAACACTGTCTGAAGACTTGGTCATTCCTGGGGACTTGCACAAATCATAGTCTAGAATCGCGAGCCATTTTGGCCTCTTCTTCAACAGTGATTAGTTTTTCTGAATCATTCATTACACTGTGATCCACTGTAACCATCCTGGCATCCATGTAGACACGTTCTATTTCTGTAGTCATGGACGGGGCCACTCTATGAGTCTGCCTGACACAATGTAGGGCATCGGTATCTGCAGTCCTGGACCATATGAATCATTTGCACACTCTTCATCACACTTGCTTTCCTGATAGCCAGGCTCATTCATGGAGACAGGTGCCATCAAGTTGGTGACAGACAGACAAACTGACATTTTCCACTGTACAGAAGTGTGGGCAGTGGCAACTGGAGTAGCTTCCACATGTTCCAATGTCCCATACCTTAGACCAAGTAAACTTTCGAATATCCAGACAACTTGAGACTTTCCAGCCCCACATCTGCCATCTTAGCGGGACTCACTTCTGCTGGGTGTGCTAAATGTTGCTCGCAAATGTTTAGGTAAACGAAATATTTCGCATTCCCTAGCAATGTAGCAAAACGGACAAATCGCATAAAAGTTAGCGCATGCGCGATGTCTGTTCCAGTTAGAAAATGGAGACAATTCTTTTAATTCTACGAAAGATGTCAGATCAATCTTTTCATGTAGTGAAATGGATAACACTGTCCTTGTACACAATAGAGAATTAAACATAAATGTGAAACGTTAAAAGTTGATTATAAAATGTAATTAAGTACAAACTAAACACATTTTCTATAAGTAATCTAATAGTGTTATTATTGACATTATAAATTCTGACTGAACAATTGACTATTATATTTAGTAAGGAATACAAAAGTAATTTTAAAGTTAGTTAATGATATTATTCTAGGTATACAATTTCCTTTGTCTAACTTTCAGTAATCTCCCTTGTAACAATATTGGATGTTTATGTAGTAATAATAGAATATTAGTAATTCCGCAGAATGCTTGAACATAAGTATTAATAAGTGTAGTGATCAATCAAGGCATTACTATCATGTTATTATATTTTAAATATTCTCTGTGTAAACATAATTGCACCAGCATTTGGCAGAGAGAGAGAGAGAGAGAGAGAGAGAGAGAGAGAGAGAGAGAGAGAGAGAGAGAGAGAGAGAGAGAGAGAGAGAGAGAGAGAGAGAGAGAGAGAGAGAGAGAGAGAGAGAGAACGAAAGAGATAGACAGAGACAGAGCGAATGAGAGAGAGGGAGGAGGTGGGTGGCGGAGATAACTATTTGTTCAAAATGAATGAAATTTACAAACATAAATGACATTTCCTCTAAACATAATATTTGTCTACACAAACCCCATATACTTGCACGGCCTTTCGCCAGTGAGAATGTAAGTGCATGCAAGCCTTGACAGTTCCAGACCAGTTTTTGTCCTGCTCACTTTGCCTATTAATCGTCATCTCTCCCACTCCTATCATCTAGGCCAGGGGTGGGCAAACTACTGCCCGCGGGCCGCATGCGGCCCACCAGGTTATTTTATGCGGCCCGCGAGGGCATTTAGAAATAAAAAATGTTAATTCGTTTTTAAGTTATTTTGTTGAATTTTACAGAATTTCATGTACCGCTATAATGAGTGTCAATAACAAACGTAAGATTGAAGATGAATGCCGTGTTTTTAATGATGAATGGACACTAAGTACTGTTTTATAAAAGTTGGTAGCAAATCATTTCGTAAAAAAAACACAACGCGGTCTGATGCCAAATCGCGTGCAGCTGTGTTTCGAACGCGGTTATGCTGGATCATGAACTGCGTCACATTCGCCACGGAGCCAGCTGACATTCATATAACACATGATAATATTACAGTCATTGCATGGTGCAATTTCCCACATATTACTTGTTGACGATGGTGGTGAAGTGGTAAAAAATCTGCCGGGGAGCAAGCACGACAGGAGGCTTCTGATCACCAGAATCAGTACTCTCTCGACGTATGCTTCGGCCCCTTTACCTTCCTGACACTCTCAGAGGGTGGGCCACTCCTGTTGTGCGTATCTATCGAGACTTTCCCTTGTCGATTTCGCAGTGCCTGTTGTTTCGGTCTCATTGTGAGGTGGTACTCTTCTGGAGAGGTTTTTGTGTTACTGAGGTTGTTCTTCTTGAGAGACGGTGACTAACATTGCAGGCAAAGTTGAACCATTTACTGCATATCCTTGTCCCACCCCGTATTGCGCTTGCTCCATAGCCAGCTCGAGGCCTTCTCCGCTGCCTCGCCCAGTCTTTTAAGTGCCCGGGTCCTTGCTTGTCCCTTTACACCTAGTTGTTTCACCACGTTGTATGCAGAGTTGGTAACAAGGCCTCTCGCGCCTATCTCAATGGCGAAAAGCCTGACGGTATATCCTTCTTGTCTCAGGCTTGCAACCATGTCACTGTATTTCTCCATCTTATAGGTGTGCTGCTCCTCGACTCTTGACTCGAACGGAATAGTCAGCTCGATTAGTATTAACTGTTGAGTCGACGGAGAGCACACTACAATGTCTGGTCGCAGCTGAAACTTCAGGATTTCCGCTGGGTATTTGCCACGGTCCTGCAGGTCTACTGTCTGTTCCCAGTCTTCAGCGTCCCCGAGGATGGAAGCCAGGCTGTCAGGACAATCGACTCTGCTGTTCGACTTTTGTCCAGCTTTTACGAAGCGTATCCACCCGGTTTTAACAACAGTCCCCTTGTTTGCCTGGAGTCCATTATTGCTGCTAGTTCGGTGAGAACCTTGTTGTGGCGCCACGTGAATCGGCCTTGCCCAAGGGCCGCTCTGCACGCATACAGTACGTGTTCTACGGTCTGAGCCCTCTTGGTCTGCGTGTTGCTACACAGGGAACATGTTGGGTCTTCGGTTAAACCCCATCTGACCAGGTTAACAGCTGATGGCAGGAGGTCGTAAAGTGATCTGACAAGGAAGCTTATTCTCAATGGCGGCAAGCGCCATATATCGTTCCACGAGAGGGACTTCTGCTGAGTTCCCTCCCATGACACCCTCTGCCTCTTGCTGTATCTGCTGCACGGCTTTCTGCACTCGCTTCTCGTCCTCGCCTTCGCGAATCTCCTTGACTACCAATGCCTCTGCGCTGCCTGGCCGACGCCTTTGACCACCATTGCGTGTCGCTTTGGTAGCCACAGCCTTGTCTGTTGGACTGGGTATGTCCCATCACTTCCGTTAGCTGGAGCGAACTTTGCGCTGATTTGACTGCCTCGTCAACCTTCCATTTCCTTCCCGTCCTGAGCGTCGGCTGGGAGTTGCTCACACTCACAAGAGGCTTACGATCACAGAAGTCTCCTCTCGCCAGATGTTTCGACCACTTTACATTCTTTACATTCTCAGGATGCGGATGGGCCTGGGTCATGACTCCCGGGCGTTTTTCTCCTGCTGTACATTAATCTAATATACGAGACAGTGTGTTCTCTGTCTCCAAATTCCCCCCACGCTGCATTCTCGGTAATGGGCGGGAACGTGATCTTCACACGTAGACCGCCAGAAAAGTTGCCCAGTGCATTTCTGCGACGATCGACTGGAATCTTCTCAGCTCTGTGTGATTTTCCCTAACTGGGATCTTCTGACGACTCATCTGCCGCGGCTGTGGCCGAGAGGCAGTTCATCCATCGTGATATAGCGAACAGCGGATTTGGAGGAGGTTACAGGGCCGAATGGCCGGGGGAAAGAATGTCTTTCTCTCGGTCAAGCTAAAGTCTTTAGTCAAGATGCCGTGGTAAGGGAGCAGAACACGATGTACTGAGTGCATGAAGTTCGCCGTCCTGAGAACGGGATGGTTGTCGGATACAATTAATTGATGGGACGATTGTAGTCAGCGACGAACAGTAGAGAACACAACTTGAAGCTGGCTATATAGTTCATATGAAAAGCAGAAGAAAGACTCTTGGGAGTCATGTCAAGGTTACCCCAACTCAAGAGAAGATAAATAAGATGATACGGAGGCCTAAACATTCGTAGACGATCAGAAACACACAGTGGAGTTTATACAACCACTGTACTATATTGTTCCTCCCTGTGTGCAACTATGTGTCATCTATCCCGGAATTTCTTACCTGGATTATTCATCGCTGACATTGTGTTATTTGGATTATCTATCACGACATTTTACTTGAAACAAATAACATGGGCATTTTTTGTTTGTTTGTTTTTTACATGGATCATCTATCACGGGATTTTTTTTTTTTGGATCATCTGTCAAGGGAATTCTATTTTTGTTTGTTTACTTGGATCATCTATCACGGACATTTTGTTACTTGGACGATTTATCGCGGACATTTTGTTACTTGGATCATTTACCACGGACATTGTGTTACTTGGGTCATCTATCAGGGACATTGTGTTACTTGGGTCATCTATCAGGGACATTGTGTTACTTGGATCATCTATCAGGGACATTGTGTTACTTGGGTCATCTATCAGGGACATTGTGTTACTTGGGTCATCTATCAGGGACATTGTGTTACTTGGATCATCTATCAGGGACATTGTGTTACTTGTGTCATCTATCAGGGACATTGTGTTACTTGAGTCATCTATCAGGGACATTGTGTTACTTGGGTCATCTATCAGGGACATTGTGTTACTTGGGTCATCGATCACGGACATTTTGTTACTTGGGTCATCTATCAGGGACATTGTGTTACTTGGATCATCTATCAGGGACATTGTGTTACTTGGGTCATCGATCACGGACATTTTGTTACTTGGGTCATCTATCAGGGACATTGTGTTACTTGGGTCATCTATCAAAGACATTGTGTTACTTGGGTCATCGATCACGGACATTTTGTTACTTGGGTCATCTATCAGGGACATTGTGTTACTTGGGTCATCTATCAGGGACATTGTGTTACTTGGGTCATCGATCACGGACATTTTGTTACTTGGGTCATCTATCAGGGACATTGTGTTACTTGGATCTTCTATCAGGGACATTGTGTTACTTGAGTCATCTATCAGGGACATTGTGTTACTTGGGTCATCTATCAGGGACATTGTGTTACTTGGGTCATCTATCAGGGACATTGTGTTACTTGGATCATCTATCAGGGACATTGTGTTACTTGAGTCATCTATCAGGGACATTGTGTTACTTGGGTCATCTATCAGGGACATTGTGTTACTTGGATCATCTATCAGGGACATTGTGTTACTTGGATCATCTATCAGGGACATTGTGTTACTTGGATCATCTATCAGGGACATTGTGTTACTTGGGTCATCTATCAGGGACATTGTGTTACTTGGATCATCTATCAGGGACATTGTGTTACTTGGGTCATCTATCAGGGACATTGTGTTACTTGGGTCATCGATCACGGACATTTTGTTACTTGGGTCATCTATCACGGACATTGTGTTGCTTGGGTCATCTATCAGGGACATTGTGTTACTTGGGTCATCTATCAGGGACATTGTGTTACTTGGATCATCTATCAGGGACATTGTGTTACTTGGGTCATCTATCAGGGACATTGTGTTACTTGGGTAATCTATCACGGACATTTTGTTACTTGGGTCATCTATCAGGGACATTGTGTTACTTGGGTCATATATCAGGGACATTGTGTTACTTGGGTCATCTATCAGGGACACTGTGTTACTTGGGTCATCTATCAGGGACATTGTGTTACTTGGGTCATCTATCAGGGACATTGTGTTACTTGGGTCATCTATCAGGGACATTGTGTTACTTGGGTCATCTATCAGGGACATTGTGTTACTTGGGTCATCTATCAGGGACATTGTGTTACTTGGGTCATCTATCAGGGACATTGTGTTACTTGGGTCATCTATCAGGGACATTGTGTTACTTGGGTCATCTATCAGGGACATTGTGTTACTTGGGTCATCTATCACGGACATTGTGTTACTTGGGTCATCTATCAGTGACATTGTGTTACTTGGGTCATCTATCAGGGACATTGTGTTACTTGGGTCATCTATCAGGGACATTGTGTTACTTGGGTCATCTATCAGGGACATTTTGTTACTTGGGTCATCTATCAGGGACATTGTGTTACTTGGGTCATCTATCACGGACATTTTGTTACTTGGGTCATCTATCACGGACATTTTGTTACTTGGGTCATCTATCAAGGACATTGTGTTACTTGGGTCATCTATCAGGGACATTGTGTTACTTGGGTCATCTATCAGGGACATTGTGTTACTTGGGTCATCTATCAGGGACATTGTGTTACTTGGGTCATCTATCAGGGACATTGTGTTACTTGGGTCATCTATCAGGGACATTGTGTTACTTGGGTCATCTATCAGGGACATTGTGTTACTTGGGTCATCTATCAGGGACATTGTGTTACTTGGGTCATCTATCAGGGACATTTTGTTACTTGGATCATCTATAACGGACATTTTATTGCTTGGGTAATCTATCAGGGACTTTGTGTTACTTGGGTCATCTATCGCGGACATTTTATTATTTGGATCATCTATAACGGACATTTTTTTGCTTGGATAATTTAATCAAGGACATTTTATTACTTCGACTATCTATCACGGACATCTTGTTGCTTGGATAATCTATCACGGACATCTTGTTGCTTGGATAATCTATCAAGGGCGTTTTTATTTTTTTCATTTTAAGATTTGAATGAACACACCAAGTGACCAGTAACCACTATTCTAAACCTCATGTCTTGGGCACATGTACTACACGACATTCTATGTACACTATGGCAAATATATTACCACTGGATATAGACACAGCTCACCGAAGCACCTGAAATAGCCCGACAAGGTAAGGATGTTTGAAGAGGAACAGCAATGCCATTGAAAGACTTCAGCGATCTCATTTCTTGGTCTACTTATGATCCTTAGAAGCACTATTGTTTGCAGCTTGGCCCAACTAGCTATGCTAGACATACCTGTGCTAGACAAGATGATTGTAATTCAAAGTAGTAGATTATCGCCGTTATGTTATGAAAAGAAATAAACAAGAATATCAGTGACAACTGGCAACATTGAGGGCCGATTTCAGAAATCTTAATGCCGCTCTCGTATTTTTTCAGTGATTTCCTTCGTCAACTCGATCGTGTTCCTGGCCTTCTTCTTCGAAGAGCTGCTGGATCTGGAAACTTTCTTTGGTCATATGATGGAGCTAACGGGAAAGGGTTAACTTATTAGCAAGTGATGCCCACACAACGAGAAACAACGCCAAACTGAGCAGAAGAACGCGTGGGTCCTTTTCCTACAACAAAATTAGCAGCGAGGTTCCGTATGCACGCTGACGAAAACCGAGGCAATCGACGAAAACCAAGACAATTTTTTCGCGGGGAAAAATCGACGAAAACCGAAGTCGGCGAAAACTGAAGGCAATGAAACCGTGGTTTGACTGTATCTAGGTGGCTTGGCCTTATGACACAATCGAGACAAGAAGATAGAGCTGATCCACAACTCTGGGGGTGGTGTGAGATGGCGAAACATGGCCGCCTACGTTTATCGGAATGACACATGATGATGATGTGGTCGTAATATATGCAATACTGTATGTGCGAAGTATATGATAAAGTCCCAACTTGAAACGTCTGGTGACACAGCAAGCATGAGATGGGGGTTGGAGGAAACGGTCACGAAGCACCACTCATCCATATATGTTCATGTATGTATGTTTACTTGAATTACTATAGCACTCATCTTTCTCCACTTCCTAACTTTCGCATTTTGCTTCTTTCTCAACGCTACTTGGCTCCCATTGTCTATATTGAATCCGAAACCTGGATCCACGATGGTCCTTAACATTTTATTATCGGTATCATCTATCACAAACATGTTGTTGTTTGTATCATCTATCACAAACATGATGTTATAATATTTGTACCATCTATTCCAAACGTTTTGATATTTGGAATTGAATGGAGCCTGTTCTATAAAAGTTTGGGCAACTAACAAGCGGGTTCATTAGCCCTTACAGCCTATGCCTATGGACAGTTCCTTTCAAATTAATATCTGAAATGAAGCTACCTCAGTGACATGATTATTATTAGAGACTGAAATGAGCCCCAATTATAACTTCTCTTCTGAGGTAGAAAGAACGGGATAGAGAGGTAAGGGAAAACGACTTTACTTTTGCTTAACAGGAGGAGATAACTCTGAATGATTGCAACACCCGAGGTTTTTGGAACGACATAATTAATCTCTCCAGCTAGACCGATTATAATTGTTGTATTTGTCCTCAGATGCTGTTTTTATTTTGAAACTAAATGCCGGTGCTTTATTTGAACTGATTCCTCGCTGTAGATGGAAATGCGAAAATGGAACTCTGGTAAATCAAAAGTAAAATAAAATTAAAACCCCTGCCTTTTGTAATGTGTTTGAGTTTGTTGATGTTGTCACCGCCGTCGTATGTTTTTTTTTTTTTTAGTATTTTAAATTTACTATTTTATTTTATTTACTTTTTATTAAATGATGACATAAGGTCATAGCAATCATAGCTTATTAAATTATTTCATAGTTGATTAGTTCCAAGGCCAAGGCAGATGAAAACTTGATACTCATCATGGTTAACTTAACCCCTTTACTTTTACCGTGGAAAAAAAAAATTTTTTTTGTTATGCAAACTGTGTATTTTTTTTCTTTCATAATTTGATATGTTATGTTGTCCTGGCAAAATAAAATGTTTTTTTTAAGTGAAAATGAGTTGTCTTTTAGAAATTGTGAGGAAAATAAGAAATGTTCTGTACTAAATGGTACTGTTCAATAACGAACTAAACTGATACGTATATTAGATGTCAATTGTTTTTAGTAATTATACTTGGTGTGGTAAACACCAAAACATGGAGCTGCACATAGTGCTGTGTCACACTCCGGACAGTAGTATCGTGTCTCTTTACGAAATTTTCTCCCATCGGGACCGGGTCTGTTGCAACACACTTTACATCTTTTTGTTGGTGCTTGTTTTACAGCATTGGCTGGAATGAACATAGGGAAATGTCGAGCAGTTAGACGTAGAGGATTACCGGTAGTGTTTGATGGTCTACCTCGGCTTTGCAATTGATCAGGAACATGATATTTCTCGAGAAGTCGTTCGGTCAACTTGACAACAAATTGTAAATGACTAAGTTTTGGTGTATCTGGATTTTTTTGGTACAAAATGTAACTGTTTAGAACAGTTTGATTGACAAGATGGCGAAAAAGTTTTTTGTACCACACCTTAGTGCGCTTCCGCTCTATTGGAAATGCTGCGAGCATTTGATCGCCGAGAATAGCAATGGGTTTCACTTTATCCACACCACGTTTTGTAATGGTTTCCATGGAACTTGTATGATATGTGGACAAAACAGTCACTTCTTTTTTGTCCATCCACTTCAAAGCCATAAGATCTTCTGTAAATCGGGATATTGTTTCACCACATTTTATCTTCTTCTTGAGGTCCGCCGGCATATTTTTTCTGTTCAGTCGGACCGTTCCGACTGCGTCAGTACCATTCACATGAAGTTGACGATACAGTGCAGGCGAACTGTACCAGTTGTCGAGAAAGACACAATATCCTTTTCCCAGAAGATCTTTCATCAATGTCATGACAATTTTTGATGACTTTAGGTCGTCTGCAGCATCATCCAGTTTCATCGCTGTTCCTATGTGTATCATCGCCTTCCAGATATAGCCCGATTCCGATTCACATAAAGCATAAGATTTTATACCGAATCTAGCTCTTTTCATTGGAATATACTGTTTCATCTGCAGTCTACCTTTCCAGAGCAACAACGATTCGTCAATGGCTATATTTTTGGATGGAATGTAAACTGTCGAGAAATTAGCAATAAGTGCATCGTAAAAGTCTTTTATTTTGAAGAAAGATTTCTCTGATGCAGATGTAGTGGGTGGTAAGTCTTCGTTATTGGTAAAATGAAGGCATTTCAAAATTAGACTGAATCGCTGTTCACTCATAACTTTCCGAACATAAGGCGTTTCCAACAGAGGTTTAGTAGACCAATACATTTCTTGTTCCGGTTTATGTATCAAACTTTGAATAAGAATCACGGCTATAAAAACACGGACCTCGTTTGCATCCACATCCTTCCATTTCACCATCCTGGATCTTTTATGTGCTCTACATGCAGCTCTTGCCAGCTGATTGGCTCTCCTATTTGTTTCCAGAACAATAACATCAAGCATTCCTTCCGTAATAAACATGTTGAAATACGATACTGGATCAGTGTCGTTGTTTATGTTTACCTGCAAACCCGAGGTTCCCGTAAATACTTGCTGTGCTCGTCTCATAAAGTCATTTTTTTTCCAATCAAAAACATCAGAAAATGCGGGTTGATCAACAGCATTATCATCATCAATATCACTCTCATCACTTCCGCCACCAACTGCTTCAGAATCAGAGCTGTCATCATTTTCACTGTCCAATTCGCTGTCTTCAGAACTAGAAGTAACTTCATCATTGTCATCAAATAGTAACTCCTGAATTTTTTCTTTCGTAAGTGGACGTTTACGACTTGTCATGGTGTTCTGTTTTATTCGAAAATTAGCATCTGAAAAAAAAAAAAAAAAAATATGAAAACCCAGCCATGTTGTTCATGCACGTACTCTGTAGATTCCAAGCTTGCTAATAAAAACTATGCAAATACATGCCCATAGGATACATGTATGTACGCATACATCTACACAAGCTATACTATGCATAAATTATAATCATACTACAAAGTTATAAATTATAATCATAATAAAATCACAATAAAAAGTTTTTTGTTCTTTCGTACCTTTTTTTTCTTGTTTACTGTCCACTTTCACTTTTGGCATCACGTGATGACCTACTTTTATCTTCCGCTGTTGAACTGGCTGTTGGATTAGCCGCCCTATGCATTTCCTATGCTATTTTTGTATTAACACAAGTTTACTCGGGACGCACGGCACACAGAAGACTTTTACATCTGATGACGAGTTAACTCGTGATGCACGGTTAAAGCCAACAATTTTTATGACGAGTTAACTCGTGACACACGGTAAAGGGGTTAATGCTTACTCAACTGCCCTTGTGATTAGTTCCAAGGCAGATGATTATATTTATAATTATCATCATACCATACGGGGCACTTATAGTACTTATACACCTACGATGGGTAGCGTTGTGATGTTCTGTTGTGATAATTTGGTGTGTCCAGTGTGTGCCGCGTGGTTACACACCCGCTTCACACGCGTGATCCGGGACTGTTTCCGGATCCGGTCAGGGATATGCACTACTGACGAGCTCAAATGAGTATAGTGCTTCCATATTGACGTGGATATGCCTTAGGTTCATACCAGAATGCGATCGGTGTTGCCAGTAGTGGGTTGTGCTCAATATTTAAATTTCAAATCCCGAAACAACCACATAATCAACTTATACAACTATAAAAATAAAGGCACTCTTCCGACAGACGGGTCTAAATAGTTCTGCAGTGAATAATTGTATAACTAACCCTAATCACTTATTCACTGCAGACCCGTCTGTCGGAAGAGTGCCAAAATAAAGCTTGTAAAACTAAGTAGACATCATACAAATAATAAAACTGTCGACTTTAAAAGTCACCTAAACCTTATAAATATTATAAACACCTTATAAACTGTTGACTTTAAAAGTCACCTAAACCATATAAATATTATAAACACCGGCACTCTTCCGACAGACGGGTCTAAATAGTTCTGCAGTGAATAAGTGATTAGGGTTAGTGTTAGTTATATAAAATTATTCACTGCAGAACTATTTAGACCCGTCTGTCGAAAGAGTGCCTAAACACCTTATAAACTGTATTATACAATTTTCACTTGCAAAGGAATATAGTATGTGGTTATTTTGCCAAAAGAAAGTGGTATTTTATAACTTAATTCAGTTTATTAACATAATGTTGTACTTTCACTGCAACATCATGTCGTGGGTTCATAAGAATTTCCTTTATTTCCAAAAAGCATTGCCGGAAACCTCAGAATCCTTCCATATCGGAAATTGATCATCAAGAATATTGCTAGCCGATTAAAGTAACTTTTCTCTAGTTTTAGTGTAATTGTCATAATATTAATCTGTCCTCTACTGCCTATATAGTACCTTGCGGTGTAGGGCAGGGGGGGGGGTCTTGCGCCTTAGGAATTAGGCTGCCTGGCTAGTGTAGTTGCCGTGAACTGTGCAGGTTAGGGTTTTCTTTTTTCTCCAACAGAACTCCACAACTTACCGAGGATTCGAACCCGAGTACCCAGGCAGCTGCTCAATATTAATTAATAACAGTAAAACTATGCATTGAATTGAGTTGAGTTGAGTCAAGAATAGACATCACAGCACTTGGGATATTCCCATAAACACTCTGCCCTCATCTTCAACAGACAGAGAAGAGTCCCATTACTAATGGTACCATAAGTCTGATTATGTCCTTCTGGCCTTTCCTCAGAGTCCTGAGTGTTGGCCAGATCCTCTGGTCACTCCCTGCAGCACCATTCTCTCTGAGCCATGATGATCTGTCTGTCCTTCCTCACTATACACATGATCCAATGGGCTTCAACCATGGCTGCCTAATGAAAACCAATGCCTGAGGCAGAGGAACGAGCCAGGGACTTAGAATCTTTCCTGTGGGTTTTGAAATCGACATTCTACAATGGACAGCTAGTGATGATGATGAATAGTGAAATATTCAAAAGAAAAGAATCATGAAATCAGTCAGAAAGCCACCATTAAAAACAATTACCATTTTATGGACAGACCAGAACAAATCATCATTCTGTGCCTCAGAGCAGGACACAATCAATTATACAACCACATGTATACAAAATTCAAGATTGGAAAATAAGCCATGTGCACATGTGGATTTCTGCCGCAGATAGCAGATTTCATCTGCAAGACTTCCCCAATTGCAACATATCTAGGCAAACCTACTGACCTAGAGAAACAACAGTGGGACATAAACTTTATGGACCACTGAGTGAACTAAAAAAGACTGTTAAGTTTATACAAGAGACATCATTGCAGATACAGACAATCAATTTCAGCTGCACAAAAGAAAAAGAAGTAAAATATGTTTAGTGTTTTAAAACAATATTCTTAGAAATGATTTCATTTTTAATACACGTTAAATTTTCTCATTCATAACAGTTTAAACAAGAATGCCAGAAGAAAACCATCCAAGCAGAAAGCTGGCATGCTGAGACACTGAGAAGACGATGACCTCCAAGTCAGATCTGTATACCTGGATAGCTGATTATGCATGCAGATATAGGCTGGAAGACCTGATCTTTGGTCAGTTATATACAAGATTGTTATTTTAGTGTTTTATCATATTTTTTGTTGCTTGTAAAAGTCTGTGGTTAATTGTAAACTGTGAAAATGAAGATCATATAAGAGACAACATTGTAGAAATAGACCAATTTTAAGCAAACGAAAGAAAAAAAAGAATTTAGACTGTTGCTTTGAAAGTTCTTGTATTATAATCTATTGGCTGGACAGATCCTGGGCTTTTATAATCTGTTGCCCTTAAATCTCCTTGATTATTTTTAATTTGTTGCCTGGAATCCTTGATAATATTTAATCTGTTGCAGTGAAAGCACTTCAGTGATTTGTAATCTGTTGCCTGGAAAATTCTGTAATCATTTGTAATCTCTGGTTGCATGGGTTGTTCCTCGTCCATTTGTAATCTGTTGTCTGGAATGTTCTTTAATCATTTGTAATCTGTTGCCTGGAAAGTTCTTTAATCATTTGTAATATATTAGTAGCATGGGATGTTCCTTACCCATTTGTAATCTGTTATATGGAATGTTCTTTAATCATTTGTAATCTGTCATAGTATGGAGTGTTCCTTAATCACTTGTATTTTATTGATTGGAAAACTTCTTGATTATTTGTAATCAGTTGCCTAGAAACTTCCTTGATTTTTGTAACCTGTTGCAATGAAAGCTCATTAATCATTTATATTGTGTTGCTTGGAAAGTACCTTCATTATTTGTAATCTGTTGCCTGGAAAAATCCTTGAATATTTGTAACCAGTTGCCCTATGTGTTCCTTGATTCTGTCTAATCTGTTGTAATGAAAACTGCTTAATTATGTTTAATCTTTTGATTTGAAAGCTGCTTGATTATTTGTAATCTGTCTTGAAATGAAAATTCTTTCAGCATTTGTAATCTTTTGCCTGCAATGTTCTTTGATTATCTGTACACTGTTTCCTGGAATGTTCTATGATTATTTGTGATTTGTTGCATGGAAAATTCTTTAATAATATGTAATCTATTGTCGAGGCCAGCAAGGCTGAATGAATAGGATGTTCTTAAACATCTGGTGTGCTTATGCAGAGGTATCGATGTTGACTTCCCATCCTTGATTTGGTGGTGCATAATACAAGTACTTCTGAAGTCAGAGTGGGTTCGTTCGCCTGATAACGAGGGACACTGGTAATAGGGAAAGCTAATCCACATGCAAAATTTAGTACAATGCTACTAGAAGTAGCGTGTATGGATTACGCTAGAATTCAAAGCGAGCAAGCACCCAAATAAATGTAATCTGTTTCATTAAAAGCTCTGTGATTATTTGTAATCTGTTGTATTGAAATTTCTTTGATAATTTGTTATCTAAAATGAGATAAGTAAAGTGTTTTTTTATATTTTGTCGTCACAGAGTTGTTTCAAGATACAGGCAGCAGCATGGTTTCAATCACAGACCTCTCTCACATTAACTTGAAACATGCTCTAGTGTGGATGACAGTGAGAAGGGACTGCCCAGAAGGATTTCAAGATGCTGTGACAGCCGTGGATTCCCTGCTTGATGATGTCGTTGCTTCTAACAGCTTGGAGCTTTACATTAGGCTGTCTCTAGGCCTTAGATTGAAGGTACGTTCTCTCACTCAAACAGACCAGTCCTTGGGTTGTTTATGAAGCTTCTTATTCTTAAATTGTTATAAGACAGAGATTATGGTCATCACTACAAGGAAAGATATATCACAATGTAATTATGGATAAATGGTAATATTCTCAAACAAGTGAATCGGTACAACTATTTCGGGAACAGTCATAAGATCTGATGGGAAGATGCCTTGAAGAGATTAGAACAAGAATCGCTTTTGTAAAGGTCACCTTTTGCAAGATGGAAAACATACTGACCAATAAAAAGGTGTCAGTTGCAACGAGAAAAAGAGTTGAAATGCTATATAAAACCTGTACTTTTGTATGGATGTGAAACATGGACAATGAGCAGACAAGCTGAAAAACATCCAACAGCAGTGGAAATCTGGTTTCTGAGAAAAATGCAAAGAATATCATGGGCAGACAGAAAAACCATTGAGCAAGTCCTACTAGAAGCAAATAAAAACTGTAAACTGATTAGAGAAATTAGATGCAGACAGGCAGCATTTTTTGGGCACAATATGAGAAGATGGCAAAATCGTATTAGAAAAAGATCAGATTTTACGTGCGTGATCAGATTATGTGAAAGACCTTTATGATGATACAAGAGGAATAACAGTATGATCATCAGAATAATAATGAAGGACCATCAATTTTGAAGATGGAAGTTCAGAATGCTCTTAACCATATGAAAACTGTCAAGACCCCCGGGTATAGATAACATCACAACAGAAATGATCAATGCCTTAGAAGAATATCAAATAGACCAAGTCACCAGACTGCTGAACGTAATATATGGTACTGGAGATATACCTCCTGAATTATGTAATTCTATATTTATTGCAATCCCGAAGAAATCAGGAGCCTTGGAATGTGAGCAATTAGTATAATGAGCCACATCACGAAGATTTTGCTGAGAATTATCATGCAAAGAGTTAGGAAGAAAATACAACCCAAAATAGGAGAACAATGTGGGTTTGTAGAAGGCAAGGGTACAGTAAATGCTGTGTATATACTGAGAACAATAATTGAGCGTTCTATAGAAGTAAACAAAGATCTACACCTTTGCTTTATTGACTACACAAAGGCTTTTGATAAAGTGAGATGTGTCAACATGATAAGGATGCTTGAAGATCTATAAATTGATGGAAAAGACCTTAGACTTGTAAAAGTCATGTATTGGAAACAACAAGCTTCCATCAGAATTGATAATGCAGTAGGTCAATATCAGCCTATTAAGAGAGGTGTGAGACAGGAATGTGTAATGTCTCCAGATCTTTTTTCTCTGTACAGTGAAAATATTTTCAGAAATATAGAAGATATGGAAGGAATCAACATTGGGGGACCATGCATCAATAACATTAGATATACAGATGATACAGTCACGAAAAGGACCTGCAACATTTAATAGATGCGGTTGTTGTACATAGTGAATAACTAGGGTTAGAATTGAATAGTAAGAAGACACAGATTATGGTCGTCACTGGGAAGAAGGAAATTCCACAATGTGATATACAAGTAAATGGGCATATTCTTAAGCAAGTGAATCGGTACAGTTAGTTAGTTAGTTAGTTAGTTAGTTAGTTAGTTGCAGTTCCAACTTCACAGCAACGGGTTGTCACCATTATGCTCCGTTCCTGTGCCAGTGAATATCACACAAAACGCTCCCCACTGCCCAATGTGAAAAGTGGAAAAGACAGGAGTCTCGACAAACAACAGTCCGCACAGATACACTGTGCATAATGCCGCCGCCAGAATGTCAACACAATAGTCCCCCACGAAACCCAGAGTTCATCTCTGATGGAATCAGCAGTCATTTTCCCATCTGTATGTTTCCTAGATGTTCACCCACACAGTCCACGAAATAGTTCATTGACGATGGTAGTAGCAGTCAACCAGAAGCCCAGCAGCCACGCATTTCTGCATAAGGCAAAAACCAGGTCAACTCTGGGACATAGCCATCTGCCATCGCTCCGAACATGCAGTCACGTTCTCAAAAACCTCGGGCAGATTCAAAAGCATTTCACACGAAGCTCACAGTGTCGCGCCACGCACTCACTCAGTAGCAGGGCGACAGGAACCATCAAGCCTCCTTAGTCGCCTCTTACGACATGCGTGGTAGGCTACAGTTATGTCGGAACAGTCATAACATCTGATGGGAAATGGATGCCTTGTAGAGATTAGAACAAGAATTGCCATTGCGAAGGTAGCCTTTTGCAAGATGAAAAACATACTGACCATTAAAAAGATATTAATTGAAACGAGAAAAAGTGTGTTGAAGTACTACATAGAACCTGTACTTTTGTATGGAAGTGAATCGTGGACAATGAGCAGATAAATTGAAAAACATCTGATGGCTGTGGAAATGTGGTTTCTGAGGAAAATGCAAAGAATACCATGGACAGACAGAAAAACCAATGAACAAGTCTTTCAAGAAACAAATGAAGATCATAAACTGATTAGAGTCAATAGACGTAGACAGTCAACATTTTTTGGGCATGTTATGAGAAGAACTGGCAAGAACGAGGGGAAGAGACCAAGGGAAAGACCGAGAAGTAAATACCTGGATGGCTTGGCCACGAGGCATGATCGAGACAGAAACACGGAGCTGATCCACGACTCTGGTGATCAAGTGAGATGGCAAAACATGACCGCCCATGCTTATCGGCATGGCACATGATGGATGGATGGATAAGAAGAAATAAACTTGAGAACTTGGTGACAACTGGCAAGATTGAGGGAAAATGAACAAGGAGAAGGCAGAGAAGTAAATACCTGGATGCCTTGCCCACATGGCATGGTCAAGACAAGAACACAGAGCTGATCCACGACTCTGGTGATCGTGTGAGATGCAATACATGACCGCCCACGCTTATTGGCATGGCACATAATGATGATGAATCTTGTCTTGACAACGACACATATGCTTATCTATAAAGATGGAGCTGTTATACGGAAACAGAGTAGTGCATGGGCATTCACAGCACGTTCAGAGGACCAAATCGTCCAATAAACCAGTGGCTTCCCTCTATGTCCACAAGCAGCATGATGATGGAGGTGACAGCAGTAACATAGGCTTTCAGATGGCTAGAATCATTATACATAGGTCAGCATGGCTGAATGGTTAAGTGCATGTGTTCTTAAACATCCAGTGTGCTGATGCCGAGGTAAGGGGTTCAACCCCTACACCGGACAATTGGACTAAAATGTTGACCTATCGCCCTTAACTTGGGGACATTAATTACAAAGTTCCTCTGAAGCCAGAGTGGGTTTGCCTGATGGCGAGGGACATTGTTAATAAGTAAAGCTAATTCACACCCAAAATTCAGTCCAGCACTACTAGAATTAGTGTTTATGGACTACGCTTGAGTTCAAAGTGCACACACACAAAAAGGATCAGTATACCATCGTGTAATAAGTGATTCAATGAGCATGATCCAAAAGATCAGTATACCATTGTGGGCTAAGTGATTAAATGAGCATGATCCGAAAGATCAAGGTGGATTCTGTGCGCAGACAGTGGGCTGAATCGCTGTGGAAGTCTTTTGTCTGTAGAAGATCGTAAACTAATTAGAGAAATTAGACGTAGACAGTCACAATTTTTAGGGCATGTTATGGATGCATGTTCCGGGACATGCAGGAGTTGAGGGAAATGAAAGAGCTGATAAACTTGCTGGCTCTGCATCTTTTGGAGACAGCCAGCTCATGAATCGTGCCAATGTTATTAACGCCCTTAGAATGATGTCTAGAGTGGAGAACTTTGACGTCAGTGAGTGATTCCACATTGTTGCCCAGAGTGAGAGACTCTGGAGTAAGAATTAGCACAGCCAGACATGTGAGCCACATTGGGACAATGAGGGGCCTCGTCGACCAACACAGAACTGGCACTATTAACTGCCAAATGCCGATGCATATGTTGGGGGGAGGATCTAAGCACCTATGGACTTGTCCGAAGTGCAAAGATGATAACCCAACAGATAATAGATCTTTCTCTGCCTTCCTCTGCCTCTCTTACATAGCATTTTCCCATATGAGGCAATTTTCTCTACTCAACATAAGAATGTTATTACAGTAGAACTTCGATTAACCGTCACCATCCAGACACGGGCTGTGACGGATAACCGAATAGATGGATAACAGAAATCTCTTAATACACATGTACAGTAATGTGATTTCACTGCGGGCTTGGGACGAAAATAAAAATAAAATCCTTTAAAGGTGAATAATGCATACATATTGTATTTAATTTTACAAGACGTTCAATATAAACTTCAATATAAGAGTAGTAATGTACAGAAACATATTGTAATACTATAAACCTGCATTAATTAAAAATAATCTGTCATCTCCTTCTGTGTCTTTGAGGCTCAAGTTTTCTACTCGGCGATGTTCTGTATCTTACGTAGAAATAAGATCTGTGTTGCATTTTCCTCTTCTTGCATTTCTAAACAGTCGATGCACTTTCATAACATTGTTTCTGTTTCTAAGTGGCTAATTGTAGGTTTTCGGTTAAGAACTGATCATTCATTGTTATTAATTTCTTCTTCTTCAATGGTAGTCACACTAGAAACAATTTCATCATGGTTAAAAATTTCAAAGCCTTCATCCATATTGTCACATTCCAACCAATCTGTCACTTCTTCTGGCATAACGTTTTCACTTTTTTTTTCTTCAGACAATGACGGGTAACAGAAATTGACAGTTAAACGAGTGGCGGTTAATTGAGATTCTACCTGTATTTATATAATAATTTGATAGTTATTTATTTAGTAACAGGGCCATCTTTATTGTTTTCCTGGCCATCCATAGATACCCCATCATATAGTTAACAGATACTGAAGGACGTACAGTTGATTGCGTTGAGTAAAAAACATTCATTACATCATTGGACATAATCACTTGTGTTTTTAAATTGTAGGATCTTTCACACAGTTTGTCACTACCTAGGAACACATTTGAACAGAAGTTGGGCAGCTATTTTCCTGATTCAAAATTGTGGCTAGAGAGCAACTATTTGTTTCAAGTATTTGTAAGTACACCTGTGTCTCAGCAGAGTGCTGGTCAGTATTGCATGTTATAACATTGAGAGAGTCCATGCCATTGATACATATTACAAAGTTAGTTGTATGTCCTGCACAGGACATCGCAATCAGCATCGGCCATGTGTTGGCTGTTGGTGATTCACTGGGCAATTTTTAGTTCAATAATTGGCCACTGATTTCTGAACGGCCAATGCCTCATACCATCAAAATCAACGCAAAGCTGCCTACTTCCAAATTGCCCATAGCTGATGTCAAACCTTGGGCTTGGTATGTCGGGGAATTGTGAAACAGTTTCATGATCCCCTAAGTCACAATGCAGGCTATAACACACATTAGGTTCTATGAAATATTAAGTTATATGAAATATTAGGTTCTATGAGATTGGCATGAAACACACAAATGGAGCCTGGTTCATATGGGAATAATGCTAAGTAATTATACGTTGAAAAATGAATGCTTGGTAGTTTCCAGAAAAGCACAAATTCCAATATTCATATTGGCTTCAAATGAAAACCTTAAATGTGTTTTTTTTTTTTGTGTGAATATATTTTGGAAAAAAAAGAGTAAAGAACAAATGTATTATTTTTTTATGTAGTCACGACTGCATTCAATGCAAGTCTTCCAGCGCTGATAAAGTCCTTGAATTCCTGCAGAAAAAAATTCTCTTGGTCGCGTGTGCTACATGTAACATCACGGTGCAGACAAACATGGTGACATCATGAGGACATTTTAAAGATGGCCACCCCACTTTTGACATCAACCAAAGAGAAGCAGTGTTTTGTTATCCATTTTTTTTTTATCAGTGAAGGGGTGAAATCTATAAAAATTCATCAGTGAATGAAGGTCCAGTATTGTGATGGATGCCTGACAGTCGAGCAAGTGCATGAGTGGAGTAGGAAGTTTCAAAATATGTGACTACTGTGACAGAATATTTATTCACGACTGGGTCAAGTGATCCCAGAGAATTTTTTTTTACAGGAATCCAAACACTTTATCGACGCTGGAGAACTTGCATTGAACGCAGTGGTGACTTCATCAAAAAATGATACATTTTGTTTTCCAGAATATATTCACCCAAAAACATTTTATTTGAAGCCCTCTCGTTTAAGCAACCTCAATTTCATCAAAGCATGACATGACAGAGAGGATTGGATTATCAAAACATTTACTGTTCAGATTTCTGTAGACAAACTAGACTGGGATAGAAATTTCCAGACAGAATTATATTTTGTTACATGTTTGTTTCAGTGGTTTATAATTTTGTTTTTCAACATAGCTTAATTAATTTATTAATTGAAAACAAGTCTGGGCTATTGTAAAACTGTGTTCGCGATAATCTCTTGTATCATGATATAAATTTACATGCATTACAAAAATGTAAGTTAGCATTCTTGTCAACTTTATTGTTGCATTTATTTATTTCCAGTCCCAGAAAGAGGTGCACCTCTTAGGGAAAAGTATAGCTGATGTGTGCAAGTATTTCAGAATTCTCATCAGGAATGAAACAGAGAGGAAATCCCTACTTACCAACTACCCACAATCCCAGTTTGGAAACAAACTTTCAGAAAGTTTGACAAGTTTAACTGTTGAATTATTCGACCGACTGTCACTGAACCAGCCCATGAATAAGTTAGAGCAGGTATTCTCAGAGTTTCTTGTTAAGATTATTGTATGTATGTAAGCAGTCACCGTGAAATGGTTTAGAAAGTGCATTTTATAATAATAGCCTATCCAGTGCCAGCATCTTGTTTCTCACCTCTTTATGCACTGGTATTTGTTTAATTCTCTCTACGAGCTTCACATTGGTGGTTCTGTTATACAATTTAAAATTAACTCATAGTCACACACGAGTCATGCATTAATTGTTAATTATAAATGACTCAAATGTTAACTGTTAGTTTTAAATGACTAGTATTAAGTGTTAGTTAAATGTCCTCAGCATTAAATGTTAGTTCTTTAGCATTAAGTGTTAGTTAAATAACTTGAGCATTAAGTGTTAGTTAAATGACTTGAGCATTAAGTGTTAGATAAATTACTTGAGCATTAAGTGTTAGTTAAATGACTTTAGCATTAAGTGTTAGTTAAGTGATTTTAGCATTAAGTGTTAGTTAAATGCATTTTTCAAGATGGCGACGGACGGTCGTGTTGTTTTGTGTTTGTTATCTTTTTCGCGTAGGGGATGGATTTATTCATCTCTTGCGTGTAATTGGTGTGCCAGGATGTAAAACCAGGAGTTTCTACTCAAGATCTGCGCGGGTGCTACGGAGTTCGTGCATCAAGCGAAGCCATCCTTGAGTGAATTTTCAGCAGCGTGTGTGGTTTTCTCAGTCTGTGTTTACATTTTTTCAACATGGCGGAAGAACGTGTTTTTTCCGAGCGGTCAGCTGTCAACATAACGAAGCGGCGTGGTAGCCGCGCAGGGACAAAGAAGCAAGGTAAGCGCGGTGGTTTGAGGCGTTTTAGACTCAAGTATCACCGTCTAGGACTCAGGAATATCCGTATTCTATATTGGAACTGTGCCAGTGTAAAACAACGGGGCTCTATTTTAGAAACCCTAGTTTACAGGAACGACATTGTAGCACTCCAGGAGACGAGACTGGGCGATCAGCTACTCCGAATTGCCGGCTTCAAATGTTTCTACAACAGACGACATCTGGGAACGGCGATTCTCGTTCGCGACAGCATGGTGGCGTCAGAGCTAGACATGTCCAGTTGGGACAGTGACGATATACAAATACAGGCGTTGAGAGTTCATTCCAGTATACCATTCGTGTTGGTTAATGTTTATGCCCGCAATGCGAGTATGGACGCCCAGAAGTGGCAGTGCTTAAGTGGCATATTAGGCCACGAGAGAAATGTTATTTTCTGTGGTGACTTCAACGCTAAAGGCAGAGCATGGGGAAACACTTCCTCCAATACACAAGGGGAGGAGCTCGAGACTGCACTGGAAACCATCGACCTGGTTTGTATTAACAGTGGCTGTGTCACCAGGACAGCAAGCCGTCCAGGCGATGAGGACAGTGCTATTGATCTGGCGCTAGTTTCACCTTCACTCACTACAGTGTGTAGATGGGGTGTCCTAGGACACCATGGCAGCGACCACCACCCGTGCAGCATATTGGTGGAGAAAGGCAGAACCAGGCAGCACAAGCTAAAGGTAAAGACGTTCCAGTATGACAGTACAGGGCAAGATGTGGTGAGTAAAATAAGATGTGACAAACGCAGAACGTTTCAGGGCAGGAACAAAAGCTGGGAGCAGCCACCGTGGTGGAGTTTCGAGGTGGAGAAGGCTTGGGTGGATAAGCGTAGTGCTGTAAGGAGATGGCAAAATGCCAAGAAGAACAGAGCTGGTCATCCTAGTCCCTGCTTGCACTTAGAAAGAGAGATGCACACAAAAGTAAGCTATTTCAAAAAACTGGTCAAGGTGGTTAAAAGCGAAAAATGGGCAGAGGTGTGTCAAAGAGTAAGCACAGACAAGTCACTGAAATTGTTCTGGCGACTACATAAAAGCATGAGTGGTGTAGTCAAGAATAAGAGCATTTCTGACTTCCAAGGTGCTTGACCTCACCTGGCAGAGGACTGACGAGGACAAGGGCAAAGCCCTCTTTGAACGCTACCTTGAGCAGAGCAACCAGACAGACATGGGAGGCCGAAATCTGGCCAAGGAGGTCACCTCAGACAGATGCAAGGCCCAGAACACTTCGGATGAAGACACAGTGACAGTGAAAGAAATCAAGGCTGTGCTTCGACGATAAAAAAACAGTGCTCCAGGTCCTGATGGCATAAGATACGACGACATAAATAGGTGTACCGACAATGAGCTAGAGAAACTAGCAGACATGTACAACAACAGTATAGGGAGTGCTAGCATCAAGGAGGAATGGTTACACAGCTATCTGATTCCCTTGCCGAAGCCTGACGAAAGACCACAAAAAAATTCAGGGATATCGAATTATAACCATGCAGAATACAATAGGCAAGCTGCTGGAGAAGGTAATTGCCAGGAAAATATCAAGCCAATTAGAGAGGCAAGGTGTTTTCCCACCTACCCTGGGTGGGTACCATCCAAAAAGAGAAACCTGGACCAATGCAGCAGTCTTTGCCCATGATGTCTATGAAGGTTTCCACTCAGGCACTGAAACCGTTGCTGCAGCGATTGATCTTGAGGACGCATACAACAGAGTACCACTGGATTTTTTAATGTTTCAGCTTCTTGAACTAAACGTAAGTCCATTCCTCCTTAGTTGGATCGCTGCAGCCCTCTACCAACGGAAAGTAGTTTTTAGATGTGGCAGTTGGACTTCGGAACCAACAACAATATATCCGGGGTTTGGCAGCGATGCGGGTGATGGCGGCAGCAAACTGTGAGCAGCGCCATCTATGTCTTCTGTACGAGGGGCTGGTCATGTCTGTTTTGGAGTATGCAATGGCAATCCTGACTCTCAGCCATAAGCAGATAGAAAGGATGGAAAGGATACAGAATGAAGCTATGCGCATTATTCTTGGATGTACAAGAGATACAGCATGCAGGGCGATGCGCTACCTTCTTGATTTTCCAACCATTGAAGAGAGAATACAAGTTTGCAGGGCACGCGCCTACCTCAGAATTAACGCAAACACACAACATCCACTGCATAGTGAAATTAGGAAGGTGAAGGGCAGCAGGTTAAAAAGAGGACGGTCGTGGATGGGTCAAGCCGAAGACATTCTTCAACAGGTGTGTTCACTTGAGGACTTAGAACCTGGCGAGGAGTGGGTGCAAGTGCCAACAGACTTCTGCACATCCTTTTCAGTTTGCATCCAACTAGATAGAAAATGCAGACAAGAAAATCCGGCTGCTGTTGAGGCTGAAGTACAAGCGTTGATTTTCGAGAATTCGCTAGACGGTGACGCGGTCATCTACACAGATGGGTCGGTCGTCCAACATGTGAGAAGCTCATGGGCCTTTACAGCTCGGGCCGGAGGGAGAATTGTGAAGGAGGACTCTGGTGCTTTCACTGAAACCACAAGTAGCCTGACCATGGAAGTCATGGCAGTAAGTAAAGCAATAACATGGCTCGAGACACAGACATTCACTAGGGCCTGTTTCCTTAGCGACTCAATGAACATGATCAAGAGGATAGAGGAGGGGTCGATCCGAAGAGAATGGTTGCTGCCTCTGAAGCGGTCTTGGCTGGCAAAGATTAGTTTCATCTTCGTGCCAGGTCATGCGGGAGTACAAGGAAATGAGCGGGCTGACAAGCTCGCAGGTGAGGCTACTGTGGAGGGCAGACGCGCCATGGACCAGGCTGACATTCTGAATGCTCTACGAGAAGTGAGACTTTTGCGAGAACCAAGTGATGACTGTGAATCTACAACAATGGCCAGACTGCGGGAGCAGCAAATTAAAAGAGGGGTGGCCAAACAAGAACACTACGCAGGAAGCCAAAGAAGATTGATAAACCAACACAGAACTGGCGTCGTTAGCCGCTACACGCTGCGGGATTTGCTGAGGAGGGGATCCGAGCACTTATGGACTGAATGGTTCGATGTGCAACGAGGATGATCTGTCGACTAACTAACTAACTAACTAACTAACTAACTAACTAAATGAATTAAGCATTAAGTGTTAGTTAAATAATTTGAGCATTAAGTGTTAGTTAAATAACTTGAGCATTAAGTGTTAGTTAAATAACTTGAGCATTAAGTGTTAGTTAAATAACTTGAGCATTAAGTGTTAGTTAAATAACTTGAGCATTAAGTGTTAGTTAAATAACTTGAGCATTAAGTGTTAGTTAAATAACTTGAGCATTAAGTGTTAGTTAAATGACTTGAGCATTAAGTGTTAGTTAAATGACTTGAGCATTAAGTGTTAGTTAAATGACTTGAGCATTAAGTGTTAGTTAAATGAATTAAGCATTAAGTGTTAGTTAAATGATTTAGCATTAAGTGTTAGTTAAATAACTTGAGCATTAAGTGTTAGTTAAATGACTTGAGCATTAAGTGTTAGTTAAATGACTTTAGCATTAAGTGTTAGTTAAATTACTTGAGCATTAAGTGTTAGTTAAATGATTTTAGCATTAAGTGTTAGTTAAATGAATTGAGCATTAAGTGTTAGTTAAATAACTTGAGCATTAAGTGTTAGTTAAATAACTTGAGCATTAAGTGTTAGTTAAATAACTTGAGCATTAAGTGTTAGTTAAATGACTTTAGCATTAAGTGTTAGTTAAATGAATTAAGCATTAAGTGTTGGTTAAATAACTTGAGCATTAAGTGTTAGTTAAATGATTTTAGCATTAAGTGTTAGTTAAATGACTTGAGCATTAAGTGTTAGTTAAATAACTTGAGCATTAAGTGTTAGTTAAATAACTTGAGCATTAAGTATTAGTTAAATGATTTTAGCATTAAGTGTTAGTTAAATAACTTGAGCATTAAGTGTTAGTTAAATGATTTTAGCATTAAGTGTTAGTTAAATGACTTGAGCATTAAGTGTTAGTTAAATAACTTGAGCATTAAGTGTTAGTTAAATAACTTGAGCATTAAGTATTAGTTAAATGATTTTAGCATTAAGTGTTAGTTAAATAACTTGAGCATTAAGTGTTAGTTAAATGACTTGAGCATTAAGTGTTATTTAAATGACTTGAGCATTAAGTGTTAGTTAAATAACTTGAGCATTAAGTGTTAGTTAAGTGACTTTAGCATTAAGTGTTAGGTAAATGACTTGAGCATTAAGTGTTAGTGGCGAATGGGTTACTGACTTAGTTCGTAATCCCACATACCCGTCTTCGAAACACAGCTGCAGGCGTTTTGGCAGCAGACCTCGTCACATAGGTTATTTACAAAATGGTATGGGTACTGGTCATTCAGAAAGCAATGGCAAACTACTGAATGTAAACTTGCCAAGAGATCACAACAGCAAAAAATGCTGGTGTTGACCATGACGTCGTGTAAGGACTATGCAAATGACTTTAGCTTAAGTGTTAGTTAAATTACTTTAGCATTAAGTGTTAGTTAAATTACTTTAGCATTAAGTGTTAGTTAAATTACTTTAGCATTAAGTCTTAGTTAAATTACTTTAGCATTAAAAACTAAACTAAACTATTTAATTAAATTACTTTAGCATTAAGTGTTAGTTAAATTACTTTAGCATTAAGTGTTAGTTAAATTACTTTAGCATTAAGTGTTAGTTAAATTACTTTAGAATTAAGTGTTAGTTAAATTACTTTAGCATTAAGTGTTAGTTAAATTACTTTATAAAGTGATAGCTAAATGACTTGAGCATTAACTGTTAGACACACATGATTCAGCATTAACTGTTAGTTTCAAATGAATTGAACATTCACTATTTGTTACAATGATTCAGACTTTAGCTACAACTTACAAATGACTTGAGAACTAACTGTTAGTTACAACTGACTGGCACCTGGCTGTCTTGACAGACAATGGTTTTTAAAATGGCATTATACCTCGCCATAGCACAAAGCCTAGGATCAGCAAAGCAATGCTCTGTCTGCCTGTCAGAGCTTCCATTCTTAACCTGCCAACCAAGTCTTAGGGTCTGGTCTGCCCTGCCCTGCCGTGACATTTAGTCTTTAGGTTGCATTTTCAAGCACTAGAGTAAGACTTGTGCCCTCCCAATTGTACTCCTCCACCCGAATCTGTTGGAACAATGTGAGGTCTCGGGTTTGGTGAGCGTTATTCAACTTTCGCGCTAACAGGAAGCAGGTAGTACCGTCTACTGTCATACGGTAGCTCAGTCATATCTATGATCTGACTTTCAAATGACCCACGCATTAAATGATGTGAGGTCTCGGGTTTGGTAAGCGTTATTCAACTTTCGCGCTAACAGGAAGCAGGTAGTACCAGTCTACTGTCATACGGTAGTTCAGTCATATCTATGACCTGACTTTCAAATGACCCATGCATTAAGTGTTAATTATAAAGGATTCATGCATTTACTTTTACTTGCAATGGCTCAAACATTAACTGTTATTTACGATGACTCATGCATTAATCTTTAGATGATAAATGATTTTAGCATTAACTGATAGTAACGGTGACTCAAACATTAACTATAATTGTCATATAGTTTTACAGAAATTTGAGACTATTAGTTTTCCTGTGACTTTCTCTACACAGATAGCAACGTCCAATGTCGGAAAGCATATGAAAGAAAATGCATCCCCATGGCATGCATGGCTTCTGGGCAAATTGTCCGGTGTCCGTGTCTTGAATGAAGACACAGTGAGGGAATTATTCACGAGTCTACGGCAGCAGGAAGCTATGGGACTAAGTGGTCATCAACATGTAACCCATAATGACAGGAAGAAACAGGACAGAGAATCAGCATTGTGTGTGACTAACCTCAGATGTGCTAGTTCTCTTAAAGCTGGTGAGTTATGTAATCACATCGTTATTTATATTGTGCTGTTATGTGATTTATATTTGCTGTTATGTCAGACCTATAGCCTAGTTGCAGGGGGTAGGCAACCTTCTTGTAATGTGCGGAAGTAATGTTGCGAAGACACCCAGTGTGCCATCCTAAGTCCTTGTAAAGTCACTCAGTGTGCCAACCTAAGTACTTGTAAAGTCACTCAGTGTGCCAACCTAAGTACTTGTAAAGTCACTCAGTGTGCCATCCTAAATCCTTGTAAAGTCACCCACTGTGCTATCATAAGTCCTTGTAAAGTCACTCAATGTTCAAACCTAAGTCCTTGTAAAGTCACTCAATGTTCCAACCTAAGTCCTTGTAAAGTCACTCAGTGTGCCATCCTAAATCCTTGTAAAGTCACCCAGTGTGCCATCATAAGTCCTTGTAAAGTCACCCAGTGTGCCATCATAAGTCCTTGTAAAGTCACTCAGTGTGCCAACCTAAGTACTTGTAAAGTCACTCAGTGTTCCAACCTAAGTCCTTGTAAAGTCACTCAGTGTTCCAACCTAAGTCCTTGTAAAGTCACTCAGTGTTCCAACCTAAGTCCTTGTAAAGTCACTCAGTGTTCCAACCTAAGTCCTTGTAAAGTCACTCATTGTGCCAACATAAGTACTTGTAAAGTCACGATCGATCTTGCCAGTTGTCACCAAGTTCTCCAAGTCATTTCTTCTCATAACATGCCCAAAAAGTTTTGACTGTCTACATCTAATGACTCTAATCAGTTTACGATCTTCATTTGTTTCTTAAAGGACTTGTTCATTGGTTTTTCTGTCTGTCCATGGTATTCTTTGCATTTTCTTCAGAAACCACATTTCCACAGCCATCAGATGTTTTTCAGCTTGACTGTTCATTGTCCACGCTTCACATCCATACAAAAGTACAGGTTCTATGTAGCACTTCAACACTCTTTTTCTCATTTCAACTGATATCTTTTTATTGGTCAGTATGTTTTTCATCTTGCAAAAGGCTACCTTCGCAATGGTAATTCTTGTTCTAATCTCTTCAAGGCATCTCCCATCAGATGTTATGACTGTTCTGAGATAACTGTACCGATTAACTTGCTTAAGAGTATGCTTATTTACTCACATATCACATTGTGGTATTTCCTTCTTCCCAGTGACGACCATAATCTGTGTCGTCTTAATATTCAGTTCTAACCCTAGTTGCTCACTGTGTGCAACAACCGCATCTACTAAATGTTGCAGATCCTGTTCATTGTCTGCAATCAAGACTGTGTCGTCTGCATATCTAATGTTATTGATGTATCTTCCCCCAATGTTGATTCCTTCCATATTTTCTATATAATCCTGAAAATATTTTCACTGTACAGGGAAAAAAAGCTGGAGACATTATAAATTCCTGTCTCACACCTCTTTTAATAGGCTGATATTGACCTACATCATTATCAATTCTGAAGGCAGCTTGTTGTTTCCAATATATATTTTTTTACAAGCTTAAGGTCTTTTCCATCAATTTGTAGATCTTCAAGCATACCTATCATGTCAACATGTCTCACTTGATCTAAAGCCTTTGTGTAGTCAATAAAGCAAAGGTGTAGATCTTTGTTTACTTTTAGAGAACGTTCAATTATTGTTCTCAGTATATACACAGCATTTACTGTACCCTTGCCTTCTACAAACCCACATTGTTCTTCTCCTATTTCGGGTTGTATTTTCTCCCTAACTCTTTGCATGATAATTCTCAGGAAAATCCAACCTAAGTCCTTGTAAAGTCACTCAGTAAGCCAACCAAGTCCTTATAAAGTCACTCAGTAAGCCAACCAAGTCCTTATAAAGTCACTCAGTAAGCCAACCAAGTCCTTATAAAGTCACTCAGCGTCTCAACCTAAGTCCTTGCAAAGTGGCTCAGCATGTCAACCTAAGTCCTTGTAAATTCAATCAGTGTGCCAACCTAAGTCCTTGCAAAGTGGCTCAGTATGCCAACCTAAGTCCTTGTAAATTCAATCAGTGTGCCAACCTAAGTCCTTGTAAATTCAATCAGTGTGCCAACCTAAGTCCTTGTAAATTCAATCAGTGTGCCAACCTAAGTCCTTGCGAAGTTGCTCAGCATGCCAACCTAAGTCCTTGCAAAGTGGCTCAGCATGCCAACCTAAGTCCTTGTAAATTCAATCAGTGTGCCAACCTAAGTCCTTGCAAAGTGGCTCAGCATGTCAACCTAAGTCCTTGCGAAGTGGCTCAGCATGTCAACCTAAGTCCTTGTAAATTCAATCAGTGTGCCAACCTAAGTCCTTGCGAAGTGGCTCAGCATGTCAACCTAAGTCCTTGCGAAGTGGCTCAGCATGTCAACCTAAGTCCTTGTAAATTCAATCAGTGTGCCAACCTAAGTCCTTGCGAAGTGGCTCAGCATGTCAACCTAAGTCCTTGTAAATTCAATCAGTGTGCCAACCTAAGTCCTTGTAAATTCAATCAGTGTGCCAACCTAAGTCCTTGCAAAGTGGCTCAGCATGTCAACCTAAGTCCTTGCAAAGTGGCTCAGCATGCCAACCTAAGTCCTTGCGAAGTTGCTCAGCATGTCAACCTAAGTCCTTGCAAAGTGGCTCAGCATGCCAACCTAAGTCCTTGCAAAGTGGCTCAGCATGTCAACCTAAGTCCTTGCGAAGTGGCTCAGCATGCCAACCTAAGTCCTTGTAAATTCAATCAGTGTGCCA
Source organism: Cepaea nemoralis (assembly GCA_014155875.1). Taxonomy (NCBI): domain Eukaryota; kingdom Metazoa; phylum Mollusca; class Gastropoda; order Stylommatophora; family Helicidae; genus Cepaea; species Cepaea nemoralis. The sequence continues at coordinate 843,429 of JACEFZ010027752.1, forward strand.
ACCTAAGTCCTTGTAAATTCAATCAGTGTGCCAACCTAAGTCCTTGCAAAGTGGCTCAGCATGCCAACCTAAGTCCTTGCGAAGTGGCTCAGCATGCCAACCTATTTCCATTATATGTTTATACACAACAACCAGTGAATAAATTAATGTCTTCTTGATCTTGAATTAACATGTTTCCGATACATGAAGTTCCTGTTCTATTCTTTGTTGATTATTCTATACTTTAATATAAATATGAACAGATACAAATATAATTGTTTTTTCAAAATTTAGGTCTGAACACATTATTTTGAAATTTTTTTACAAAATTGCCATATCTACATTATGTGAAGACATTAACTGTTAGTTTTAAATGACTTTAGCATTGAGTGTTAGTTAAATGACGTGAGCATTAACTGTTAAACACAAGTGAGTCGAGCATTAGCTGTTAGTTACAAATTAACTGAGCATTAATTGTTAGTTATAAATGAATTGAGCATTATCTCATGAAAAATATATTTGGCAACATTTAAGGTCTGAACACATTATTTTGAATATATTTTACAAAATTGCCATATGTATATTTTGTGAAGACAGAAGGTCATATAGCTTGTAGTAATATTTAGTTTTGTGATAGTAGTAGAAGGAGACATTGTAATACTAGTGTTATGATGAGGAAGAAATAGGAACAGCTACAGCAGTGGTGGTGGTGCTGGTGGTGGTGGTAGTAGTAGCAGTAATAGGCTGACTCTGAGGCGAAGGGGTTGATATTGCAATTCGTAATCTCGCATGCCGAGTTCAAAACACTAGCTGAGGATGATTTGGCAGCAGACTACCATGCATTGGTTTCCATACAATGGTATGAGTGCTGGTTTTTCAGAAAGCTTTGGCAAACTACTGAAGGTAAATTTGCCCAGGAATCACGAACATCCAAAAAATGCTGGATTTAACTGCTACATCCTGTAAAGGATAATCAACTAACTTTTTAGTAGTAGTAGCAGCAGTATTAGCAGCAGTATGAAAATAGTACTAATAGTCAGAATTAGTATTCAAAGTAACAACAGTAGTACCATGTTTCCCGGGTCTTATATTAATTTTAGAATTTAAAAAATGCACTAGGTGCCTATTTTCAGGGGATGTCTTATATATTTTTTTTTCAGATACAAAAATCTACATTTATTCATGTACAAAATTCTACATTTATTAAAATACATTCATGTCATCTTCTTCTGGAACATCGTCATAATTCTCCAGATCAAGTGTGCGCACAGTGGCGTCTGTACTCCAACTGGCCATTCAACAACAAGTCTCTCATTCTAGCTGACGATCTTAACTAGTGCTTATTTTTGGGTTAGGTCTTATATTAGAAGTATCCTGAAATATCCTACTTGGGCTTATTACAGGAGTAGGTCTTATTTTCGGGACACACAGTAGTTGTAGTATTATGGGGAGGAGACGTAGCAGCAGCAGGAGGGTTGGGGGGAAGAGGTGGTAGTAGGAAGAGGAGCATGTTATTGACAGTTCCTAATAAAAAAGTTATTTGCATGTCCTTTACAGGATGTCACAAGTCAACCCCAACATTGTTTGGCTGTTTATGATTTCCTGGCAAGTTTACCTTCAGTAGTTTGCCATTGATTTCTGAACTAACATAATTTTATATTGATACAAGAAGGCTACACATAGACTGCAGAAAATCCTGGTCATGAGTTCCATGAGTTGGGCATCAAACTATTCTGACAGGTGGGTGTTATAATCTCTTCTTGCAGTCACTTTCCACAACAGAGCGGAACTTTCTAGTAAGTGTTACTGTGATGACAGCGCTTCATCAGAACTTGATGATGACAATATCAATTTTGTTCCTTCGTCTCAAGGAGAACTGGATGTTTGGGTAATTATGTGTAAATACATGTCAGTTATAAGTCAGGTCTTAAATGTGACTGAGCTACCATTTGACAGTAGACAATACTACCTGCTTTCTGTTATCGCTGAATGTTGGGCGGTGCTCACCAAACCTGACACCCTACATTGTGCCAATGGCTTCAGGCGGAGGAACACAATTGGTAGGGTAGAAGCCTTTCCTAGTGCGAGGAAATGCAATCTAAAGACTACAAGTCATGGCAGAGCAGTCCTGGCCGTAAGCCTTGGTTGGCAACTGGTCTAGGATCGAAATCTCTGACAGTCTGAGCTTTGCCTATCTGGCAGTTTCTGCAGCTTGTCTAGTTCCAGACGTATTAGTGTTTCCCTTCCTCTGGAGTAAACTAGGCAGGCAGAGAAAGGGATCATGCAGTATGGGCAACATATTGTCTCTAAATTCAGGATCTGTGCTAAGGAGAGGTATAACTCCATTTTAAAAATGATCATCTGTCATTACTTAGTATGGAAGCTGCAGTAGCATAGTGGCTAGATGCCTCCCCTGCTACCGGTGGTCTGGGGTTTGATTTATATCAGGGTGGTTTCCAATTTGTAAAACTTGACCTCTGTTCCCAGGTCAGTCCAGCGGAAAATGAGTACCAGGAATTGTCTTGGAAAGTAAAGGCAGCTGGCGGGTTACTGGCATCATCACCCACAGAGTGCTGTTTTGTTTTTTTTGCATATCCTTTTTGCAGGACATTGTACCAGCATTTCTGCTGCTGTGATCTCTTGGCAAGTGTATGTTCAGTAGTTTGCCATTGTGTGCTGTTTGGTCTATAAAATTATGGGTTTATCACCATGTACCCTGCGTGACCTAGGTGTGCACAAGGGACCGTTACTTTGTTTACATGTCAATAAAAAATTATATGTAAATAAGAAAATAATTTTTTGTTTCTGCGCTCGCTCACTTTGAACTCAAGCGTAGGCCATTAGGCCATACACACTATTTATAGTAGTAATGGACTGAATTTTGCGTGTGGGTTAGCTTTCCCTTTTAACAGTGTCCCTCGCCATCAGGCGAACCCACTCTGACTTCAGAGGTACTTGTAATTTACATCCCCAAATCAAGGACAACAGGTCAACATTTTAGTTCAGCAGTCCGGTGTAGGGGTTGAACCGCTAACCTCAGTATTAGCACATCGGATGTTTAAGAACACGCATTCTTACCCATATGGACCTGCAGAATATAAATGGGTGTCGGAGCAGCACAAGAGAATCTCAGCACAGTGCCCAGACTCTGTGGTCCCAGCAAGGAACCCAGGATGGTTATCTACCGGGAGACACACACGCTGTAAACATGTTTGTGGCTGTGTTTTCTGATTGTGAAATTGAGCTTTTAGCTGTAAAATGTTGGGCCAGTAGCTGACAAGTTGGCCACCATCACAGTTTTAGCTGTAACATGTTGGGCCAGTAGCTGACAAGTCAGCCACCATTGTAGTGTTAGGTTCTATACCTGGGGAGACATCTTAGCTTTTAGCTGTAACATGTTGGGCCAGTAGCTGACAAGTCAGCCACCATTGTAGTGTTAGGTTCTATACCTGGGGAGACATCTCAGGGAACCTGGGTCCGATTAATGAAGGTGTGTGTGTGTGGTATCTGTATGTGTGTGAGAGAGTGTGTATATGAGAGAGAGAGAGAGAGATAGAGGGAGACATTGTGTGAGAGAGTATGTGTGAGTGATAAAGTGTGTGTAAGAGAGAGTGTGTAAGATAGTGTGTGTGGAGAGTATATGAAAGAGAATACATATATGTGTGTGTGCGAGTATGTGTGTGAAAGAAAGAAAGCATGTTTGTGTGAGAGTGTGTGAAAAATAAAAGTGCATGAGAGAAAAAGTCTGTGAAAGAGAGTGTGTTTAAAACAGACAGCCACACTGTAATTGTGCCACTACTAAGGATTCCAAGGATAATGAAATGTAAAACTATTAGACCATGCAATCATTCATGTCTGCACCTGATACAACAGCCACAGTAGCAATGGCTAGCATACTCACCTACTGCCCCCGGTGGCCGTGTGTTTGAATGCCCTGCCATGGCTGGGACTGTCTCCATTGACCTGGGCTGCCAGGTTGGTCCTGCCCCATTTGGGTTCCAGGAACTTTGCTGGGAAGTAAAGGCAGCAGGTGTGATATTGACTACATCTCCTATCAGATGCATAGCAAGGCTAGCACCACATAACTAACATCCATGGCTTGAAATAAGGTCAGTTTTTGTATTTTGTTGACTACTTACCAAACACTCAGTACACCTCATGTCGTGAAAAGGGCTCCTTTACTGATATGGTACCTTTTTCTGGCACAGCCCTTGCAAACACTGACTGGAAATAAACAGAGGATTTGCAGTGGGGTCACACCAAACCTGCGACAGTTTCTCAAACAGGATGGTGTCCGTGGTTGTCTGGTCAAGCTGCAGAGGATTTGAACTGTTTACATCAATGATCCAGTAACAGCTGGTGCCTCTGGGCGCAGTTGCATGGAGAGAGAGACAGACAGAAAGGGGAGGGGAGTTCTACAACAAGAGGAAGGAGAAAGAAACTTTTGGGCTGAGGTTGTGATTTGTTGTCTTAGTAATAATTTGTTCTGTTTAATCCATATGAAGTATTTGTATTTGCTTTAATGTAATCTGTGACCACAAGAAGGCATTCAGTCGTGGGAAGTGAAGGTAACCCCTGGTATTGACCACGTCTCCCCGTGCGTGCTGCTGGGTCTGTCACAATATGGAGATGGCACCATGTACCCTACATACCTGTATGCGTGTGAAATGGGTCCTTGACTGCTTGTTTTATGTTGATTGCTGAAAAAACTTTTTATCTTCTTCTCACTTTCCCAGTTACACCTTTCCATATTGGGTAACGAGGAACTATCTGGACGAAACTTATTGTGGCCAAGGAAACGTTTTAGTTGCTTCAGTTTTTCCTATTGTATCTAAATGCTTTGTTTCTTGTGGGTTCTGTTTCTTGATCTTTTCCTGTTGTATCTGTATGCTTTGTTTCTTGTGGGTTCTGTTTCTTGATCTTTTCCTGTTGTATCTAAATGCTTTGTTTCTTGTGGTTGTTTCTTGATCTTTTCCTATTGTATCTAAATGCTTTGTTTCTTGTGGGTTCTGTTTCTTGATCTTTTCCTATTATATCTAAATGCTCTGTTTCTTGTGGGTTCTTCTTGAAATTTTCTCAATGTATCTAAATGCTCTGTTCCAGCTGGATATTACACTGTCAATCATCAGCATCATCATCATCATCATTATCATGTTCCTCACAAAATGTCACAGGCCCACATGTCGCGCCACAGATCTTAGTCCTTGCAATCTGGATCAGTTCCGTTGATGATGATATTCTTCCATCCTGTCTTAGTCTGTCCAGCCTGATGACTGCCTCTACCTAGTATTCCACTGATCATTCCAGTGATTGCGATGTTCTTCATTGCCTCCCTTGTCATTATATTTTGTCTCTTTCCTGTAGTTGTATATAATATTCTACTTTCATTAACCTCTCCAGACAAATGTTGTTGGTTATTATGGCAGTATTTGCAATATTCATCTCAGGAATCGCTCTGTTCATGTTGTATATACATTTTCTGTTATATAAATGTTGTATATACATTTCCTGTTATATAAATGCCACTCTGGAGATCAGCATGGCTGAATGGATAAGAATCTTATCTCATCATGTTCCTCTTGTACCTTGCGGTGTCGAGGTGAAGTATAAACAGCGGGAGAGTGCCCGCTTATGGCTTTATGTATCGATATTCCCATGGGCTCTTGTTATTCCCTTTGTCCAGCGTTTACGTGGTCAGCATTGACCTCTGCTTCCCTCTGGTCTGTACATCATTGCTTGTTGTGGTATACTGTTAGTTGGTAACCTACTTGCATGGCCAAACCATTTGACTAATGTTTTACTTTCCTAAAGTTGTGTATCATGTTCTACTTTCCTACAGTTGTGTATTCAAAGTTTTCGCAATATTTATCTCAGGAATCACTCTGTTCATGTTGTCTATACATTTTCTGTTATATAAATGTTGTCTATACATTTTCTGTTATATAAATGTTGTCTATACATTTTCTGTTATATAAATGCCGATCTGGAAGTCAGCGTGGCTGAATGGATAAGTATGTTCACTCTTAAACTTCACGTGTGTTGATGGCGAGGTAGCGGGTTCAACCCCTACACCGGTCAGACTAAAATGTTGATTTACTGTTCTTAACTTGGGGATGTAAATTACAAGTACCTCTGAAGTCAGAGTGGGTTCCCCTGATGGGAAGTGGGTGGGAATGCATGTCTTTGCAATATTTAATACAAAAGCGTTACATTCCACCTTGCTGCCCAGACAGGAATGTGATTTGTGGTTGTTGAAAGCTCTTTAATCTCTGTTCCAAACACCACAATTATTTATAAAGTTTCAACCCTGAAAAATGGCACCCGTTGTATACAAACATTGAATGGAGAAGGAACTCTCTGAAAGCAGTTGTACATATATTGATGTGTTGTATTATTGATGTATTGTATTATTGATGTCATGTTGTTTATTGATCAGTTACAAGCTCGTATGTGATAAGTTCTCACATTTATTGTTATTTTATAGTTCTATAAAATTGTTGACAAGTCATGAAATGGTTGAATCAGTTTATTGATTATGTGATCTAACTAGGGAAAAATGAAATGATTTTGATTATAAACCATGATTTAGGTTAATGAAATAATTATTTTGCTGATTATACAACATAAATAACATAATTTAGTGCATGCAAATGCCCAACGTTATTTAATATGTACCTTCATTTAGAGTAATAAAATAATGTTCATTTATGTACAGTTATTAAGAATAATTAGAAAATGAAATGTGAGAAATGTTTAGATTAGCAGGCGTTTGTTGTTTGGTGCTTGCGTGGGGCGGTGGAACTGGATTGTTGTGGCAGGGTTCCCACAGCTCATGGAGAGGAGGAGAGGAACAGATAGCAGCTGATGAGGGGAGGGGGAATTGTGGTGTGCTGGCACTGGATTGGACATTTATCGAGAGGGCCTGAGAATGGTCTAGCTGGAGGGACTTGTCTGGGTTCCTTATGGCGGGGTAGGTGGAAGAAGAATGGGAAGTGTATAGACAAGCGAAGTAGGGGACGAAGATGGATGGTGTCCATTTTTGTACATTTTGATGTGATAGTGCTCAGGCTCATCCATCTTGGTGTTATACTTTTCAGGTTTCTTTAACATCTTGTGTGATAGTGTTCAGTCCTGTTCATTCTTGAACATCTTAGTATGATATTGCTCAGGCCTGTTCATTCTTGAACATCTTTTGTGATACTGCTCAGGCCTGTCCATTCTTGAACATCTTTGTGTGATATTGCTTAGGCCATTCATTCTTGAACATCTTTGTTGATATTGCTTAGGCCTGTTTCATTCTTGAACATCTTTGTGTGATATTGCTCAGGCATGTCCATTCTTGAAAATCTTTGTGTGATACTGCTTAGGCCATTCATTCTGAACATCTTTGTGTGATATTGCTTAGGCCACTTCATTCTTGAACATCTCATCTCATCTCATCTCATCTCATCATGTTTTCCTCTTGTACCTTGCGGTGTCGAGGTGAAGTATAAACTTCGTGAGAGTGCCCGTTATGGGCTTCGTATATCGACATTCCCATGGATTCTTTATTCCCTCGGTCCAACGTTTACGTGTCGGCCCTCTTCCTCTGTTTCCATCTGGTCTGTACATCATTGCTTGTTGTGGCATGCTGTTGACTGGTAGCCTACTTGCATGGCCAAACCAGTTGCTTGCTGCTTTCTAATAAAATCTAGAGCAGCTTTACCCCTATTTAGTCCCTGATTTCTTCATTTCTGATCTTATCTCTTCTTGATACTTTGAGTATTCTTCTCAGACTCATTCTGTTGTTGTGTGATTTTTCTTTTCTCTTTTTCTGTCATTGTCCAGGTTTGGCATTGGTAGCACGAGTTGGTAGGAAGATGTGTTGTAAATTGCTTTCTTAGTAGGTATTGATACATGTTTGTTCTTTAGTATGGTGCCATTGTCAATGCGTTGATTTGCCTTATTGCCGCTATTTTGATCTCGTCTTCTGACTGCCATTTGATGATATTATACTTCCTAGGTACTTGAAGCTCTTTACTTGTTTCTTGAACATCTTTGTGTGATATTGCTCAGGCCTGTTCATTCTTGAACATCTTTGTGTGATATTGCTTAGGCCACTTCATTCTTGACATCTTTGTGTGATATTGCTTAGGCCACTTCATTCTTGAACATCTTTGTGTGATATTGCTTAGGCCCACTTCATTCTTGAACATCTTTGTGTGATATTGCTTAGTCCCTTCATTCTTGAACATCTTTGTGTGATATTGCTCAGACCTGTCCATTCTTGAACATCTTTGTGATATTGCTCAGGCCTGTCCAGTTCTTGAACATCTTTTGTTTGATATTGCTCAGCCCTTTCATTCTTGAACATCTTTGTGTGATATTGCTTAGGCCAATTAATTCTTGAACTTCTTTTGTTGATTTTGCTCAGCCCTGTCTTCTTGTACATCTTTGTGTGACACTGCTCAGCCCTGTTCATTCTTGAAATCTTGTTGATATTGCTTAGGCCATTCATTCTGAACATCTTTGTTGATATTGCGAAGGCCTGTCCATTCTTGAACTTCTTTGTGTGATATTGCTCAGGCCACTTCATTCTTGAACATCTTTGTGTGATATTGCTCAGACCTGTTCATTCTTGAACATCTTTGTGTGATATTGCTTAGGCCACTTCATTCTGAACATCTTTGTTTGATATTGGCGAAGGCCTGTCCATTCTTGAACATCTTTGTGATATTGCTCAGGCCACTTCATTCTTGAACATCTTTGTGTGACACTGCTCAGCCCTGTTCATTCTTGAACATCTTTGTGTGATATTGCTTAGGCCACTTCATTCTTGAACATCTTTGTGTGATATTGCGAAGGCCTGTCCATTCTTGAACTTCTTTGTGTGATATTGCTCAGGCCTGTTCATTCTTGAACATCTTTGTGTATATTGCTCAGGCCTGTTCATTCTTGAACAACTTAGTATGATATTGCTCAGGCTGTTTCATCATTCTTGAACTTCTTTGTGTGATATTGCTCAGGCCTGTTCATTCTTGAACTTCTTTGTGTGATATTGCTCAGCCTGTTCATTCTTGAACATCTTTGTTGATATTGCTTAGGCCAATTCATTCTTGAACATCTTTGTTGATATTGCGAAGGCCTGTCCATTCTTGAACTTCTTTGTGTGATATTGCTCAGGCCTGTTCATTCTTGAACATCTTTGTGTGATATTGCTCAGGCCTGTTCATTCTTGAACATCTTTGTGTATATTGCTCAGGCCTGTTCATTCTTGAACAACTTAGTATGATATTGCTCAGGCCTGTTCATTCTTGAACAACTTATTATGATATTGCTCAGGCCTGTTCATTCTTGAACAACTTAGTATGATATTGCTCAGGCCTGTTCATTCTTGAACAACTTAGTATGATATTGCTCAGGCCTGTTCATTCTTGAACAACTTAGTATGATATTGCTCAGGCCTGTTCATTCTTGAACATCTTTGTGTGATATTGCTCAGGCCTGTTCATTCTTGAACAACTTAGTATGATATTGCTCAGGCCTGTCCATTCTTGAACTTCTTTGGTCCATCTCCCCAGTTCTAATCTCTTCAGCTGTGCCCTGGAGAATGATTTTAACCAGGAATAAAGCTCAGGCACACAACCAAACTGGAAGCCATGGTAGCACAGTGGCTTGCTGGCCGGTCTGATGGTCATACATTCGAATCCCCACCCAGGTGTACGTTTAAAAACTGACCTAGGCTCCCAGGTCGACCTAGCCTAAAATGGTACCCAGAAATAGCCAGGGAAATAAAAGTTGCCCGCAAGATATTGCCATCAATCATTGTGTTCTGCTTGGTCTATACCCATGTGATACCATGACCTTATACCAAATACATCTCAAGGCCAGTAAAAGGATCCTTCACTTTTATTTTACTAATATACACACAGTGTAAAAACATATGTTGCCAGATCTTTTTAGTATGCTGTGACTAAATGTGAGAAGAACAAACACATATGGCACATTGTCTGGTACACATTAAGAATAGTCAAGTACAAGTGTTTGAGATGATAGTTAATAAAGTTATCAATGATACATTCCATTAAAAGTTATGAGTTTCAAAGATGTGGTTGTATGCTATCACATACAAACATGCAATGCTACATGTTTGGTTCTGTCTGCGTTTTTGTTCGTTGAGCTCCCTCATCACATATTATGTTGATTTGTTGTTGTGTATTGTCTCCATGAATACCAACTGATATATCAACAGCCATTAGAAATAGCGCATACAAGATTGTTACATTTTCCCCCTCTACCCTCCCAACACATCACTGAGGTAACTGGATGAAGAGAAGAAGAATTATCTCCAACATACAGTGTGAGTCATGGATTATTTCGCTGTTACTAAAGAAGAAAATTGAGGTGTTTGAGCTTAAATGTGACGGAAAACTTCTTACAATATCATGGGCCAACAGGAAGAAAACTTCTAAGGCAGTGGTTCTCAGCTATTTTTGGCCCATGCACCCCTTCACCATATGTTCAGAATGTCATTCTTCTTCTTCTCCCCCCCCCCCCCTTTCCCTTTTCATATTTCCTCCCTATAAATTCCACCCCCACCCCCTCCCCTACAGTATACATAAAAATGGAAGCTAAATTTAATAATGCATACTAGAACAAGTCTAAACATTTACATAAAACGTGATTTGTGGGTCTACTTAGGTTATAAAACGAATTTCAGAAGGGCAAGAAGTACAGAACTGTAAAATATAGAGGGAAAAGCAATATCGAGTAATCAGTTCTTGTATTAACGTGATCTTGAAATAATCTTTCCCCCCCCCCCCCCCCACCCCACCCTAAAATTCTTGGGGGGGGGGGGGGATTCCCTGACCGGTTGAGAACCACTGTTCTAAGGTCTACAAGATCAGAACATCAAAGAAAATTGGATCATAACAGCGTTAAGTCTCAGAAACTGGAATATGTTGGCCACATCAAACGTCATGGATGACTTGGAGAGAATGGTGATGGAAGATGTGGTTCTGGTAGAGGTAGTCTGACCGGCACGAAGATGGACGCAGGATATGGCAGGACACCTTGGGCATGAGGGTACACGAGGCTGGGAGAAATGACAAGACATGGAGAAACTCTTCAATGGACCGACATGAGAGTGACATTATGCAAAAACCCTACCACATGATGATGGCTGTCTACCTGATGATGATTGTCTGTGTGTTGTATGCTGTGTTACTTTTATACAGTTGTTCTTGAAGCCAAATTGTATAGAATGAAACATAAAACACAAAAGAAAAAGAAGAAAAAATCCCAAGTGGGCACTCGTATAAAACAAAGCTTGTTATAATTATAAACTTGACAAACTTGGCAAAGTGAAGATTGTACCCGGCTTATGCTAGTTTATTTTTTCACAGTGTGATGTGGTGGGTAGATGACTATGTCGTCATCACACTAACTGAAAGTTGTGCTGGTGTTAAAATTATTTCCTATTTAATTATAGCGTCATAATTCCAATGAACCGGTCTCTGTGGCTAAGGGCTTGTGAACGCGGTTTGTGAGCCGTATACCCGGGTTCGAAACGCGGCGGTGCTGGTTTTTTTCTAAAAAGGTATAGGAGCTGGTCATTCAGAAAGCAATGGCAAACTACTGAACGTAAAATTTGCCCAGGAATCACGAACAGCAAAAGTGCTGGGGTTGACTGTTACGTCCTGTGAAGGATATGCAACTTAATTTAAAATTCCAATGATGATGTTATGCAACGCCACAATTAATGCAGGCAGTAAAAATATGTAGCATTATTAGTAATGTGGAGGTAAGCATGGCCGAATGGATAAAAGCACTCACACTTAAACTTTCAGTGTGCTGATGGCGAGGTATCGGGTTCAACCCCTACACCAGCCTCCTGACGTGGAGGCGTATATTACAAGTACCTCACAAGTCTGGCTTTTAACTCATGCATAGTCCATACACGTGCTACCACTTCTAGTGTACTGGCTGATGTTTGCGTGTGGATTAGCTTTCCCTATTACCAGTGTCCCTCCCCGTCTGGTGAGCCCACTCTGACTTCTGAGGTACTTGTAATTTACATCCCCAAGTCAAGGATGAGAACAAAAAAAAAATTTTTTTAAAACACTCTTACTCCACTCCTGGTTTTCTTAACGCAAGGCGTGCGAGTGAGTGAGTGAAAGCGTTTACTAAATACAAAAATACTAAAAGTAACAATTACAGGGTGGATAATATATTTGACAAAAGCACCTGGTCAGTTAAACTAGACACATGTTAGGGCTTCCTATATACACCAGTGCTTTTTATCTTCAGTCTTCTGTCTCCCGAGTGAATCCCAGTCTCTTCTATAGAGACCATCCCTTTAGACAATCTTCTTTTAACAAGCTAATATTTATGGAGGCTGTCTGCTAACCATGGGTGGAATTTTCAGCCTATTATATTTAGAAATACCTAACAGCCAATGACACACCTTGAATAGTTATTACAATAAGCTTGCTTGCATATAAAAAATCTAGTAAATAGTCAGGGGCTGCCCCACCCAGCTCCCACACAGTGGTGCCAGGTTATTTAGCCTGAAGACTGGTATGGAGATCTCTTAACTTGCCAATCCACCATGCATCTAGCCTTGTTACTGTCCAAAAGGTTTCTCCTGAGACACGTATGTAGTGGTTTCTCCTAGACTTCCATGTTAGAGATTTTAAAATTAATTGCATGACCTTTACAAGACTTTGCAATCAACCCCGGCATTTACAGGCAATTTTATGTTCAGTCACTGATTTCTGAATGGCAGACGCTCATACCAGTGAAATCAACGAAAAGTGGTCTGCACCCAAATCACCTGCGACTGATTTCAACCACTTGGTTCAGTCTGTCTGGGAATTGTGAAACTGTATTTACTAGGCTACAGTACCCTTAGCTACAGGCACGAACTGTTGGTAGCTTTTTATAATTTCTGGAATAAATATCTTGCTGAGGTAATAAATATCTCTCGCTGCCGAGGTAATAAATATCTCTCGCTTCCGACCTAATTAATATCTCCCACAGCCAAGATATTGTCAGTACCTCAGTATTTGCTTTCTTCTGTCCAAGATGATGTCAGTACCTCGGTATTTGGTTTCCTCTGTGTCCAAGATGATGTCAGTACCTCAGTATTTGCTTTCTTCTGTCCAAGATACTCTTCGCATTCTTCTCAAAAATCAAATCTCCACTGCCTCCAGTTTCTTCACTATTTTCTAACTAATTGTTCTGCATTTGCATCTGGGGCACAAATATTTATGGCATACGTGATGGCATTATGTTATTATCTGACATTACAACTGTTTACCAATATGGCAATTCTCTGTTCAACAGCCAGCTAGCCTTATCTGTAACTCATAAAATGACAAAGCGTGTCTGCGTTTAGTGCAGGAACTTTGACTCTATTTGAGTTTTCATAGAAGGTTCAAAGTTGAAGCGTCAATTTCTTTCAAAATCACACAAGGTTATCAATAAATGAGCATAACAAATAACTAGAAAGCTGAAAAAAAGAAAGGCAAACAGATACAAGTGAATGTTTTGACACTGTCTGGTTTAATTTCCTAGATTTCCAGCTGTAGTTTTTATTTTTATTTTATTGACATATTCAGGTTACTTATTTGTGGATTGATATTTCAGTTGTCCAGCTAAGTACTCTTGTTTTCCATGTTTTGTTTCTTGAAAAAAGCTTCAATTGAAACATTCACTTTTATCTGCATGTGTCTTTCCGTTGTCAAGTTTCCTAGTCATGTTTTGTGCTCTTTCATTATCAGTGTCTGCTCATAGCAGTTGCCACTAATTTCCATACAATCATGTTCATACATGGATCATTACAGAATAAGTTTCATACAATCATGGTTATACATGGATCATTACAGAATAATTTCCACAAAATCATGGTTACACATGAAATATTGCAGAATAATAACCAGAACAACATGAAACATGAAGTAACTGTCAGCTTCCATCAATGAACCCTTGGAAATATCTGCTTCAAATAGTAGCCTTTCATCCTTTCAGTGTTAAGTGTTGAAAGCAGTGAGGGCCACAGGACTTGTTCTGACTCCATAGTAGTAGACAGCCTGGATTATAAACATGATACCAAGGAAGAAACCACCTGCGGATCAGATACGAGACATTTCTTTAATAAAATAACCAGATTTCTGACCAGCAGCTGTCTAAATATATTTGACAAAAGTATGCTGGAATTAAAGTCTCTTCAGGCATATTGCGTATATAGTCCTAGTCTTATATATTTATTTTTTGAGCCAAAATAGATTGTATCTGCAGCAAAGAACCTCAATGGCTCGGAACGCTGAAGAAAAAAGAAGAAAATAGACCTTACCAGCGATCTTAGAACTCACAGTTCCAAACTTTCAACCCCACTGAATGAAATGAATGGTCGTCATCATTCTTGATGGACAAACACCATACATTTATAGACCAATTAGCACTAGATAGGTGATATGATCAATATCATCAGCTGCTTCTATTTCTACGTTCAGTAGTTTGCCATTGCTTTTTGAATACTGGCACTCATACCGATGCATGAAAACAAAGGCAAGGTGGTCTGCTTCCAAATCACCCACAGCTGTGTTTCGAATGTGGTATGCAGGATTACGAACTGCATTCGTAACTCCTTCACCACAGCGGTGGCTGACAGTCAAGGAGACACCCTCAAGAGCCCAACAAGCACCAGGCAAATGGACCCCGAGACAGAAACCAAGCAGTCAAGAATACACCCTCAAGAGTTCAAACACCAGGGAACTGGACCCCGAGACAGAAACCAAGCAGTCAAGAATACACCCTCAAGAGTTCAACAAACACCAGGAAAATGGACCCCGATACAGAAACCAAGCAGTCAAGAATACACCCTCAAGAGTTCAACAAACACAGGGAACTGGACCAGATACAGAAACCAAGCAGTCAATACACCCTCAAGAGTTCAAACACCAGGGACTGGACCCCGAGACAGAAACCATGCATTCAAACAACCCTCAAGAGCTCCACAAGTACCAGGAATGGACCCTGAGACAGAAACCAAGCAGTCAAGAATACACCCTCAAGAGTTCAACAAACACCAGGGAACTGGACCCCGAGACAGAAACCAAGCAGTTAAGAATACACCCTCAAGAGTTCAACAAACACCAGGAAAATGGACCCTGAGAGAGAAACCAAGCAGTCAAGAAGACACCCTCAAGAGTTCAACAAATACCAGGAAACTGGACCCCAAGACCAAAACCAAGCAGTCAAGAAGACACCCTCAAGAGTTCAACAAACACCAGGAAAATGGACCCTGAGAGAGAAACCAAGCAGTCAAGAATACACCCTCAAGAGTTCAACAAACACCAGGGTACTGGACCCCGAGACAGAAACCCTCAAGAGTACAACAAACACCAGGAAATGGGCCCTGAGAGAGAAACCAAGCAGTCAAGAAGACACCCTCAAGAGTTCAACAAATACCAGGAAACTGGACCCCAAGACCGAAACCAAGCAGTCAAGAAGACACCCTCAAGAGTTCAACAAACACCAGGAAAATGGACCCTGAGAGAGAAACCAAGCAGTCAAGAAGACACCCTCAAGAGTTCAACAAACACCAGGAAAATGGACCCTGAGACCGAAACCAAGCAGTCAAGAAGACACCCTCAAGAGTTCAACAAACACCAGGTAAATGGACCCTGAGAGAGAAACCAAGCAGTCAAGAATACACCCTCAAGAGTTCAACAAACACCAGGGAACTGGACCCTGAGACAGAAACCTAGCAGTCAAGAAGACACCCTCAAGAGTTCACCAAGCACCAGGAAATTGGACTCCAAGACGAAAACCAAGCAGTCAAGAAGACACCCTCAAGAGTTCAACAAGCACCAGGGAACTGGACCCTGAGACAGAAACCAAGCTGTCAAGAA
Organism: Cepaea nemoralis; assembly: GCA_014155875.1. Classification (NCBI taxonomy): domain Eukaryota; kingdom Metazoa; phylum Mollusca; class Gastropoda; order Stylommatophora; family Helicidae; genus Cepaea; species Cepaea nemoralis. The sequence continues at coordinate 859,304 of JACEFZ010027752.1, forward strand.
TACACCCTCAAGAGTTCAACAAGCACCAGGGAACTGGACCCTGAGACAGAAACCAAGCATTCAAGAAGACACCCTCAAGAGTCTAGCTTCGTCTAGCCACATCTATCTAGCCATCTGGTTAGATGTGACTAGATGGATTGATAGGTATTGCTAGATGTGGCTAGATAGATGTATCTAGATGTGGCTAGATAGATGTGGCTCAATGGCAAGATAGATTTGGCCTGATGGCTAGATAGATGTTTCTAGTTGCGCCTAGACATTTCTAGATGTGGATAGATGTTTGTAGATGTTGCTAGATGGATATTTCTAGATGTGGCTAGATGTTTCCAGATGTTAAATTGCTAGATAGATGTTTCTAGATGTGGCTAGATGGATGTTTCCATAAGTGGCTAACATGCTAGATAGATTTGGCTATGTTTCTAGATGTGGCTAGATGTTTCTAGATGTGGCTAGATAGACGTGGCTAGATGTGGCTAGATAGATGTGGCTAGATGTTTCTAGGTGTAGCTAGATGGATGTTTCCAGATGTGGCTAAATTGCTAGATAGATGTGGCTAAATAGACATGGCTAGATGTTTCTAGATGTGGCTAGATAGATGTTTCTAGATATGACTAGATGTTTCTAGATATTGCTTGATGGATGTTTCTAGATGTGGCTATGTTTCCAAATGTGGTTAAATTGCTAGATAGATGGTGGCTAGATAGATGGTTCAAGCCTAAATAGACATGGCTAGATGTGGATAGATGGCTAGATAGATGTTTCTAGATGTGGCTAGATGGATGTTTCTAGATGTGGCTAGATGTTTCCAGATGTTAAATTACTAGATTGATTTGGCTATTTGTTTCTAGATGTGGCTAGATAGATGTGTCTATATGTATGTTTCTAGATGTGGCTAGATGTTTCCAGATGTAGTTAAATTGCTAGAAAGATGTCTAGATAGACATGGCTAGATGGCTAGATAGATTTTCCTAGATATGGCTAGATGATCTAGATGGATGTTTCTACATGTGACTAGATAGATGTATCTAGATGGCTAGATAGATATGGCTAGATGATTCTTGATGTGCCTAGATATTTCTAGATGTGGCTAGATAGATGTGCCTAGATATGGCTAGATGGATGTTTCTATATGTGGCTAGATTCCAGATGTGGCTAAATTGCTAGATATATTTGGCTAGATGTTTCTAGATGTGGCTAGATGGATGTTTCTAGATGTGACTAGATGTTTTCAGATTGGCTAAATTGCTAGATGTGGCTAGATAGACATAGCTAGATGTGGCTAGATAGATGCTTCTAAATGTAGCTAGATAGATGTTTCTAGATATGGCTAGATGTTCTAGATAGATGTTTCTAGATGTGGCTAAATGTTTCTAGATGTGGCTAGATTACTAGACATGTTTCTAGATGTAGCTAGATAGATGTGACTTGATTTTGCTAGATGTTTCTAGATGTGGCTAGATAGATGTAGCTAGATAGATGTAGCTAGATAGGTGTGGCTGGATGCTTCTAAATTTGGCTAGATAGATGTTTCTAGATGCAGCTATGTGTTTCTATATGTGGCAAGATGTTTCTATATGTGGCTAGATAGATGTTTCTAGATGTGGCTAGATTTTGCTAGATGTTTTTAGATGTGGCTAGACAGATGTTTATAGATGTGGCTAGGTGACTAGACAGATATGGCTGGATGTTTCTAGATGTGGCTAGATAGATGTTTCTAGATGTGGCTAGATAGATGTTTCTAGATATGACTATGTTTCTAGATATGTCTAGATGGATGTTTCTAGATGTGGCTAGATGGATGTTTCTAGATAAGGCTAGATGTGGTTAAATTGTTAGATTTGGCTAAATTGCTAGAAAGATGTCTAGATAGACATGGCTAGATGTTGCTAGATGGATGTTTCTAGATATGGCTAGATGTTTCCAGATGTGGCTAAATTGTTAGATAGATTTGGCTAGATGTTTCTAGATGTGGCTAAATTGTTAGAAACATGTCTAGATAGACATGGCTAGATGTTGCTAGATGGATGTTTCTAGATATGGCTAGATGTTTCCAGATGTGGCTAAATTGCTAGATAGATTTGGCTAGATGTTTCTAGATGTGGCTAAATTGTTAGAAACGTCTAGATAGACATGGCTAGATGTTTATGGATGGCTAGATAGATGTTTCTAGATATTGTTAGATGTTCTAGATGGATGTTTCTAGATGTGACTTGATAGATGTATCTAGATTGCTAGATAGATGTGGCTCGAGGGCTAGATGTGGCCTGATGGCAAGATAGATTATTCTAGATGCACCTAGATATTTCTAGATGTGGCTAGGTAGATGTTTCTAGATATGGCTAGATGTTTCTAGATGTGCCTAGATGAATGTTTCTAGATGATTCCAGATGTGGCTAAATTGCTAGATATATTTGGCTAGATGTAGCTAGATAGATGTTTCTAGATATGGCTAGATGTTTCTAGATGAATGTTTCTAGATGATTCCAGATGTAGCTAAATTGCTAGATAGATTTGGCTAGATTTTTCTAGATGTGGCTAGATGGATGTGGCTAGATGTTTCTAGATGGCTAGATAGATGTTTCTAGTTATGGTTAGATGTTTCTAGATGTGGCTATATGGATGTTTCTAGATGTGGCTAGATGTTTCCAGATGTGGCTAAATTGCTAGATAGATTTGGCTAGATAGGTGTGACTGGATGTTTCTAGATGTGGCTAGATAGATGTTTCCAGATGCAGATAGACGCTTTTTATGTGGCTAGATGTTTCTATATGTGGTTAGATAGATGTTTCTAGATGTGGCTAAATTTTGCTAGATGGCAAGATGTTTTTAGATATGGCTAGATAGATGTTTCTAGATATGGCTAGATGGTTAGATAGATGTGGCTGGATGTTTCAAAATGTGGCTAGATAGATGTTTCCAGATGCAGATAGACGCTTCTGTATGTGGCTAGATGTTTCTATATGTGATTAGATAGATGTTTTTAGATTTTGCTAGATGGCAAGATGTTTGTTTTAGATATGGCTAGATAGATGTTTCTAGGTGTGGCTAGATGGTTAGATAGATGTGGCTGGATGTTTCTAAATGTGGCTAGATAGATGTTTCTAGATGTGGTTAAATGTTTGTAGATGTGGCTAGATGTTTCCAGATGTGGCTAGATAGATGTGGTTAGATGTTTCTGGATGGGGCTATGTTTCTAGTTGTAGCTAGGTGGCTAGATATATGTGGCTAGATGTTTTTATATGTGGATAGATGGATTTTCTAGATGTGGCGAGATATGTGGCTAGATGTTTAGATGGTTAAATAGATGATTCTAGGTTTGGCTAGATGTCTAGATAGATGTGGCTAGATGTTTCTAGATGTGGCTAGATGGCTAGATAGGTATGGCTAGATAAATTTGGCTAGATGGCTGGCTAGATGTTGGTAGATGTGGCTAGATAGATGTGACTAGATAGATGTGGCTAGATGTAGCTAGATAGCTAAATAGATGTGGCTAGATATGGCTAGGTGGATGTGGCTAGATGAAGCTAGATAGCAGTGGCTAGATGTGACTAGAAGGCTAGATAGATGTGGCTAGATAGATGTATCTAGATGGCTAGATAGATGTGTCTAGATGACTAGACATATGTGACTATATGGTTAAATAGATGTGGCTAGATGGCTAGATAGTTGTAGCTAGATGTGGCTAGATGGATGCTGCAAGATAAGGCTATATTGCTAATTAGATGTGGCTAGATGGCTAGCTAGATGTGGCTAGACAGATGTAGCTAGATGGCTAGATAGATGTGGCTAGATGGCTAGATATATATGGCTTGATGTGACTAGATGACTAGATAAATGTGGCTATATGGCTAGATGGATGTGGTAGATATGGCTATATATGTTTCTAGATGTGGCTAGATTTTGATGGATGGCTAGAAGTTTCCAGATGTGGCCTTATGGCTAGATAGATATTTCTAGATGTGCCTAGTTGTTTCTAGATGTGGTTAGATGTTTCTAGATGTGGCTAGATTGCTAGACAGATGTTTCTAAATGTGGCTAGATGGCTAGATAGATGTAGCTAGATTTTGCTAGATGGATGTGGCTAGGTGGTTAGAAAGATATTTCTAGATAGATGTGGCTAGATGAAGTTAGATGGCTAGGGAAATTCTAACCTACATGAACGTCTTCAGTTATGCCTCTCCACAAATGCCTACTTTTTAATAAGGCTAAACTAATTCATAAAATCCTATTTCAAAATGCTCCAAGCTACCTTTGGCCATTGTTTAAATATAACGCAAGACATAGCGAACGACTAAATATACTTCATGTCTCTAAACCTAGGATAGACTTATATAAACAAGCTTAGAATACTCTGCCACTCAGTTGTGGAACAATCTTCCACAAGAAATCAAAGACACCACCAATCAATATACATACAGTCACAACCTGTTTGAACAATACCTCAGGACGGACTACATGGCCACATTAAAAACAAAAAACAATAATAATGGTAAATTATCTCGAACGACAACTAGCCAAAAACATTCCCATATATGTATGGCATGTTACACCTTCCTTGGGTATTTATAATGCCCATGTTAAACAATGCCTCAGTGAGTCATGTAGTATTGATTATTTTTCATGCGTTTTAATGCTTATTGTACTTTTGTTGTCAAAGATTTGCTTCATAAGAGATGCTGAATAAAAGAATGTATGAGAGGAAATAGAAAAGAAGGGCAGAATGTCAGACGGGCCTGCGTGCCCAATTCTAAACCCTTTGAAAATAAAAATTTTCGTTGGTTCGTTCATTCGTTTTCGACCCCTGAGACAGAAACCAAGCAGTCAAGAAGACACCCTCAATAGTTCAACAAACACCAGGGAAATGGACCCCCGAGTCAGAAACAAGGCAGTCAAGAAGACACCCTCAAGAACTCAACAAACACCAGGGAACTGGACCCAGAGGCAGAAACCAAGCAGTCAAGAAGACACCCTCAAGAGCTCAAACCCGAGGCAGAAACCAAGCAGTCAAGAAGACACCCTCAAGAGCTCAACAAATGCCAGGGAAATGGACCCCGAGACAGAAACCAAGCAGTCAAGAAGACACCCTCAAGAGCTCAACAAGCACCAGGGAAATGGATCCCGAGACAGAAACCAAGCAGTCAAAAAGACTCTCAAAAGTTCAACAAACACCAGGGAACTGGACCCCAAGTCAGAAACCATGGACAGACAGAAAAACCAATGACCAAGTACTACAAGAGACAAATGAAAATCGTAAATTGATTAGAGAAATTAGACATAGTCGACATTTTTTGGACATGTTATGAGAAGAAATAGATTGGAGAACTTAGTGACAACTGTCAAGATCGAAGGGAACAGTTAGTTAGTTAGTCGAGGTTCCAACTTCACGGCAATGGGTCGTCCCCATTATGCTCTGTTCCTGTGCCAGTGAATATCACACAAAATGCTCCCCACTGTCCAATGTGAAAAGTGGAACAGACAAGAGTCTCGGCAATCCAACAAACCCGCACAGGTACACTGTGCATAATGCCGCCGCCAGAATGCCAACACAAAAGACACCACAGTTCATCGTCGATGGAATCGGCAGTCACCAGAAAGACCTCATTGACCCTGGTTTTCTCACATGGCTCTGTCTCTATCCGCAGGGCGACCCGCCGAAAGCGTTGCATAAAGCGTGAACTCCGTAGCTCAGCGCCGACTCTCTTGAGTCACCTGAATAATGCACCCGTGAACCGAAAAGGCAAATCGGTCAATACAGCAACAGCCGGTAGCCATTGTTCCGAATATGCAGGTCACTGTACAAACAAAAGCGGACATGTAAAAGCATTCCACGTGAATATCACAGCTCACAGAGTCGCGCCACGCACTCACTCAGTAGCAGGGCGACGGAACCATACAGACAGGAAGTGACACAGACAGGAAGTGACACGCAGCAAGATTCACAAATAACAACCAGGCCATACAAATCTGATAATAACCCAAAACGTAACCAATCGACATATCAGTGCTTCAGTAGGGTTAAAGTGTAGATGTAAAATGTTCTAAATGAGGTCAGCTTGGCCGAATGGATAAGAACATGTGTCCTTAAACATCTGGTGTACTGATGCCAATTTAAGGGGTTCAACCCCTACACCGGACAGTTGGACTAAAATGTTGACTTCCTGTCCTTGACTTGGGGATGTAAATTACAAGTACCTCTGAAGACCGAGTGGGTTCGCCTGATGGCGAGGGACACTGATAATGGGAAAGCTAATCCACAAGCAAAATTCACACCCCCCCCCCCCCCCCCCAAAAAAATGTTCTAAACAATTGGTTGGGCCACAGGACCAGGTCTATCCACAACTGGATTCCCAAACTGGGTCGCCTGTCTGACTAACCATCCACAGATCTTCATGCCCGGTGCATATATGAAGCTCAAGTGCCCATATGACACCCAAATGGTTCCTGTTCTAGGAGAGGAAAAGTGCAACATAGACAATACGAAGATGGTACCAGGTTGGGAGGAAAGTCTGTCTACAGCCTCGCCCTGATGGATGCAAGCTCCTTTCAGAGCTAACCGGAACTCAAATGGGGTGAGGCTACTGTACAGACTTCTCTGACCTGATACCAATGTGCCATCTTCACAGTGACTGCTGCACAGCTCTCATTCCCCTGGCCAAGCTCAGAAACCAGCGGGGGTGTGCAAGACAAGTACAGCATCTTCACATCTGCAGAAACGGTTGTTCGATATAATCAGCTCACAATTCAGTATAACACATATAGACTGGCTGGGACTAAACCCTGTTTGGTCATGTGTCCTCCAGGTTTTAGATATGCCATTGCCAACAGACTCCATCCCTACATCCGAGGGAGAACCATGTGTCTATATTAATTTATTTGGTTGTTTTGGGATGTGTATGTGTCTATATGTTTCTATACATGCTGCTCCTTAATTACTCTGTAAGAAACACAAAGGAATTGCCTGGAAACAAGAACATTACGAAAACAAAATAAAAGACTTGTGGTTTAAGGGACCCCTTCTATAAGATTAGTAAAATAAAACTGAGAACGAAATTACTTACTTATCCAAGCCACGACCACTCCAATATGATCAGTGACAGAGTTGTATGTGAAAATCTGTGGAGAAAACGGTGATAGCAGTTTAAAATACTAGTTAGAAATATGCTTAGAGAGTATGTGTAACTAAGAGAACGAATGAACTTTATTTTCAAAGGGTTAAGAATTGGGCCTGCTGGCCCATCTGACCTTCTAACCTTCTTATCTCTCTGCTCTCATACATTATTTCATTCATAAATCACTTATAAAGCTAATCTAAGACAACAATCAAACATGATGCATTAAACACATGGAAAATGTGCTATAATCAATAATACATGACCCACTAAAACTAATTTTTGACACATCAATTATACGCAGCTAAAGTAGATGTAACGTGCCACAGTAAGGAGAATGTTTATTAAACTAGTAGTCCTTTGAGATCATTAATATTATTTTTGTTTTTCCACTACACCAGGAAAAGTAAAGGCAGTGGCGTGATACAAACCACATCACTAACCGAGTGTCAATTGATGCAAACAAATATGGGACTAACACCATGTGACCAATGCACCTTAAAGTGTGTAAAAGGGTCTTTTCCTCTTCCTCCTCCTCCTCAGCCAATATCTTCAGTTCAAGGTTAAGTACAATGCTGCTTCATCACCGTCAGGCTTAGAGGTTACAGTGTAGTGGATACCCCACTAAGGAGAGACAGAAGAGGTGGAGAGGGAGATTTTCAGCTATGTCAGATTCAGTTAACATGCGTGTATGTGTGTCTGTATGTATGTAAATACATACACAGGAACTTTATTTTCAAAAGATGAAGAACTGGGCACGCAGGCCTGTCTCACATTCTGCTCTTCTAACCTCTCTCCTTTCATACATTATTTCATTCTTGTATCTCTTATTAGGTTGAATTTAGTCGAGTCAAGAAGCAACTTTACAGCATTCAGGACATTCCCATAATGCTCCATCCTCATCTTCAACAACCAGCGAAGAGTCCAATAATAATGGGCACCAGTTACAGTCTTATTCTTTGTTCAATGTTATGTACAATGAAGCTTCATCACAGACTGGCTTAGAGGCTACAGTTTGTGACATTAACTACAGCTAGGTACTTTGGTTCCGGTTTGCCGTATTTTACCGGAATTTTTCTTGCGGTTATTTGTTTTTGTGTCTCCGATATGGGGACAGTATGAATTGCAAACAATTAGGTATATTTAGCTCCTGCGAAGCAAAGAGACATACTAAAGACAGACACGATGTACATACCTTACAAAAAACTCCATACACAAGTGAAAACAAAGTGTGACTTATCAAAAATGAGAAACAATCAATAAATATATAATACGGAAGTATTAAAGTAAAACAATAAGTATTATAGGACAACAAAACGCTGCCAACGTTTTGGTTCTAGAACCTTTGTCAAGGACAGGACAACACAAACAGATAAAAGAAGCTGTGTTCAAGTTTATTTTATTTTATTTTGTGTGCTTTATTTCGCTTTTTATCTGTTTGTGTTTTTTGGCTTTTTGCAATTAAAAAAGTTGGAATAAACTTAAGTCTATTCATTATAATAATTTAAAAAAAAAAACCTGCAACTCAACTCATGGTACTATATTCTGTCAACATCTTTTACAATAACCACTGGAGCTACTCAATTATTCTAAACTATTCTTTCTACATAGTGTGACTATTCACAAGTCACACCAGACACCACTGGTCACACAGACATCACTGGTCACACAGACATCACTGGTCACACATAGACATCACTGGTCACACAGACACCACTGGTCACACAGACATCACTGGTCACACAGGCATCACTGGTCACACAGACACCACTGGTCACATAGACATCACTGGTCACACAGACATCACTGGTCACACAGGCATCACTGGTCACACAGACACCACTGGTCACATAGACATCACTGGTCACACAGGCATCACTGGTCACACAGGCATCACTGGTCACACAGACACCACTGGTCACATAGACATCACTGGTCACACAGGCATCACTGGTCACACAGGCATCACTGGTCACATAGACATCACTGGTCACACAGGCATCACTGGTCACACAGGCATCACTGGTCACACAGACACCACTGGTCACACAGGCATCACTGGTCACACAGGCATCACTGGTCACACAGGCATCACTGGTCACACAGGCATCACTGGTCACACAGACATCACTGGTCACACAGGCATCACTGGTCACACAGGCATCACTGGTCATACAGACATCACTGGTCACACAGACATCACTGGTCACACAGGCATCACTGGTCACACAGGCATCACTGTTCACACAGACATCACTGGTCACACAGACATCACTGGTCACACGTCACTGGTCACACAGGCATCACTGGTCACACAGGCATCACTGGTCACACAGGCATCACTGGTCACACAGGCATCACTGGTCACACAGACACCACTGTTCACACAGACATCACTGGTCACATAGACATCACTGGTCACACAGGCATCACTGGTCACACAGGCATCACTGGTCACATACATCACTGGTCACACAGGACATCACTGGTCACACAGGACATCACATGGTCACACAGACATCACTGGTCACACAGACATCACTGGTCACACAGACATCACTGGACACACAGAGACATCACTGTTCACACACAGACATCACTGTTCACACAGACATCACTGTTCACACAGACATCACTGTTCACACAGACATCACTGTTCACACAGGCATCACTGGTCACACAGACATCACTGTTCACACAGACATCACTGGTCACACAGACATCACTGGTCACACAGACATCACTGGTCACAAAGATATCACAGGTCACACAGACATCACTGGTCACATAGACACCACTGGTCACATAGACATCACAGGTCACATAGACATCACTGGTCACACAGACATCACTGGTCACACAGACATCACTGGTCACACAGACATCACTGGTCACATAGACATCACTGGTCACATAGACATCACTGGTCACATAGACATCACAGGTCACACAGACATCACTGGTCACATAGACATCACAGGTCACATAGACATCACAGGTCACATAGACATCACAGGTCACATAGACATCACTGGTCACATAGATACCACTGGTCACATAGACATCACTGGTCACATAGACATCACAGGTCACATAGACATCACTGGTCACATAGACATCACAGGTCACATAGACATCACTGGTCACATAGATACCACTGGTCACATAGACATCACAGGTCACATAGACATCACTGGTCACATAGACATCACAGGTCACATAGACATCACAGGTCACACAGACATCACTGATCACACAGACATCACTGGTCACATAGACACAGGTTGAAGAGGAGTTAAAGATAACCAGTTACAAAAACCCGGAAAAACAATGATAATTCTAAATTACTGCTGCAAATAAAACAGTGAAAATATGAAATGTTACTTACAATGAGAGCTATAGACATGCCCAGGAAGAGGGCACCACCAGAGAAATATGCGTGTCCTCTAGTCCGTGCATAGTTATGTCCGACTGATGACCTAGTGACAAGAAAAACAAATACAGAAAGGGATGCCACTCTCAGGTCTATGTCAATGTGTGTTTGTTGCTGCTTTTTGCTGATGTATGTGGTGAAGTGGTTATGCCGCTTGCCTCATGTCTCCTGACCTTGTATGGG